>OX456524.1:36630963-37167650 GCA_949748255.1 Eustalomyia histrio
GATAGATAGATAGATAGATAGATAGATAGATAGATAGATAGATAGATAGATAGATAGATAGATAGATAGATAGATAGATAGATAGATAGATAGATAGATAGATAGATAGATAGATAGATAGATAGATAGATAGATAGATAGATAGATAGAGATAGATAGATAGATAGATAGATAGATAGATAGATAGATAGATAGATAGATAGATAGATAGATAGATAGATAGATAGATAGATAGATAGATAGATAGATAGATAGATAGATAGATAGATAGATAGATAGATAGATAGATAGATAGATAGATAGATAGATAGATAGATAGATAGATAGATAGATAGATAGATAGATAGATAGATAGATAGATAGATAGATAGATAGATAGATAGATAGATAGATAGATAGATAGATAGATAGATAGATAGATAGATAGATAGATAGATAGATAGATAGATAGATAGATAGATAGATAGATAGATAGATAGATAGATAGATAGATAGATAGATAGATAGATAGATAGATAGATAGATAGATAGATAGATAGATAGATAGATAGATAGATAGATAGATAGATAGATAGATAGATAGATAGATAGATAGATAGATAGATAGATAGATAGATAGATAGATAGATAGATAGATAGATAGATAGATAGATAGATAGATAGATAGATAGATAGATAGATAGATAGATAGATAGATAGATAGATAGATAGATAGATAGATAGATAGATAGATAGATAGATAGATAGATAGATAGATAGATAGATAGATAGATAGATAGATAGATAGATAGATAGATAGATAGATAGATAGATAGATAGATAGATAGATAGATAGATAGATAGATAGATAGATAGATAGATAGATAGATAGATAGATAGATAGATAGATAGATAGATAGATAGATAGATAGATAGATAGATAGATAGATAGATAGATAGATAGATAGATAGATAGATAGATAGATAGATAGATAGATAGATAGATAGATAGATAGATAGATAGATAGATAGATAGATAGATAGATAGATAGATAGATAGATAGATAGATAGATAGATAGATAGATAGATAGATAGATAGATAGATAGATAGATAGATAGATAGATAGATAGATAGATAGATAGATAGATAGATAGATAGATAGATAGATAGATAGATAGATAGATAGATAGATAGATAGATAGATAGATAGATAGATAGATAGATAGATAGATAGATAGATAGATAGATAGATAGATAGATAGATAGATAGATAGATAGATAGATAGATAGATAGATAGATAGATAGATAGATAGATAGATAGATAGATAGATAGATAGATAGATAGATAGATAGATAGATAGATAGATAGATAGATAGATAGATAGATAGATAGATAGATAGATAGATAGATAGATAGATAGATAGATAGATAGATAGATAGATAGATAGATAGATAGATAGATAGATAGATAGATAGATAGATAGATAGATAGATAGATAGATAGATAGATAGATAGATAGATAGATAGATAGATAGATAGATAGATAGATAGATAGATAGATAGATAGATAGATAGATAGATAGATAGATAGATAGATAGATAGATAGATAGATAGATAGATAGATAGATAGATAGATAGATAGATAGATAGATAGATAGATAGATAGATAGATAGATAGATAGATAGATAGATAGATAGATAGATAGATAGATAGATAGATAGATAGATAGATAGATAGATAGATAGATAGATAGATAGATAGATAGATAGATAGATAGATAGATAGATAGATAGATAGATAGATAGATAGATAGATAGATAGATAGATAGATAGATAGATAGATAGATAGATAGATAGATAGATAGATAGATAGATAGATAGATAGATAGATAGATAGATAGATAGATAGATAGATAGATAGATAGATAGATAGATAGATAGATAGATAGATAGATAGATAGATAGATAGATAGATAGATAGATAGATAGATAGATAGATAGATAGATAGATAGATAGATAGATAGATAGATAGATAGATAGATAGATAGATAGATAGATAGATAGATAGATAGATAGATAGATAGATAGATAGATAGATAGATAGATAGATAGATAGATAGATAGATAGATAGATAGATAGATAGATAGATAGATAGATAGATAGATAGATAGATAGATAGATAGATAGATAGATAGATAGATAGATAGATAGATAGATAGATAGATAGATAGATAGATAGATAGATAGATAGAGATAGATAGATAGATAGATAGATAGATAGATAGATAGATAGATAGATAGATAGATAGATAGATAGATAGATAGATAGATAGATAGATAGATAGATAGATAGATAGATAGATAGATAGATAGATAGATAGATAGATAGATAGATAGATAGATAGATAGATAGATAGATAGATAGATAGATAGATAGATAGATAGATAGATAGATAGATAGATAGATAGATAGATAGATAGATAGATAGATAGATAGATAGATAGATAGATAGATAGATAGATAGATAGATAGATAGATAGATAGATAGATAGATAGATAGATAGATAGATAGATAGATAGATAGATAGATAGATAGATAGATAGATAGATAGATAGATAGATAGATAGATAGATAGATAGATAGATAGATAGATAGATAGATAGATAGATAGATAGATAGATAGATAGATAGATAGATAGATAGATAGATAGATAGATAGATAGATAGATAGATAGATAGATAGATAGATAGATAGATAGATAGATAGATAGATAGATAGATAGATAGATAGATAGATAGATAGATAGATAGATAGATAGATAGATAGATAGATAGATAGATAGATAGATAGATAGATAGATAGATAGATAGATAGATAGATAGATAGATAGATAGATAGATAGATAGATAGATAGATAGATAGATAGATAGATAGATAGATAGATAGATAGATAGATAGATAGATAGATAGATAGATAGATAGATAGATAGATAGATAGATAGATAGATAGATAGATAGATAGATAGATAGATAGATAGATAGATAGATAGATAGATAGATAGATAGATAGATAGATAGATAGATAGATAGATAGATAGATAGATAGATAGATAGATAGATAGATAGATAGATAGATAGATAGATAGATAGATAGATAGATAGATAGATAGATAGATAGATAGATAGATAGATAGATAGATAGATAGATAGATAGATAGATAGATAGATAGATAGATAGATAGATAGATAGATAGATAGATAGATAGATAGATAGATAGATAGATAGATAGATAGATAGATAGATAGATAGATAGATAGATAGATAGATAGATAGATAGATAGATAGATAGATAGATAGATAGATAGATAGATAGATAGATAGATAGATAGATAGATAGATAGATAGATAGATAGATAGATAGATAGATAGATAGATAGATAGATAGATAGATAGATAGATAGATAGATAGATAGATAGATAGATAGATAGATAGATAGATAGATAGATAGATAGATAGATAGATAGATAGATAGATAGATAGATAGATAGATAGATAGATAGATAGATAGATAGATATAGATAGATAGATAGATAGATAGATAGATAGATAGATAGATAGATAGATAGATAGATAGATAGATAGATAGATAGATAGATAGATAGATAGATAGATAGATAGATAGATAGATAGATAGATAGATAGATAGATAGATAGATAGATAGATAGATAGATAGATAGATAGATAGATAGATAGATAGATAGATAGATAGATAGATAGATAGATAGATAGATAGATAGATAGATAGATAGATAGATAGATAGATAGATAGATAGATAGATAGATAGATAGATAGATAGATAGATAGATAGATAGATAGATAGATAGATAGATAGATAGATAGATAGATAGATAGATAGATAGATAGATAGATAGATAGATAGATAGATAGATAGATAGATAGATAGATAGATAGATAGATAGATAGATAGATAGATAGATAGATAGATAGATAGATAGATAGATAGATAGATAGATAGATAGATAGATAGATAGATAGATAGATAGATAGATAGATAGATAGATAGATAGATAGATAGATAGATAGATAGATAGATAGATAGATAGATAGATAGATAGATAGATAGATAGATAGATAGATAGATAGATAGATAGATAGATAGATAGATAGATAGATAGATAGATAGATAGATAGATAGATAGATAGATAGATAGATAGATAGATAGATAGATAGATAGATAGATAGATAGATAGATAGATAGATAGATAGATAGATAGATAGATAGATAGATAGATAGATAGATAGATAGATAGATAGATAGATAGATAGATAGATAGATAGATAGATAGATAGATAGATAGATAGATAGATAGATAGATAGATAGATAGATAGATAGATAGATAGATAGATAGATAGATAGATAGATAGATAGATAGATAGATAGATAGATAGATAGATAGATAGATAGATAGATAGATAGATAGATAGATAGATAGATAGATAGATAGATAGATAGATAGATAGATAGATAGATAGATAGATAGATAGATAGATAGATAGATAGATAGATAGATAGATAGATAGATAGATAGATAGATAGATAGATAGATAGATAGATAGATAGATAGATAGATAGATAGATAGATAGATAGATAGATAGATAGATAGATAGATAGATAGATAGATAGATAGATAGATAGATAGATAGATAGATAGATAGATAGATAGATTAGATAGATAGATAGATAGATAGATAGATAGATAGATAGATAGATAGATTAGATAGATAGATAGATAGATAGATTAGATAGATAGATAGATAGATAGATTAGATAGATAGATAGATAGATAGATAGATAGATAGATAGATAGATAGATAGATAGATAGATAGATAGATAGATAGATAGATAGATAGATAGATAGATAGATAGATAGATAGATAGATAGATAGATAGATAGATAGATAGATAGATAGATAGATAGATAGATAGATAGATAGATAGATAGATAGATAGATAGATAGATAGATAGATAGATAGATAGATAGATAGATAGATAGATAGATAGATAGATAGATAGATAGATAGATAGATAGATAGATAGATAGATAGATAGATAGATAGATAGATAGATAGATAGATAGATAGATAGATAGATAGATAGATAGATAGATAGATAGATAGATAGATAGATAGATAGATAGATAGATAGATAGATAGATAGATAGATAGATAGATAGATAGATAGATAGATAGATAGATAGATAGATAGATAGATAGATAGATAGATAGATAGATAGATAGATAGATAGATAGATAGATAGATAGATAGATAGATAGATAGATAGATAGATAGATAGATAGATAGATAGATAGATAGATAGATAGATAGATAGATAGATAGATAGATAGATAGATAGATAGATAGATAGATAGATAGATAGATAGATAGATAGATAGATAGATAGATAGATAGATAGATAGATAGATAGATAGATAGATAGATAGATAGATAGATAGATAGATAGATAGATAGATAGATAGATAGATAGATAGATAGATAGATAGATAGATAGATAGATAGATAGATAGATAGATAGATAGATAGATAGATAGATAGATAGATAGATAGATAGATAGATAGATAGATAGATAGATAGATAGATAGATAGATAGATAGATAGATAGATAGATAGATAGATAGATAGATAGATAGATAGATAGATAGATAGATAGATAGATAGATAGATAGATAGATAGATAGATAGATAGATAGATAGATAGATAGATAGATAGATAGATAGATAGATAGATAGATAGATAGATAGATAGATAGATAGATAGATAGATAGATAGATAGATAGATAGATAGATAGATAGATAGATAGATAGATAGATAGATAGATAGATAGATAGATAGATAGATAGATAGATAGATAGATAGATAGATAGATAGATAGATAGATAGATAGATAGATAGATAGATAGATAGATAGATAGATAGATAGATAGATAGATAGATAGATAGATAGATAGATAGATAGATAGATAGATAGATAGATAGATAGATAGATAGATAGATAGATAGATAGATAGATAGATAGATAGATAGATAGATAGATAGATAGATAGATAGATAGATAGATAGATAGATAGATAGATAGATAGATAGATAGATAGATAGATAGATAGATAGATAGATAGATAGATAGATAGATAGATAGATAGATAGATAGATAGATAGATAGATAGATAGATAGATAGATAGATAGATAGATAGATAGATTAGATAGATAGATAGATAGATTAGATTTAGGTTTTTATTTTTAATGACTTTTTTTAATAAAAAAAATCTTAGATTCTAACGACATTTTTAAAATTTTTCTTAGAAATTTTTCTTTAATAAAAAGTCTTTAGAATCTAAGAATATTTCTACTGGAAAAAAGTCCTTAGAATTTAAGTATTTTTCATCATGAAAAGTCTTCAGAATCTATGAATTTTTCTTTCAAAGAAAAGCCTGAGAATCTAAGTTTTTTTTTTGGAATATATAAACTTTTATCTAAGAAACAGATATTAAAAAATTTTTCAAAGTTTTCTGAAAAACAATTCAGAAAAACTGCTTTGATAGTTAGATAGGACATACTTAGAGCTTTAATTTGAGGTATGGCTCATATGTGTACCCCGCTCCGTTTGGCCACAGTGGCCGAAATCCTCCAGACAAATTTCGTTCACAATATTCAATAATATATGTGGTATTAAAAAATTTTTCAAAGTTTTCTGAAAAACAATTCAGAAAAACTGCTTTGATAGTTAGATAGGACATGCTTAGAGCTTTAATTTGAGGTATGGCTCATATGTGTACCCCGCTCCGTTTGGCCACAGTGGCCAAAATCCTCCAGAGAAATTTCGTTCACAATATTCAATAATATATGTGATATTAAAAATTTTTTCAAAGTTTTCTGAAAAACAATTCAGAAAAACTGCTTTGATAGTTAGATAGGACATGCTTAGAGCTTTAATTTGAGGTATGGCTCATATGTGTACCCCGCTCCGTTTGGCCACAGTGGCCAAAATCATCCAGAGAAATTTCATTCACAATATTCAATAATGTATGTGATATTAAAAAATTTTTCAAAGTTTTCTGAAAAACAATTCAGAAAAACTGCTTCGATAGTTAGATAGGACATGCTTAGAGCTTTAATTTGAGGTATGGCTCATATGTGTACCCCGCTCCGTTTGGCCACAGTGGCCAAAATCCTCCAGAGAAATTTCGTTCACAATATTCAATAATATATGTGATATTAAAAATTTTTTCAAAGTTTTCTGAAAAACAATTCAGAAAAACTGCTTTGATAGTTAGATAGGACATGCTTAGAGCTTTAATTTGAGGTATGGCTCATATGTGTACCCCGCTCCGTTTGGCCACAGTGGCCGAAATCCTCCAGAGAAATTTAGTTCACAATATTCAATAATATATGTGATATTAAAAAAATTTTCAGTTTTCTGAAAAACAATTCAGAAAAACTGCTTTGATAGTTCGATAGGACATGCTTAGAGCTTTAATTTGAGGCATGGCTCATATGTGTACCCCGCTCCGTTTGGCCACAGTGGCCGAAATCCTCCAGAGAAATTTCGTTCACAATATTCAATAATATATGTGATATTAAAAAATTTTTCAAAGTTTTCTGAAAAACAATTCAGAAAAACTGCTTCGATAGTAAGATAGGACATGATTAGAGCTTTAATTTGAGGTATGGCTCATATGTGTACCCCGCTCCGTTTGGCCACAGTGGCCAAAATCCTCCAGAGAAATTTCGTTCACAATATTCAATAATATATGTGATATTAAAAAATTTTTCAAAGTTTTCTGAAAAACAATTTATAATAGTAATTATTTTTTTTTTTTGGTATTTCACATTGTTTTAACATGTTAAATATGCTTAGAATTTGTTATTTAGCTGTATTTAGTATATTTTCGTTACGTCATAACATATTTAAGTCTTACGTCATAACATATTTAACTTTTCACCATTACGTCATTACATATTTAACTGACATATTTATCTTCACAGACTTAATTTAATATGCAATTGCACGTTCACTATATAAAATTTACAACTAAATGTACACGCAAAACACGTTTGACAAAGTAATGGCACTTGTTGTATGCATTATAAGCGTAGAACAAAGACAACAAGGCTAGAATGTATTGAAAAATATTTCTATTTCAATCGTCATATTGCGTTGTTCAATATGTGTATGTTGTTTATAAACATACTTTAGAAACAGTTATGTATAATAATCTTTTCTCAACCGTTGTTAAATACTGCTTGTGAATTCACATTTTAAAAACATTATAATAAACGAAATTATTATTGGCATTCGCCAACTCTCCATTAGATGGCAGGGGACAACTGTTCTAAGATTTATGATCTCGCGCAATTACTAAAAGTCCCTCATATTTCACCATCTCTCCGCTATCCCTTTAAAAAAAAAAAACATTACATTAATTAGTAGGAAGAGTTTCCTGAGAGTTGCTTCTCTAACCAAAAAAAAAATAAATAATAAAAAATTTGAGTGTTTAATGTCTTTGTAAGTTGATTTTTGTTTGCTCAATATCTATAGTACTTTATTCGATGTTCGATCAACTTTTCAGTTGAGTGTATTTTTGCTTTATTATTGTCACTATTTGTAAGATGTTATTTTCAAACAAGTTTTGGAATTGTTTATTTTTTTATTTATTTATTTATTTTGTTTGTTATACATTCTTCTTGTACACATCTTGTTTGTTAAGTGTCCAAGTGCTTTTACACTATTTAGCCATTTTACTCCCACATTATATATACAGACATACAAAAGTGTTAAAAGCATGCTCGTTATTGGTTTAGTCATTAAATTTGACCGCGTAACTTTTTTTTTTTTTTATTTTAATGATACTCATCGAATCACAGAAAACCTGCGCAAAATATTTAATTTGCATTCCGCAATCAAAACACTAAAATGAAATGTTCAAAACTTTGAAATACATAATTTTCAAGTGTTCATTGCTTAGTGATAATCATCTTTGCATACGTAAATTTAGTTTTTTTTTTTAATGATATTTGTTGGTTGAACAACAACCAATCATCAAAAAAAATGTGCTAAAACTTATAAACAAGAAATTAGCATCAATTATGTAATTTTACACCCATTGTATTGTTTTCAAAATTTTACGTGTTTTTTGGCGAGGGAGGGAACTTTTATGGCATGAAATTGACCTTAAATTTGTTCCAAATTTTATGTAATGGACTCGTAAAAAATTCAATATGCATGATGCAGTCAAAATAAGACAAAAAAAAATCAAATAAAAAAACTGAATATAAAATATTTCTAAAATTTAATAAAACAATAATAGGTGTGTTCGACGTACGTTACCGCGGGTGCACGCGAGATCCCAATCTTACCAGAAAGCGTTTCTTGTAACAAAAATTGGGTAAATGAGAGCGTTCATGAGAGAGTAATTGTGTTTCTCATTTTACCAGAACTTACCCGTACTTTTTGTTTGGGTAAAATGGTAAAATTGTCAAATCATCAACTGTTGCTAATAAATTAGCTGTTTTGCATTTTTGAAAAAAATTAATGTTAAAAAAAATTTACTATAAAGAATTTTTCCTTCTTAATAATGAAAAATACATTTGAAAATGTAAATAGATATTTGCTATTTCAAATATATTTATTATTTAAGCTGATTTTTAATATGAATAAATTTGACGTTTATTTTTGGGTATGAAATGTGGTTTTGTGCGTTCGCAGAATTTTGGGTATTTTTATGGTTTTGTGAGAGAATTTTTTGCTTACTCTCATTTTACCAGACTTTACCCAAAATTACCTCGTACAGACCTAATTTTTATAGGAGAATTGTGAAATTAAAAAAAAAAAAATGTGGTTATAAAAAAACCCGCAGGTTCCTTTAAAAAATATTATTTAAAAACATTTTCACTAAAAAACGTACAGAAGTTCTATTGAAAATTGAGTTCTTACACTCACCAAAAAAAACGTCTGCTACGGCAACTGAAAATTTTGCTGTTATTACGGGAAATTTTGCTAATTTGAGCCCAGCGGTATTTTTTTGCTAATCTTAGCAACACATGTCTGCTGATGTGTAGTATAATGAAATATGTAGAAAAAATTTGTTGACGCTACTAAATTTTAGTAAACTTTTGGTAAAGTGGAATTTAAAATTTGTTTGCTAAAATCAGCAAAATAGTTTACTAAATATTAATAATATTAGTACAAAATTTCAAATTTATTTTTTATCGAGCAAAAATTTTTTTTATTTTATTTATTTTTTTTTTCAAAAAATATTTTATACACAATTAAAAACTAAATCGAAGGCTTAAAAATCTTAAACGTTGTTAAAACATAAACGAATTAATCATTTTTTTTTTTTTTTTATTTTGTAATTTATGTTTTGAAAAATATTTTAGTCAATCACCCTTATTCTAGTTGTCGCTATCAATGTCGTCGTCGTTTTTGAGTCAACATCATGTCGACGTCGACATCACTTCGACACGAAATTGGTATTTTAAAACAGTGTTGTAACGACGTTGACAGTTTATCGATTATAAGCGTAGAACAAAGACAACAAGACTAGAATGTATTGAAAAATATTTCTATTTCAATCGTCATATTGCGTTGTTCAATATGTGTATGTTGTTTATAAACATACTTTAGAAACAGTTATGTACAATAATCTTTTCTCAACCGTTGTTAAATACTGCTTGTGAATTCACATTTTAAAAACATTATAATAAACGAAATTATTATTGGCATTCGCCAACTCTCCATTAGATGGCAGGGAACAACTGGTTTAAGATTTATGATCTCGCGCAATTACTAAAAGTCCCTCATATTTCACCATCTCTCCGCTATC
Organism: Eustalomyia histrio; assembly: GCA_949748255.1. Classification (NCBI taxonomy): domain Eukaryota; kingdom Metazoa; phylum Arthropoda; class Insecta; order Diptera; family Anthomyiidae; genus Eustalomyia; species Eustalomyia histrio. The sequence continues at coordinate 36,641,891 of OX456524.1, forward strand.
CCTTTAAAAAAAAAAAAAAAACATTACATTAATTAGTAGGAAGAGTTTCCTGAGAGTTGCTTCTCTAACCAAAAAAAAAAAAAAAATAAATAATAAAAAATTTGAGTGTTTAATGTCTTTGTAAGTTGATTTTTGTTTGCTCAATATCTATAGTACTTTATTCGATGTTCGATCAACTTTTCAGTTGAGTGTATTTTTGCTTTATTATTGTCACTATTTGTAAGATGTTATTTTCAAACAAGTTTTGGAATTGTTTATTTTTTTATTTATTTATTTATTTTGTTTGTTATACATTCTTCTTGTACACATCTTGTTTGTTAAGTGTCCAAGTGCTTTTAAACTATTTAGCCATTTTACTCCCACATTATATATACAGACATACAAAAGTGTTAAAAGCATGCTCGTTATTGGTTTAGTCATTAAATTTGACCGTGTAACTATTTTTTTTTTTGTTTTAATGATACTCATCGAATCACAGAAAACCTGCGCAAAATATTTAATTTGCATTCCGCAATCAAAACACTAAAATGAAACGTTCAAAACTTTGAAATACATAATTTTCAAGTGTTCATTGCTTAGTGATAATCATCTTTGCATACGTAAATTTAGTTTTTTTTTTAATGATATTTGTTGGTTGAACAACAACCAATCATCAAAAAAAATGTGCTAAAACTTATAAACAAGAAATTAGCATCAATTATGTAATTTTACACCCATTGTATTGTTTTCAAAATTTTACGTGTTTTTTTGGCGAGGGAGGGAACTTTTATGGCATGAAATTGACCTTAAATTTGTTCCAAATTTTATGTAATGGACTCGTAAAAAATTCAATATGCATGATGCAGTCAAAATAAGACAAAAAAAAAAAATCAAATAAAAAAACTGAATATAAAATATTTCTAAAATTTAATAAAACAATAATAGGTGTGTTCGACGTACGTTACCGCGGGTGCACGCGGGATCCCAATCTTACCAGAAAGCGTTTCTTGTAACAAAAATTGGGTAAATGAGAGCGTTCATGAGAGAGTAATTGTGTTTCCCATTTTACCAGAACTTACCCGTACTTTTTGTTTGGGTAAAATGGTAAAATTGTCAAATCATCAACTGTTGCTAATAAATTAGCTGTATTGCATTTTTGAAAAAAATTAATGTTAAAAAAAATTTACTATAAAGAATTTTTCCTTCTTAATAATGAAAAATACATTTGAAAATGTAAATAGATATTTGCTATTTCAAATATATTTATTATTTAAGCTGATTTTTAATATGAATAAATTTGACGTTTATTTTTGGGTATGAAATGTGGTTTTTGCGTTCGCAGTATTTTGGGCATTTTTATGGTTTTGTGAGAGAATTTTTTGCTTACTCTCATTTTACCAGACTTTACCCAAAATTACCTCGTACAAACCTAATTTTTATAGGAGAATTGTGAAATTAAAAAAAAAAAAAATGTGGTTATAAAAAAACCCGCAGGTTCCTTTAAAAAATATTATTTAAAAACATTTTCACTAAAAAACGTACAGAAGTTCTATTAAAAATTGAGTTCTTACACTCACCAAAAAAACGTCTGCTACGGCAACTGAAAATTTTGCTGTTATTACGGGAAATTTTGCTAATTTGAGCCCAGCGGTATTTTTTTGCTAATCTTAGCAACACATGTCTGCTGATGTGTAGTATAATGAAATATGTAGAAAAAATTTGTTGACGCTACTAAATTTTAGTAAACTTTTGGTAAAGTGGAATTTAAAATTTGTTTGCTAAAATCAGCAAAATAGTTTACTAAATATTAATAATATTAGTACAAAATTTCAAATTTATTTTTTATCGAGCAAAAATTTTTTTTATTTTATTTATTTTTTTTTCAAAAAATATTTTATACAAAATTAAAAACTAAATCGAAGGCTTAAAAATCTTAAACGTTGTTAAAACATAAACGAATTAATCATTTTTTTTTTTTTTTATTTTGTAATTTCTGTTTTGAAAAATATTTTAGTCAATCACCATTATTCTAGTTGTCGCTATCAATGTCGTCGTCGTTTTTGAGTCAACATCATGTCGACGTCGACATCACTTCGACACCAAATTGGTATTTTAAAACAGTGTTGTAACGACGTTGACAGTTTATCGATTTAAACAAAAACTCATCTCGAAAAATGGAGTCGGCAAATTTTTTTTGTTTATTATTTTTGCGAAAAAATGTTTTTTATGTGCAATTAAAAATCTGATACCAGTGATGAAGAAAATAAAGAAAATCTAGTATTGGAAAGAAGACTTCTCATACAGAAATCCAATATCTTTAATTTGCCGTTAAACAAGTGAGTAGCAAAATCAAAGTTTGTTACTTTAAAGAATGTTAAAGTTAAAAAAGTTACTTTCGGCTGAATAAAACAGCCTTCAAAGATGTGCTGGAAACAATAGCACCTAATTTGAAAACCGGAATCAAGTCCACATTTATTTCCAAAACAATAAAGTTGGCAGCTACATTAAGATTTTTAGCCCAGGGGTCGTACCAGCTCAGTGTTTGAAACGACTTTAACTGTAGAAGATTTGCCACAGCTTCCTCCAGCGGGCTCAATATAAATTGCTTGAATCTTCCGCCACCTGTAGCATTACACTCGGCTTTGTTGGCTACCATTTTCTTTTTAACTTTAAATTTTAAGTCTCGCCAAACCTATTAATAAATTTTATTTTATTTTTATAATGCACTTTATATGATGATGCTTTCTTTACCTTCTGCCATCCATCTCACATTATTCTCTGTGGGCCAAGTGCATTTAATAAATTTGATATTTCTTCCCATTTTTTCCGTTTTTTTTTTCTCAGTCATTACTTTTCCTCAAGTCGTTACTAAAAATTGTGTCGACAAAATCAGAGTCGTTTCAAGACAATATCGTCGTCACATTTTCTTACAGAATACCAAATACTTGTCGACAGTTATCAATTATTTTCGATAACGACAACGGGAATACCAATTTCAAAAAAAATCCCAAGACGACATTGTCTTGTGGCGATGACGACAACTAGAATAAGGGTGAATATTTTTTTACTTTTAAGGTAAAATTTAAATTGTTTTTTTAGGGCTGATTTTTAGAACTTAAAAAAAAAAACTTTTTAGTGCAATTTTAAGTGGATGTCCTATTTTCAGACATGAGTCGGTATATTCACTTATGATCCCTTTTTTAATCTATGTAACATTTTAAGCCAATTTAAGTTTGTAGGTGTAAGTTTTAATTAGAAATAACATTTCCTTCAATATTCACTTTTTTAAAATTAGTAAGTTTTTTTTTTGCTAATTTTAGCAAATCTGTTTTCAAAAATTTGTAATATAGTTTCTGAAATTAGCAACAAAAATTTGTAAATATTCTGTAAAAACTCTGTAATTTGTAAAATGTAAATAGCAAAAAGATTTGCTAAATAATAATTTTTTTACTAAAAATCAGTACAAAAATAGTAAAGTGGGATTGAAAATCGTTTACAAATTTTTCTACTAACTTTTTTTTCTGAGTGTAGTAAACGAATGAAGGCTTTTCTATCAAAACTTTCAACTTTATTTCTATTAAAAATCTCCAAAAATTACTAAACTTTAATCACAAAATCGGAATCAGTCTTTAAAAGCGAAATGGTTGGTCAGATTAGTTATGATTTAAAAGTGAATGAAGAAAATCGAAGGAATACCAAAATTGACCAATCAAAATCAAATAAATGAACTCTTAAACTGATAGTCGATTGAGTTAGAACACATTTGAATTCCTAATAATTGAATTCACGAATTAATAGAATCAAATTATATAAATAGATTGAATTTACTATAAATGCATACGAATAAATTAATTGAAAGAAATGAATTTCCTGCGACTGCTTAGAAAAGAATTTAGTCGAATTTATGAACATTATCAGTTTAAGAAGTTTTTTCCTTTCCCTTTTTTAGAAAACTAACCAGGAAGTTATCCCACCCAATCGAATCTTTTTTGATCTTAATAAAATTCACGTTAAGTGGTGTCAAACACAATCTCAGATATTTTGTATAGAAATATGTCTTAAATTTACGTAATTTAAATATTTTCTGTACGCCGCATTATTATCTTCTTCTGATTAATACAAATTTAATTGTCGGTTTCTCACCCTATGGAAAGCAGAACAAGGTTGCATTTTACATGTTTTTTGGTGAAAACTTTATCGATTCAAGAAATAAAGAAGCAAGATATCGTATACTAAAAATTGTTTGGCGGGTATAGCAATATGTATTTTACTGAACCCTGAACAATGTCCAGTGGCCATGTTTTTGGAATGGTCAGCAACACCTCCGTGATTAAGTCTCAATTTAAGCCAGCTGCTATATAAACTGTTCCGTTTCTGTGGCAGCTCAAATAAATTCCACGTCGTAAATTCGGGAATTTTATGCATTTTCTGTACGAAAATCTAAAAATAACTTCAAGGTTAGGAATTATAATTAATTGCACATTTCACTTAAAGAAAAGGTTCAAAGTATGAAAATGTTGTACAAATATTGCAAAGTCATAAATACAAAAGTACAGGTTTGTATTTTAATGATATAAATACAAAATTATTATTAATAGTACCCGAGTAAAAAAAAAAACTGATACGGCACATTATTTAATCATATCCAATTTGATATGCGTTTATATCTGTTTAAATATCTAGTTGATCTTATTTGATCCCAAAAATAGCAGAGAATATTAGAACCAGCAATGTATTTGGTGATTTAGTGAAATCTATATAGATCCAAAAAATGGCAGAAAATATTAGATCCAGTCATACATTTGGTGGTTTAGTGAGATCTAATTTGATCGGAAAAATTGCAGATCCATTTAATTATACGCGTTCAAATCCAATATTGATTTTAGATTTAAATCAATTGTAACAGTTCGCTTTTACAAATCAAATGATTTAAATTAGTAGAAACACGTTCATTTTTTATAAATTGTTCAGTGATTAAAAAAAATACATATTTCCGTTTAGTGATTTAAATCGTTCAATGGTGTAAAAAAAAATTGCGTTCAGTAAATTAAAAAAAAACATCCCGTTCAGTGATTTAAAAAAATTCCGTCCATTCATTTAAAATTATTTTTTTTCCGTTCACTGATTTAAAATCAATTTTTTATCGTTTAGTGATTTAAAGTCAATTTTTTTACCATCCACTGATTTAATATCGATTCTTATGGATTTGATTTCCAAAAATCGATATTAAATCAGTGAAGGGTAAAAAAAAAATAAATTTTAAATCACTGAATACAAAACATTTTTTTCAATCACTGAACAAAAAAAAAATTTCTTAACGGAAAATAATTTTTTAAATCACTGAACGGTTGATAAATTGAACAAATTCTTTTTTTTCCGTCCGATCTATAAAAAATTAATTAAATCATTTGATAAAACAAACTGTTTCAATAGATTTTCACAACAAATCGAACGCTACCAAAAAAAGTCTGCAATGACAACTGAAAATTTTGCTGTTATTACGGGAAATTTTGCTAATTTGAGCCCAGCGGTATTTTTTGCTAATCCTAGCAACACATGTCTTAGCAGGTGATTCATTTACAGATTTTTTTTTTTTGTACAATTGACGTGTGACTAGTGTCATACTGTCATCTTATTTGTATCTAGTACTATTTGTCAATTCATCATAGAAAAACTCACACCGCAACAACGTATATAAATTTCTTAGCTGTACACAGCCATGCACATGCACACACAGCCCGGTAAACAATGGCTGTATTGAGAAATCATTTTGTTGAGCAGCTAATTTCTCGTTCCGGACCTGTGCATTTGCTGCCTTGAACGTGTAATATATTTTGTTTGAAGTTATGTGAAGTCAAATGTCTTCGTCAATATGCCAGCTACGATTTAAGACTTGGAAGCCAAGTAATGTACTTGCGTGATTCGCGAGATATAGGTAGCAATGCTACACTCACCAACATTTTTTTATTTTTTTTTTTATTTATTTTAAAAAATATTTTAGACAAAATTAAAAAAAAAATCAAAGGATTAAAAATTGTAAAATCAAACGAATTTATCATTTTGTTTTAATTTATTTATTTATTTTATTCAAGAACCAAGCCCTCTGGGCCAAATATGGCCCAGGTCAAATTTTAACTAACAACACCTTGTTAGTGCTATTTTAAGTGGATGTCCTATTTTCAGATATGAGTCGGTATATTCACTTCCGATCCCTTTTTTTTATTTCATGTAACATTTTAAGGCAATTTAAGTTTAAAGGTGTAAGTTTTAATCAGAAATAACATTTCCTACAATATTCACTTTTTTAAAATTAGTAATTTTTTTGTTTTGCTAATTTTAGCAAATCGGGGTTCTAAAAAATTTGTTAAATGATTTCTGAAATTAGCAACAAAAATGTGTAAATATTCTGTAAAATGTAAATAGCAAAAATATTTGCTAAATAATATTTTTTTTTTTTTACTAAAAATCAGTACAAAAATAGTAAAGTAGGATTGAAAACAGTTTACAAATTTTTCTACTAACTTTTTTTCTGAGTGTATCAAATGGTTATTAAATTCATTCAATGATTGATCATGTCTGATTTAATTCGTTACAATTTTTATTCAAAAATTCAATTAATAAATTAAATCTTCGAAGCTCTGATTGTATGAAATCTAGTTTATTTAAAAAATATTCAAAAAAAATATTAATTTAAAATAAATAAAATCAAAATTCGAAAAATGCCCTCGGCAGAGTTGTAGTTGACCGTTTAATTCAGCCACTCGCTGCTTTACACAATAGCTGGCTTTATTAGACTGCATTGTACGTGTAATTATGTTCTATATAATTATATAGGGTCCGCCAAATAACTTTTTTTTTTTGAAAATACTATTAACCGGAAGTATTGTACAGGTTGGTTGAAAAGTTCCTGCGCTCGCCAAGAGATGGCACTGCTAGCTCCAAACTTTTTTTTCTCTCAAGTTGGTATAACTGTCCTGAGAACACATGCAAAGTTGCAAGTCATTCTGTCAATTCTTTCTTTGTTTCCAAGCCATTTGAAGTTGACGTGTCATTGATTTTTTTTTAATATGGAAAAAATTGAATATCGTGCAGTCATTAGATTCTTTGTTTTGAAGGGTTTAAAAGCAAACGAAATTCATAAACAATTGTTAGAAGTGTATAAGGAGTCCTCACCTTCAAAACGCACGCACCGTTGAATTTTGGGCTGGTGAATTTAAACGTAGTCGTACCAGCCTTGAAGACGATCCACGCGAAGGACGACCAAAAACTGCAACCACACCAGAAATCATTAAGCAGGTACATAATATGGTTAGGAAGATCCAGGTTTGACTAAGCGTGAAATTGCTAATGCCATAGGCATCTCAGACGAACGAGTACTCCATATTTTACATGAAGAATTACGTATGAAAAAACTGTTTGGAAAGTTAGTGCCGCACACATTAACAATTCAACAAAAACTGGATCGAAAACAAATTTCTCAGCGTAATTTGGAGCGTTTAAAGCCGAATAAAACCTACTTCTTGCGTCGTTTTATAACTATGGATGAGACTTGGATTTACCACCATGATCCTAAATTGAAACAAGAACGTTTACAGTGGACTGAAGCTGGTTGTTCAGCTCCAAAGCAGGTGAAGTCACAACGATCAGCAAAGAAGGTTATGGCATCAGTTTTTTGGGATGTAAAAGGAATTTTGTTGATTGATTATCTTCAGAAAGGTAAAACAATCAGCTCTGAATATTATTGCAGCCTTTTCGATCAGCTGGATGAAAAAATTTGTGAGAAAAGACCTGGTTTAAAGAAGAAAAAAATCATTTTTCATCAAGATAATGCACCTGCTCACAAAAGTGTTTTGACGATGGCTAAATTCAAATAATTAAAGTACGAATTGCTTGAACATCAACCGTATTCACCAGATTAGGCTCCCAGTGACTACTATCTCTTCAGAAATCTCAAACAATTCCTTCGTGGAAAGCATTTTTCGTCGCATGAAGAGGCCATAGCAGCCGTAGACGGTTATTTTGCAGAGCTTTCTGGAAACCATTATAAGGATGGGATAAAATTATTGAAAGATCATTGGAAAAAGTGTATTGAACTTCTAGGAGATTATATTGAATAAAAAAAATATATTTCGTAACAAAAACAGTATTCTTTCATTTCGAGCGCAGGAACTTTTCAACCAACCTGTAAACTTTTTCACTCGGGTATTAAAGAAATTATTACAAATAACATGTAACGATAAAAAAACAAAAAACATTTGCTTAAATGGAAAAATATGCATGACAGTAGCAGAGTATAAAGTGTATTACTTTGTGCATATTTGTTATGCAAATATACAAATGGATTAATATGCGAAACGATGAATGAAAACATTAAGGGTATTCACATGTAACAATAAATTCGGATTTAATAATTTAAAAGTTTTTAGAGTTTCAAAACTTTATAAACTTAAATAATTAAATTATTGAAACTTTTAGTTTTGGCATTTTTTTGCTGTAAAACGTCATAAAATTTTTACACTTGTTGCATACTGTTATGACATTTAAATTAAATAAAAAATAATTAATAAATATCACAATAAAATCAAAATATATGTATAGGAAATTTTTATTACAACAAAATCATAAATCATTGTTGATTAAAATATTATAATATCAACATGACATGAATGATTAATAAATTAAAAATTAATAACATTTTTTTGCAACATGTTCATTACAAAATATTATATTAAAAAATTTAAAACTTTTTTTTATTTTCAGACAAGATAAACAACTGTGACAAATTACTATGTCAAATGTTACGTCAACTTTCTCTACTAATTTAAGTTTAGAGTTAAACAAAAAAAAAAAAAACTAACAACACATAACTAAACTAAAAACACATAAAACTAAATATTTATGTCTTTTCCAAAATTTATTTTGTAAATTTATGTATAAAGTTTATATTTCTTATAATAATCTCAGTGTATTACAATGCGTGCGGTGCATTTAACATGCACTCGCAAAAAGACATAAAAATCAATGGAAAAAAATGTGGTGAAAACTTTATGCCCATACAAATGACACCTGTCGCAGTTGGTGCATTTAAATGCACATTAGAAATAATGTTTATAATTTTGTATGTCTGATGTTTAGATTTAGTGTTAAAGCAATGTTTTTTTTCTGTTTTTGGTATTTACACTTGAAATTGATTTTATTTGTATTTCAAAATTTCAGGGTTTGGTAAGAGTTATTTTTTTAAACGCCAATATTTGCCAATTTACATATTGTAGTACTTTGAATATTAATTTGAGTTTGTTTTCAATTGAATTTATTTTCAATATTATTACAAAATATTTCAATTGCTGCCTGTGTTATTTATACGTGGGCGATTAAAAATTCATTGTAAATTGCATAATCAACGTTAGAGAATTTCTAGTGAAATTGAAACTATTTTCAACATGCTCGAAATATTTGAGTATGGTAAATATGAAAAATTAGTTAATCGTTTAATGAATAAAACTTACCACCCACTTCGTTTTTGTTGTCCAAATCAACTCTACAAATTACATTCGGAAATATTTACTCTAAAATTTTTCCGAACTTTGCATTTCATGTTAACCCATAAATTTAAGGTTGTTTTTTTTTTTTTTTGTTCTCTGCAATACATGCGTATTTTAGGTTGAACCAACTCTCAAACCCTGCCAAGTCTTAGACTTGCTTGATACTTAAGTAGACCAAAGGTTTTCTTATGAAATCTTATATTGAATGAAGTCATACGGTCGCAAGCTCGAAAAAAATTGCGAATGTTTGAGGTAAAATGTTTGGACATGAGTCGGTTGTGAAGAGCATATTCTCTTCCGATTTCTCTTTTTCAAAAAAAAAAAAAAAACAAGACTCAGAAGATAATGACTGCAGTGCATTGTGTTGATATCTGGGAAAAAAGTTATGAAAAGAACGGAGCGTGTTGTGAACGAAAACCATGGGCCCTTGAGATAAGTTCACTTATCTCCGAGAGAACTATATTACACAGGCCATTCTTCAAAGAATCAATACAGTTGGATACCCTACTTTCAACGCCCTCCCTGCCCACATATGGGAGTTGTATTCCATCTTCTCGTCGGATATATGTAGGTGCTATAAATGGGGTGAAGCAGTTCCACCATTCGACACTTAAAAAACATGTTTATTCCAGCGAACATCGCACAGAATTTTCATGCCCAGAACATCAAGAGTATCCAATTCCTTAATATTAATACCACACATATGTACAGTGACAATGTTGGTTAAACAATACTATGGGACAGCCAACAACACACAATCCCACTCAGAGTTTGTGAAAAGACACTGATTGAGTGAGTCATTCATAATCTGCCTTTTGCTCCTCCAATCACAACAAGGCCTGGGCTACGATCAAAGAAAAATAAAGGACAAATGCTGTAGGCGTTGGAATGTTTCACAGATGTTTGCAGATTAATTAATTTTAAAAATAATATGTATGAGTTTTCTATCCCTCATACATATCGCAACGTCCCCCTTCGGTGTTTCCATAGCACTAAACCCCACCGAACTAAAATAACATAACAAGGCTGTGAACAAAATAGCTTCGTTAATTTCGCCAACTCTCCATCAAATGGCGGACAACAATTGTATTAAAATTTATCATCTCGCGCAATTACAGTGTTGCCACATTTGAAGCCCTTTATCTTTCACCACATTTCAAAGGTGAAAGCAACACGAAAGCTACAACGAGCCGATGGCCTTTGTTGCTAGTGCTAGGTTAGGGCATAAGGATATAATTTGTAATTATGATTAATATAAAAAAATAAATAAATAATTAATAAAATAATAATTAGTAAGACGAATTTTCTGAGTTTTGCTTCTCTTTAAAAAACAAAGGAGTAAATAGGGTTAAAAGTGTGAGCAAGAAGGTCGTTGAGAAAGATAAGAGAAAGAGAAAAAGAGAAAGAGAAAGACAAAAAGAAAGAGAAAGAAAAGGAAAAGAAAAAGAGAAAGAACAGAACCTTGTGGCAACCCAGAATTCAACTGAAACTCGTTTGATGAAACCCCATATATAACAAAACGTACAGTGCAATATCTGAGATCGAGACAAGCCGCTACCGTTGCCAAAAGCAACTAGCTTTGATACATGTATGACGTGCCACATACGATCGAACAACTTGGAAATATTCACAGCAACCCCTTTGCATTCACTAAATCTGTAAATGGAATGACTTCAATGCTAACAGTTCCACCGCAGAACGACCTCTACGAAAGCCGACAGTATGGCTTTCAAAGAAGTCGTTCAGCTAAGAACAAATTGGACTTTAAGTAATTTACAAGATGATAATTAACCAAGCCCAATAGAGAAATACAGTGTCACCTTACTTTATACAGGGTAAGTTAGTGGAAATTGGACACATTTACTTTTGTTAAATTCCTTATTACATAGAGCAACAACATGAATACAGCGCATTTTTAACTTCCTCAGATTTATATACATATATTTAATTGTCTGTGACTCAGAATATAGAAAGCAGAACAAGGTTGCATTTTACATGCAGAAACTGGGTGCAGCACTTTCGAGAGCGCAGAGTATATTGCAATACAAGACGAAACCTTTTCATTTTGGTTAGAATCGGTCCATGTTTAGTCCCAATGCCTCCCCCCCCCCCCCCCCCCCACACAAAACAAAAGATTTTTATGTTTGTTCGCACGCTACAGGAAGCAAATATTAACATGTTTTAAGATAAAATTTAGTACACTGACTCACATTACCACAAGTCCATTTGAAGCCATGAAATTTTCAAACCCTGGTTGGCTTTTAACCACATTAATGTAGGGTATTTTATAGTCGGCATACCTGACTTGTTTCCATCTTGTTTTAAGAGATCAAACTACACCCAGAAAAAAATATTTGTTGTCCCACGCGAATTTGATTACAACTGAATCGTTCGGTTGTCACAACTTCAATCCTATTTTAGGACAACCGAATTTTTGACTACAGATTAACTTTTCATTCTAACCGCAGCATAATCGTAGATTAAACCATCTCTAATAACAAATTTAAAACTGTTAAATTCGCATTTAATTGCATTTTTCTTTGGAAAAAAAAACTCATCCTTAAGTAAATTTTTGAATACATACAGGTTGGTTGAAAAGTTCCTGCGCTCACCTAGAGATGGCACTGCTAGCTCCAAACTTTTTTTTTCTCAAGTTGGTATAACTGTCCTGAGAACACATGTAAAGTTGCAAGTCATTCTGTCAATTCTTTCTTTGTTTACAAGCCATTTGAAGTTGACGTGTCATTGATTTTTTTAACATAGAAAAAATTGAATATCGTGCAGTCATTAGATTCTTTGTTTTGAAGGGTTTAAAATCAAAGGAAATTTATGAACAATTGTTAGAAGTGTATAAGGAATCCTCACCTTCAAAACGCACCGTTGAATTTTGGGCTGGTGAATTTAAACGTGGTCGTACCAGCCTTAAAGACGATCCACGCGAAGGACGACCAAAAACTGCAACCAGGTACATAATATGGTAAGTGAAGATCCAAGTTTGACTAAGCGTGAAATTGCTAATGCCATAGGCATCTCAGACAAACGAGTACTCCATATTTTACATGAAGAATTACGTATGAAAAAACTGTTTGGAAAGTTAGTGTCGCACACAATAACAATTCAACAAAAACTGGATCGAAAACAAATTTCTCAGCGTAATTAGGAGCGTTTTAAGCCGAATAAAACCGACTTCTTACGTCGTTTTATAACCATGGATCTGATTGATTATCTTCAGAAAGGTAAAACAATCAACTCTGAATATTATTGCAGCCTTTTGGATCAGCTGGATAAAAAAATTCGTGAAAAAAGACATGGTTTAAGGAATAAAAAAAACATTTTTCATCAAGACAATGCACCTGCTCACAAAAGTGTTTTGACGATGGCTAAATTCAAAGAATTAAAGTACGAATTGCTTGAACATCCACCTTATTCACTAGATTTGGCTCCCCGTGACTACTACCTCTTCAGAAATCTCAAACAATTCAATCGTGGAAAGCATTTTTCGCCGAATGAAGAGGCCATAGCAGCCGTAGACGGTTATTTTGCAGAGCTTCCGGAAAACCATTATAAGGATGGGATAAAATTATTGGAAGATCATTGGAACAAGTGTATTGAGCTTCTAGGAGATTATATTTAATAAAAAAATATATTTCGTAACAAAAACAGTATGCTTTCATTTCGAGCGCAGGAACTTTTCAACCAACCTGTAATATAATTAATCATTGGAAATCAGAAACTACAAAAAATACAAAGGTACTCAAGCTATTTTTTTTTTTTTAATAAGTTCAAACACAATAAATGCAAATAATAAAAAATTCAATGGCCCTCCTTCATTTTAAGCATTAAAAAAAATCTCGTTTAATAAAAAAAAAAGTATACATTTTCTTTGAAACTTCTTAAAAGCATAAACATGCAACCTTGACCTTTACAAAATCATGATGATAAGATAGTAATGATGAGATTGTAAATAAAATTAGCTTGCAACAAGTTTTCATATTTGTATATACGGCTTGCAATTGAAAAAAAGCAAAACGAAGCGAAGAATCTATAAAAAAAATTTAATTTATGTTTAATTTACGTCACCAATAGTAGACAAATACACTACACTGGTGGATCGATGTTACATGCTCATATATGTCGACGTCGTCTTCGTCATCGTCAGCGTACGTACCATTTAGAGATAACATTCACATCTCCAGAAGATGAAACACAAGAAGACAAAGATACAAGACCCTAATAGATCTTTAAAGCAAGTGGCGCAGACAAATTCAAACATATGAGATAATACATATAATTATCAGGGCAAGGAAGTTTATGCGCTAAAAATAGTGTTTTATGTACCAAAAATATGTAGTAAAAATCGATAAATATGCACATAAAATTTTAAAAATATGCTTTTAATAATATTTATAATTAAAATAATATTTATAAATATGTATAAATTTTTGAGGAAAAAATATTATAAAAAATTGCATCAGTTTTGTAAAAATTAATTCTTAGTAAAATATCAAAAATATGGTTAAAAACATGAACTGTTAGTAAAAAATGCATACATATGCTTTTATAGCAAAATATGCATTTATATCAAAATATGCATTCAGAGCAAAATATACATTTATATCAAAATATGCATTTATATCAAAATATACATTTATATCAAAATATGCATTTAAAGCAAAATATAAATTTAAAAAAGAAAAAATGCATTAATTCCAAAATGTGCACTTAAATATGCAATTATAGCAAAATATGCAAAAATTTGATTTTAAATTTTAGCAGAATATGCAAAAATTTGCATTTATATTGTATCAAAATATGCATTCAAATATGCAATTTCTTTTTATTAAAATATCAAAAAATATGATTAGAAAATATGCTTTTATATCAAAATATGCATTGATATCAACGTATGCATTTAAAGCAAAATATGCATTTATAGTAAAATATTCACTAATATTGAAATATGCATTAATAGAAAATTATGCATTAATAGAAAAATATGCATTAATAGCAAAATATGCATTTATAAAAAAATATGCATTTATAAAAATATAAGCATTTATAGCAAAATATTCATTTATAACAAAAAATGCATTAATAACAAAAAAATGCACTAAGAGTTGACTTATGCATTTATAATAAAATATGCATTAATAGCAAAATATGCATCAATATCAAAATATGTATTAATAGCACAATGTATATCAAAATTTGCATTTATAGCAAAAAAAATAATAAAAAAATATGCATTAATAGCAAATTATGCATTAATATCAAATTATGCATTAATAGCAAAATGGTCATCAAAAGTGAAATATGAACTACAAAAACAAAAACTTGCATTTATAGCAAAATATGCACTAAAATATCATGAACAAATTTTTTCCATTTTTTGAAAAACTTCATTTTTCTCAAATGCATTTAAAAATGTTCGAGAACAATTTTTGTAGAACAAGTTTAATCTCTGAAGATTTTTTTTATCAAGTCTCAAAACTTGGAAAAAATTGTAAAAGAACCAATTGCCGAGATTTACAAATCTAAAGTTATTAAGTGCCACCCTGGACATATTGTATGTGTCTTAGGGTTGATAAATTCTTAAGTCTTAATTGTGGATACTCTAAGGGAAAAATTAAATAAACTGGTCCCGGGACATGTCACTTGGCAAGTTGTGAGTAGTTGATATAGTTTTTCTCATAGAGTATATAAAACTTATTTTTATTTAGAAATCTGTTGGAGCAAAATGCATTTTTTATTTACGAAATTTTATCCCCAAATGAACTAATTTTTGTTTGCCGCCAAATTTAATGAATTCGGCGTGAAATCAAAAACATACTTTTTTAAATTCGCTTAATTTTTAAAATAAATCTAAATAAAGAAATAAATTCTAATTTATACTTAAATTATACCTTTCACTAAGATATATTTTTTTCTTTATTTATAATAATCATATAATTACAAATTATATCCTAATACCCTAACCGAACACTAGCAACAAAGGCCTTCGGCTCGTTGTAGCAAAAATAGACTAGAGCCTATGGTGGGAATCGAAACCACAACCTCAGCACGCTACCAACTAGCATAGAAATTTAAGTGTTCCTACAATACTTAAAAAGTGATGACGCTTCCCGTCTAAAAAGATGTCAAATCTAATCATATAAATATAAAATAGTTCTAGTGCCATATCTCTTAATATAAATGCAATATGAACAAGTAAAAAAGGGCTAAATTCGGCTGTGCCGAATCTTTGAATACCCTCCACCATAGGGGCTGAAAATGATATATGTATATACTAAATTTTGCATGAACTGTAATATGAATATGTTTTGTCAATTTATGTAACGAACTTTTATTATTTAGTTTCAGTAATGTTATTTATTTAGTTTTAGCAATGTTATTTACAGAGGTCTGCTCTGTTAACGACTTTAACATTGTTGATTTTTACGTTAACTTAGTTGTTAGAGTAACACACATGTTATTATTCTCATAGTATGTAAGATAATAAATGTAATCGAACAATAAGAAGACTTAATAACATTTTTACTTACTTAACAGAAAAAAAATAGATACAGAAATATTGTACAAATTTGTATAGAAAATTTAGAGGTACCTTCACATTTTCACTCATAACTTTTGAACCGCTTAACCGATTTTGCTCATTTTAAATACCAAACTGCTCGGGAGGATGTTCAATAATCTGGGTAAAAATATGCACCCCCGCTTGCGTCTTCGCGACGTGATCGCCATTTCAACAGACAGACAGACAGACGGGCATCGCTAAATCGACTTAAAATTGCATAAGGATCACGAATATATATACTTTATGGGGTCTTAAACCTATATTTCGACATATTACAAACGGAATGACAAACTGATATATACCCTCACCATATATGGTGGAGGGTATACAAATTGGGGGACTTTTAGAGTTAGATATAAGCATATCTGGTAATAAAAGATCATATCTGTGGTTAAATCAGTTCATATCTTAAAAGATATGTTAAACTTCGCAATCTCTTTGTCAAAACGTGTTAAAAAAAGGCAATACCTACTTAGATATAATTGAATATGATTAAATATAATAAGATCTAGTATCAGATCTGATCATATATATAAATTTAAACCAAAATGTTGTTAACCCCAAAATCGATCCACCCTATTGTATATGTATATGTATGTATTGCAAGTCACTCATTATATGTTTTTCATTTTGGTCTTTTTGTGGCGTTTTCCATAAAAAAAGACATGATTTACCATTTATAGCAAATTTTGTATGAAAAAAGACAAAACTCCACAAATAAAACAACATTTTAAGTTGTGAGGTACACGCTCGCCGTCAATGTTGTGTTGTCAAAGACCATATAACACGCATGCGCATATCGATGGCTCAATGTAGAAAGGCCCTAACTCGATTTTGTAGTTCTTTGGAAAACAAAAGGAAGAAATTGTTTAAAAAATATCTTTGAGCGCAATATTTAACCACAACAAAATAAAAAAATTGCATTTCAGGAAATTACGATTTTAATAAGTTTATTACTTCAGCATTTAAAGAATAATAAATCGATTTACGGCCTTTTCTACATTAAGCCTTTCTGTTTAAGTGGTATTTAAGTTCGCGCATGTGCAATAGCTCGATTTTTATGTTTTTTTTTGCAAAAACAAAACAAACAAAAAAACTTTCAGTGTCAACTTGTGAATGCATGTGGCATGAATAAAATATTTGTCTATTTTTGTATATTTTCTGTTGTATTCCAAATTATGTGAATATTTTATTGGGGGGAATAAATTTTCATAATTAAAAAATAAAAACCTCCCATGAAGAATTTCTTTAATGTTCTTAAAATATTTCTGGCAAACAAATAATTGCAAAATATAATAAAAATCGAATTTCAATTGAAATATTTGTTGCTTTAATTAATATTCAATCAGTGTCACATTTAACAAAATCATTTCATTTTCAAAAACATCATAAATTTCAATAAGAAATTTTCAATAAAATTGAATGCTAATTCTTAACAAAAAAAATCTGAAAGTTTGAAGGTCACTTTTGAATTAGGCAATCAAAAGTTAAATGAAAAGTGACGTTCGATCTAATGTGCGAAGGTGTTCTCTCTTAAATATCTCAAAATTTTTAATTTTTTTGTAAATTTTAAATTTTTAGAATAAAAGAATGTAAAAGAAAAAGTTGAATGTTTAACCAAAACTTTGGGTTCAGATGAGATGTTTTGCCCGATTGAAATACATGCATCAGCCTAGCTAAAAAAAAAATTTAATTGAAAGCCCGTTATAAATAAACATAAATAACAAAGAAAAAATTTTAATGTATATCCCAGCAAAAACATAGTAATGACAAGTCGTTACTGCTGATAGGTAGTTACTTTTTTTTCTTACTTTAAACGACAAAATAATGACAACAAAATAATGGGTAAAATACGTACTTATGTATAAGTAAGAAAATTTTACTTGATTAAGGTACACTATTGTTTTATTAAGAACAACTACTTACTTTATTATTATAGGTAACCACTTATTTCTTCACTACGAGTAACCATATTGGTAAATTGATTATTCTCAATTTTTTTGTAAGCAAGAGGGTAAATAGAGTAAATAGCCTGGTAACTAGTGAAACCATTTGTGTGCTACTCACTCCCTTAATTACTTGGTAATGTCTGTTTTTGCTGGGATAAAATCAAAAGAAAACTGTAAAATTAATAACACTTCATACCTGTTGTGGCACCTCTAATTTCATTATCTCATATTTGAAATTCCTTTTCATTTTGTGTAGTGTGAACTTATCACAACTTTTAAATTGTGACTATTTATTTTTTAAGTGTTCCCTCCGCCAGTATCAACAATTTAAACTAATTTATCTAATCGGTTTATTTGCTTTTCAATCAATTTACGATTTCAAAACAAATCCGTTGTCATTACTTTATACTCGTATGATCGATGCAAAAAGCAAACAAATGTAAAGCAAACTGACTGATAAGACAGATATAAAATTGAATTTATTAAAGTCCCAATATACCATATAGCAATCAAACTGCAATACAACTTGAGAATAAGCTTATATTAATAGTGTCTTTTAAGCTTTTCTTAATTTTGCTTATTATAATATTTATAAAATGTGAATTCACAAGCAGTATTTAACAATGCTAGAGAAAAGATTATTATACATAACTTTTTCTCAAGTATGCTTATGAACAACATACAACAACAACGCAATATGACGATTGAAATAGAAATATTTTTCAATATATTCTAGTCTTGTTGTCTTTGTTCTACGCTTATAATGCATACAACAAGTGTCAAACGTGTACATTTAGTTGTAAATTTTATATAGTGAACGTGCAATTGCATATTAAATTTAATTATTTTTATTTATGGTTAAAATTAATTATTATTATTTATATTTAAAATTAATTATTATTTTTTATATTTAAAATGAGTTATTATTATTTTAAAAACTAAAATAAAAAATAAATTAAATTAAAGAAAATGATTTTTCTTTTTCAACTATTAATAATATATTATTTTTGTAAGCTTATTCTACAATTGCAAGAATAAGCTTATAGTAATCATACACACATAATATTTTCACGAGGGTTCCCTTTTGATTTTTCTACAATTGTTACGATAGCCTTTTTCAATATATTCTCAAGTCTTTTTCAAGCTTAAGGCTTGTGTTTGTAAACTTATAATAATATTTTTCTCAAGTCATTTGGTATGTTGGGGTTTACTTTTTTTATGTGTGTGTGTGTGTTTCTTAAGGTGTAAGATAAAGTAATGTATCGCAAACAGGTAAACTAATAGTACACTGAGAAAAATAATCAAAGTTAACATCTAAAAATCTTAGAAAATTAACTTATGCAACTTTCGGATAACTAAAGATATCTGTAATTTAAATCCATACACCCAGAAAAAAGATTGGTAAGAATTCGAACAAAATCTTTAAAATTTATTTGGAATTACCTAAAATCAATTAAGAAAGCGAAATTTTATATATTGGAAATTAAAAAGAGTGAAAAGGGAATTAAAAAACAGCCATATTATTCAACTTTCATTTGTTAATAGACTACTGTCAAATTTTAAGTAAATCGCACGAATTACCTTGTATTTGACAGCCATTGAAAGCAGACAACCTCGTGGTGGAGAATTTTGTGTGCTCATTAAGCATTATTTTTTGCGTATAAAAACCATCACCAAAACCAAGGAAAGGCTTGTTAAATACTATGGGAGGACTATGGATGATCAAATTTAATGGTTTAAATTTTTTACCGTTGTTTTCGTACCAGCACAAGTGACGCTAAACGTTCAAGTCACCCAAAAAATGTCTTCGAAAATAAAAGTGCGTGAGGTGCCTGAGGCTGTAAGTATTTCAACTGAGTATTTCATCTGCGCTTTTGCTCACACTTGACACATAAACTCACACTTGTCCATAAGTGCAATAGTGTGTCCACTTCAAAGGAGTTGCAAAAATGTATTTATTGAGCTACGAACTGCTACCCTATCCAAATGCAGTTATCTTTTTAAATCATATGCTATTTTGACACTAATAGAGTTTTCTGTTCGAAATATGGACAATCAGTCAGTATAATACCTTGAACAACGTTGAAAAATATTGCAAACTTTTTTCCAAAGTTAGTGCTGTGTTGCCCAAATTGTGTTTCTTGAAAAACGGTTTTGGCTGTTGAAATGAAGCAGTCACCGCGCGTGCTGTACGCAAGTTAGTGCAAAAGCTTCGTTACACTGGCTTGCTAGTGAACAACACTCATCCCTCGTCGTACTGTGCGTACCGATGAGAATGTGGCTGCTGTGGGCGAAAGTGTGTAGCTCAATCCAAGAACATCGACTCGCCATCGATCTCAACAACTCGCGCATTTCACACACCAGCATGATGAGAATTTTGCACAAAGATCTCGGCTAATTCGCTTACAAGATCGAATTGACATAGCAATTGAAGCCAAACAACCCTGTACTTCGTTACGAAACTCCAATTGAATATAGAATTTGGCCGAAATCTCATCTCAATCTGGGGATCAGAAAGACCGCACGCCATTGTCAAGAAGCCAAAGCATCCCCAGAGTGTAACTGTTTGGTGTGGATTTTCCAGTGGTATGGAAACGCCATTTCAGTCAATGGAGATCACTACAGATCCATGCTGACGGACTTTTAATGCAATCATTAAGCAATCCATCTTTTACGCAATAAGTTCGGTAATTGTATTATCAGTCGTCTTGGCGATGTCAATTGACCGCCTCGGAGCTTTGACCCCTTTAGAATTTTTCTTGTGGGGTACCGTTAAAAAGCGATGCTATGCGAATAATCCTTTAAGCTAATATCGTCCGAGCCGAACTTAAGATAGAACCAGAAACAGTCAACAAAATCTTGGAAAATTGCACTGAGAGGATGAGCTCAGCCAGTCGCGGCAGCCACATGAATCAAATCGTGTCTCATAAATAATGGGAATACTTATTTCTAAAAAAAAAATCATAATATACCAAAAGAAATTATGTAACTTGTATTTGGCCACCCTTTATTTAGGTCGAATGAAGCGATGGAACATGATATTAAATCATACAACTAAAAATATAATCTCTATATTTGAACCCTGCGGGAAAAGGACATATCCCAGGTCACGTGACCGGTTCATTGTGATAGGGACCGGTCGCGGGACCGGTCACTGTAACATTGGCTTGTCCTAATACATGTCACAGGACTGGTCTAAAGGAACATGTCTTGACTTTTAAATCGGTCACGCGGTAGGTACTTTAGGAACCGGTCCTATTTTCACCTATTTCATGATATGTATTTTCGGAAGCGGTCCAGATTTCCACTATCACGGGACAAGTGCCAATTACCAACTAACTTTTTTTTTCCCGCAGGGAAGGAACAACGTGACTAACAGATTGGCTGATTCGCTGATTTACAGACTAGTCCAAACCTTGGAGGTTAAAGTTCGGTACATAAGTTCTTTCTCCGGCCCAAACCTTTTGGCTATAAACCTGTAAATTAAAATATATATGTTCCCTGAAGCCTAACGCTTTGAAATTTTTGACAGTAACGTGGAAATAATGGGGATTCAAAAGGTAAAAATACGTCCCTTAATGGCCTGTCCTAACCGCATTGGTTAGAAACCTGAAACTTAAAATATGTGTTGGCTAGGGTATGGGCTAATTCACTGATAAATCTTATTGCCCAACTACAATTGGCTTAAATGACAGAAGCTACGTATCGGTTAACAAAAATTTGTAGAATTTCTAAAATTTCGTTTCATCCCAAAATAAAACTTAAGTCACTTAAGCCAATTGTAGTTGAACCTATAAAATATCCGCCAGGTTCATGGTACAAATGGGGGATTCAAGGAAAGAAAAAAGTCTCGCTGGTAACGGTCTGCATAAACCGCCTTGGCTAGACACCTAAAATATAAAATGTTTGTTTCTTGGCGTACGTGCAAAGTTACGTGATAAAAATTTAGTTAAACAGTATCCCCTTAATCACGTAGTCCAAACCGCTGGACCTAGGAACATGATATTTGACATAAGTTGCATACTCTGGAGAAGGCATTCACCAAGATGAGATTTTAAGAAATGTTTAACGTAGTGGCAAACTGGGGAGAAGCAAACTTCAAATATGTGTCACTAAAAAGATACTTTTGGAATACGAGGGCGGATCAATAAGTCCGTGACTTTTCGAACTTCCCTCGTAGTTATATGAAATGCAACACTGCTCCCATCAAGTACCACCTGTTATAGACTTCTGTCAAATTTTGAGCAAGTTCCGTCATTAACTTTGTATTTAACAGGTGTTAAAAACATACAACCTCGTGCATTTTTTAAGAATGTAAAAAAGTGAATTTCGAGTACGTTATTTTTGCGAAAAAAAAACCCGTCAATCAAACCAAGGGGACTCTGCACCATCGATTTCGTTATGCTCGCACAAGTACAAATGACGCTTAACGTTCTGGACGGCCAATTGAGGTCAATACACCCGAAAATGTCTAAAAAGTCCACGATAATGTGTTGGCCGATCAAAGAGTAAAAGTGCGTGAGATTGTTGATGCCAAAGGCATTTCATATGGCAGTGTGGTTGCGTTTTTAAATGATCAGTTGGATGTAAGAAAGCTGTCTGCAAGATGGGGGCCGCGTTTGCTCTCAATTGACCATAAACGAAACGTGTGACAATGGCAAAACTCCATGAATTGGGCTACGAATTGGTACCTCGTCCGATATATTTTCCGGATTTAGCCCCCAGTGACTATTTCCTATTTCCAAACCTAAAGAAATGGCTCGGTGGAAAGAGATTTAGCTCCAACGATGAAATTGATTAAATTCCTTTTTTATAGACCTCGAAAAATCCTATTTTTTGAAAGGGATACAAAAATTGGAGAAACGCTGGACTGAGTGTTTTGAGTTAAAAGGAGATTATGTTGAAAAATATATATATATATTTTTTTTTTTTTTTTGCAAAAAAAAACTGTGTTTCGTTCAAAAAGTCACGGACTTATTGACCCACCCATACACAGCCACGAACCTGAAATTTGTTAAATATGTTCCTTCTCCCGCGTAGACATCCGCTAAACATTTTTGTAATTCTTTGGGGGCCTGCCCAAACCCATTTGGCTAAAACTTGAAATGTGTTTTTCGGAGGTATGGTCTTATTCAGTGGTAAATAGGGAAAAGATCCCTTAATCTTCCAGCCCAACTGATGGAGCTAGGAACTTATTTGTTCTCCGGCGTGGATATATACTGAATGGTACACGAAATGTTCTTAGCTAGCCACTGGACATATTCTAGGACATGTCACTATATTGGTTAATAAAAGTTCAGTGCTACGTCCATGTTACAATGGCCAATATCCTCTTTTCCATGACTCCCTATATTGCAGTTTGTTTAAATTGCCCACAGAGTAATTTTAATTGATATATGTATTGTTATTAATTTGATATCAAATAAATTACACCACATTGACCACTAATAAAGGCAATACAGTACACAAAATGTAATAAATTTTTAAATGCCAAATATTCCTAATTGGACACACCTTAAAGATAGTAAGTGTCTGGAAAAATATATAAAATTTGTAATATGCCACACATACATATACACCGCAATCATCTTGCCACCAACATGTTGCTATAGTTACATAATTGATTAGATGAAAACTTATTTGTCTTAGGTATACATATTATACAACATAAACATTATGGGCTTAAACATTAAATAATAAAAAAGAAAAACAAAATTGAAAACTTTCCCTTACAAAATTACCAATTTCACACTTTTGTCTAGAAAGCAACAGTTTGTCGTCACTTTATCGTAAGAATTATATACAAACTATGATAGAGAAAAGATATATGAAAAAAACTTTTGAAGTGTATGTATCAGGGATGGAAAACATGGTACAATTGTACTTTTTTTGGTACATTTTTACCTTGGTTGGTACCGTGGTACTACCGCGGCTCATTTAGTACAATTTAAAATTTTTTCAAATTTTCAATTTATAACTGGATAAAACAACATAACATAAAGTCGACTTTTTTTAAAAGCAACTTTAAATTAAAACCTGTTTTTATTTATTCAGCTACTACATATAGTAAAAAATAAAGTCAGTTTTAAGTTAAACCGGCCCTAAATTGGTGTCACCTCAAACGTACCAAATGTTTGCATACACGTTGTACTAAAATATTCGAAAGTGGCAACATTGAAGAGCTGATTTTAAATAACCTCTCAAAACAAAATAAGAAAAAAGTGTATTATTGTTAAAAAGCAATTAAATGACTTTAAATTTTTTAATAGCAAATCCTGAAAGTTTTGTGGTAATTATATACGACTACATAAAATTAACGATAAATTTTGTTTCACCCCGTAAATTTAAATTTTTTTAAGTATTTTTGTGTCTAAGCAAATCTGACTCAATACAATAAAATTGTTAAAAAAAAAAGCGGAAAAAATTTTGGTACCGTGAGGATCGAAAAAGTACAATTTGTTTGTCTGGTTGGTACAATAACAGAAAACATATTTTCCTTCCCTGGTATGTATAGAAAAATTACTTATAATTAACACATTTTTTTTTCCACCAAAACGCTCTTTTAATAAATCAAAATAAAGGTAGGGTCGACGATTTAATATTTAAGAAAAAAATTTGTATTAAAGAAATAATTATGAAGAACATGAAAAGCATTTTGTTAACAAAGTGTAAAATTATGATTATGTATATCGATGACAATGTTCCCATATTACCCATATGATTTTAATGAGATTATTTTATATTAACTAATTAAAATTGTTGCATGATTGTAATATCGCAATTCAAAAAATTGTGGTTGATTTCATCATTAAAATTGTCATATTAATTTTAAGTTATTTGATTTTTATTATAAAATTGATTTTATATCAAAGTTGAATGTACGATTGGTTTTTTTTATTGACATCATAAAAATAAATTTAAAATCAGATTGAAAGTTAAATTTGTTGTGGTACTTTATATATTATGGAATAAATATAGGATTGTGACAAACAAATTATTCGTTTGCTTATAAAAAATAAATTGAAATTTCTTCAGGAACTTAATAAAAAACGAAAGTTTATAAGCGGAAAAAGTCTCCCCCCTAACGGCTTTTCCAAACCGATTTAGTAAGAAGCCTGGAGTACTGGCTAGTACACATATAACTATAAGGTACTTTTTGGACTGTTCGCCAGGAACGTGGTAAAAATAACGGTCCGCCATAGCTGCTGTAGCTAGGAACCTTAAATTTAGAATACGTGTTCCATGGCGTAATATGAGCTAAATAACTGACGAGGAATGTTTTGTATTCTTCGCCAGGATCGCAGTAAAAAAAAGGGGGGGGGGGGGGAGGTTGACACAACAAATGGGTGAAAAGACTCCCTTTCAACGGTCTGGCCAAACCGCTTTGGCTGAAAACCTAAAATTGTAATATGTGCTCCATGAAGAATAAGCAAATTAAATATTGAAGCACTTTTTGTAATTTCCACTATGAACCTGGTAAAAATTAAGATTCAAGTCCCCCCTTAACGTCCTGCCCACACCGCTTTGACAAGCAACCTGTCATTTAAAATTTGTATTCGCGACATAGATTGTAAAGAATTTAATCCTTCAATCGATTTTCAATTCTGATTGATTATGGAATGATTGGATTCTCAAACAACAATTTTTAAATGGGAATGAATTCTTAGTTGGTCTAAATTAATTTAATTTTAAAAAAGACTTCATTGGTTTTTTATCATTCGATTTGTTAATCACTGAATTCAATCGTTAAGAATTGAAAAGTTGGCATTATTAATTTTGTTTTAATCGATAGAGTAATTTGGAAATGATATTTGACTTCCTTCATTCGATTTTAAAATTAAGAAAATAAATAAATAACTTAATTACCAAAAAAAATCAAAAATCAAAAATTAAAAAAAAAATTTAAAAAATCAAAAATTAAAAATTAAAAAAAAAACAACAAAATCGAAAAATCACTAAAATTGAAGAATCCGCAATACAACAAATTGCTAATATTTGAAAAAAAACTCTCAAATTGAAAAAAATTGGAAAAATCGCTATAAAAAAATTGGAAAAACTACGTTTTTAGTTTTAATTAAAGAAAATTTAAGATCTTTTTACAAAATTAAAAAAAAATCAAAAATTAAAAAAATCAAAATTTAAAAATTAAAAAAATCAAAAATTAAAAATTAAAAAAACCAAAAATTAAAAAAATCGTAAATTAAAAAAACCAAAAATTAAAAAAATTAAAAAAAAACAACAAAATCGAAAAAATCACTAAAATTGAAGAATCAAAAATATAAAAAATTGGAAAAAATATCTTAAACTGAAAAAATTAGAAAAAAATGGAAATTGGAAAAAATCACTTAAATTTAAGAAATGCCAACATCCGAAAAAAACGCTCGAATTAAAGAAATCGCCAAAATTTAGAAAATTCGCTAATACGCTGGTATTTAAAAAAGTTTTTAAAAAAAACTTGTAAAAAAACTACATTATCAGTTTTAATAAAAGAAAAGACAAGAAAAACATAATTAAAAAAATCAAAACAAAACAAAAAAAATCAAAAATTAAAAAAAAACAAATATTAAAAAAGCAAAAATTAATAAAAAAAAAAATCACGGAAACCGAAAATATCACTAAAATTGTAGAATCCCCTAATATAAAAAATTGGAAAAAAAAATCTCAAACTGAAAAAATTAGAAAAATCGGAAATTGGAAATTGGAAAAAATCACTTAAATTTAAGAAATGACCACAAAAAAAAATGTCAAATTGAAGAAATCGCCAAAATGTAAGAAAATTCGCTAATACCAAAAAAAACGCTGGAATTTTAAAAAAGTTGCCAAAAATTAAAAAAAAAATGTTAATATTAAAAAATATTTTAAAAAAATCGCCAAAATTAAAAGAAATCGAATTAAATCATACAATTTTAATCATCCATATCTCGAGTTGAGTTACTTGGTAATAATTTAGATCGCGATTACCTAGAGAAATCTTCATTTTTTTTACTTTTACAATTTTTTTTTTTTTAATTTTCGGCGATTTACTTTAAAAAATTAATGATGTTTAACAGTGAATTTAATAAATTTCTTTTTGTTGTTTTCTTCTTGTATTTATAAGAAATCATTAAAGTTACTGTAATTAAATAATATAATTGTTAAGCTTTCCTATTTTCTTTAAATCGAATAAAAAAAATCGAATGTTTTTCCCAAATTTCTCAATCACATGAAACATAATCAAATGAACAATACTTAAATCCCCAGTTTGTAAATCGGTTGAGTAAAAATCGATTGAATTCCCAACTAATAAATGATTGAAGTCCCAAATTGAAAATCGAATGAGCAAAAAATTCAATGAATTCCTAATGATTGAATTTAATGATTGAATTCCTTAGGCATTAAATAAATGGAATGGAACAGGGAAAAAGTGAAATTCAAATACTAAACAAGGGGAATGGAATGAAACGGGGTGTGAGTGGAATTGAAACATTAGGCAATGGGAAAGAAATGGCATGGGTAACGAGTGAAGTTGCTACACTAGACAAGGGGAACGAAATGAAATAGAACGCAGAAAGAGTGGAAGTGAAACACCAAACAAGGGGAATGTAACGAAGTAGCAAGTTAGATTAAAACATTAGACAAGGGAACATAAATAGAATTGAACGGGGAACAAGTGGAATGAAACACTATAGAAGGGGAACATAATGGAATCGAACAGTAAATGAATGGAACTAAAACATTAGGAAAGGTGAACGTTGAAAGGAATATGAAAATTAGTGGAATTTAATTGCTATACAAGGAGAACGAAATGAAGTGGAATGGAGATTTTTCGATTTGAACATATTTTTTTCTATTTCAGCGATTTTTCTGCATTTCTACGTTTTTTAGTAAAGTTATCTAGCACATGAAAAATTTCATAGTGCCATAACTCGGATTAAAATTGTTCAAATGTAAATGGAATGGCAGTACTTATCGTCATTTCGTCTAATAACTGTCACCCTAATAAACATTGGCTAATCAGAAAATTTATAAACACTATGGGACACTTTTTTTTTAATAAACCTTGTTTTTATAAAGAGATTTTCAATATTTTAACCCGCCGAAATATGTCAGCTTTGAATATAATTTACATATTCCAAATTTGCAATTATTCTTATACTTTTTATTATTTACTATTTTTAAAATATGTTATATACATTTTCATTAAAAAGGAAAAAGAGATCTCATAAAATTTGTAAAAAAACTACTTTTAAAACTATAAAAAAGAAAACAAATTTCGGTCAATGACTTTGTGTTAGTATTTTTTTTTTAATAAACCTTGTTTTTATAAAGAGATTTTCAATATTTTAACCCGCCGAAATATGTCAGCTTTGAATATAATTTACATATTCCAAATTTGCAATTATTCTTATACTTTTTATTATTTACTATTTTTAAAATATGTTATATACATTTTCATTAAAAAGGAAAAAGAGATCTCATAAAATTTGTAAAAAAACTACTTTTAAAACTATAAAAAAGAAAACAAATTTCGGTCAATGACTTTGTGTTAGTAACGAATTTTAGAATTTTTGTTTCATTTGTTATGTGTTTTCATAACAACATTGGGGAGTGAAAGTGAATTGTACATTTAGTTTACGACAAAATGTTAATAAAAGAACCGATGGCAATAACAAGAGGTAAAAAGGAAAAGGTATTATACATTTTTAACATGCAATACCCAACAAAAGAAAAAAAATAAATAAACGTGGATCGATTAATAATGAACTGGGAAAACTAGAGAAAATAATCCCTGTAGGAAGCCTGGGGTCAAGTGTCTACAAGTCACCACTTTTGTCGACTATTTTGGGTGACTAGGAATGTAAAAAGTAACATTCCTTTTTGCATCTGCAAAGCTATGCTTGTTCTTGATTTTTTTTTTTTTTATTTTGTTGAAAATACATGTGCATAGCTGCATGCAAAATTAAAGTTTTTAATACTAAATATATATAATGACCAAATTAAATTACAAAAAACTAGTGAAAAAAACAATCAATTTTGTATAAAAATAAAAATAACAAGAAGGAGGCAACAATTTTTAGTGAAAATTGCAACTCTAGAGATTTTGTGGAGCCTGATGAAGATTTTACGGAGCCTGTGGATGATTTTGTGCAGTCTTTTGAAGATTTGTCTACTCCAAAATTAAATTTGTACGAACATTTTATTAATAAAATATCTAATTTAACAAAATAAATGCACATGTTTAAACTTATTTCCTTCCTAGTGTGGAAATCAAGTAAAAAGTTCCAAAAGTGTAGACTAGAATTACTAAAATGTACTAGTGAATTTCTGGTTCCAATGTCAACACCTAGTCAATAGTTGTGTAGATTCGCAATGACACGCACATGTTAAATGTCTACAGCAGAAAGCGTTGGCTGGGGCATAATTAGTCAGAAGTACTGGTGACAAAGTCAATTGTGAATCAGTACAGTTTCACTATCGACATTTCCTACAGAGAATATAACATATTTATTTAAAAAAAAATAATAATACTGACGAAATCTGCTGCATTTTGATCAAATTTGAATTATTTAATTGTTTAAATATTTTTGGAATTATTTTACCCGAATTTTTACGGTTTTATAATTCCCGTTTCTTTTTTTGGAAAGTATTTTGTTTATTAAAGCTAAAGTCTTTTAAATGTCAAAAATACAGGTACTTTAAGTTGACAAATTATGTGAACATTAAAAGCAAAATATAAGAAAATGTTACTGTATTTGTCAGTTTTTTGTACATTTATTTTCTAGAAAAACTTACAAGATTTATCACATATTTTATGTTATTTCTTAGCAGTACAACTGCATTTTACAGTTAAATTAAGTGCAATATACATTGCAGTAATTTTAACTGTCATTTTCAGGTGATATTGCCTGTATAATTCCCTGATTTTAGAGAAAAAGTCAAATTAAAGAAAAAAAATAGCAAAAATTTAAATTAGCAAAAATTAAAACAGATAGATCAAATACTATCCAAAATTTACAAATAGTAAAAATATTTATTTTATAGTCAATCTTTAAAATTTATAATAATGGAAAATTAAAAAAAAAAAAAATTTTTCATTTGAAAATATTTTCTGTATAACTTATTAATTCACCCACGTACAAACAATAGTAGCAGTAGTAGTATAGTAATAATAATAGTAGTAGATATTTTTAGGTTGGCTGACTGACATAACTGCATTTAAAATGAATTTTTTCCACAGTCACAACGATGCATTCAGTTTGAAGCATATGAAAAAAAATAAAAAGAGAAAAAACTGCCGCTGATAAAATCGATATTATTACGTTTTCTTTTATATAAACATTAATTTATGATATAGGAAAGATTGACCCAAAACCGCCCTTTTTAATTATATTACATACCAAAAAAAATGGTAGAAATTTTGTTTATTTAAAATTCATTGAATCAAAAAAGTTAATCTATACAGTATAAATTAATTATTTTTTTGAATATTTTGAACGTAAAAATGCTATTTGTTTGATTAAAGACGGGAATTAATGTAACAATTATTTCGAAAAAATAATAATCAAGTTTTCTCGCATATTAGAGGCAGTTAACCTGTTAACTGCTTAAACAGCTAATTTACCTACTTAAATATTACACCACAAAAAAAAAACATAAACTAAAAAATAATCCAAAAAACTCCCTCAATTTAAGTCAAGTTTTATTAAAACTTTGAAAAAAATATTTAAAATTAGTAAAATTTCAATGTTTGGATAAAAACGAAATAGTTTATATATTAGAAATAGTTCATATTTTTCCTAAAGAATATTTCTTGATTTTAGGAAAAAAAACAATTATATTAAATAAAATTTTATGAATTTTTAAGAAGACATCTTAGTTTTAAGAAATTTGCATACTAAAATATAATAAACCTAAGTTTAGTTTAAAAAAATTTAGATCATAATTTACTCCCATTTAGTTCAAAAAATGTGTCTAACTTAAAATGAGAAAGTACTTGAACTTAATGTGTGTTCATTTTTTGTTCGCGAGTAGTAAAATTAACTAAATTTTAGAAAGCCATTTCCAAATTTAGTTTTTAAGTATACCACTTTCTAATTTTGAAGAATTGTTTTCTAAAAATTAGTTCAGACAATTAAAAATAAAAAGTAATAATTTTTTTTCCAATATAATAATACAAATTTATTTGACTTTAGAAACTGATGAACTATTTCTAAGGAAAATTTTCATGCAACTTAGTTCAGATAAATTTTAATAAAATATTATTTTTTTTCAAGTAAAAGTTTTTCAGAAATTATAACTTTATGTATAGGATTTTTTTTTGTTGGAAAACTTTTAACTTATTTTTAATATTTTCTCCAAAAAAAAACAACAAATTAAAAACAATCTAGTTAGCTTTCCAAATTAAAAAAAAATATATATTTTTTCAGGAAACAAATTAAAGTAACCATTAAAAAATATTACTATGCATGATTGTAATTTTTGGTTCGCGACCATGCATGAGCGTGAGTCAAAAATATCTCACGTGCCCATCTCTAATCTTAACAGCCTTAAATGTTGAACTTAACGTAGCTTAAAATATATTTTAAAATTTTGTTAGCAAAATGTAAAAAAAATCAGATTTGCGCTTTTATGTAATAATTTTTGTTGCTGACTACTAGAAGGCGGATCAATAAGTCCGTGACTTTTCGAACTTTCCTCGTAGTTATATGAAATGCAAGACTGCTCCAATCAAGTTAATAAACTACTGTCAAATTTTGAGCAAGTTCCGTCATTTATTTTGCGTTTAACACGATATGGTGTTGGCCGATAGGAGATTGAATGTGCGATAGATTGTGTAAGACATCGGCATCTTACATGGCTCAGTGGTTTCAATTTGGAACGATCACTTGGGTATAAGAAAGCTCTTCGCAAGATGGCTGCCGCGTTTGCTCACATTCGACCACCAACGGAATCGTGTGACAGCTTAGTTTCCATGGCAAAAATACATGAAGTAGACTATGCATTGCCCCCTCATTTGCCTTATTCTCCGGATTTAGCCCCCCAGTGACTATTTCCAAACCTAAAGAAATGTTTCGGTGGAAAGAGATTTAGCTCTAACGATGTAAAAATTGATTCAACAAATGCCTATTTTATGGACCTCGAAAAATCCTATTTTTTGGAAGGGATACAAAAATTGAAGAAACTTTCGAGCTAAAAGGAGATAATGTTGAAAAATAATTTTTTTTTTTTTTTTTTGCAAAAAAAATAGCTGTGTTTCATTCAAAAAGTCACGGACTTATTGAGCCGCCTCGTACAAAACAAAATATGGCAAGCACATTTTATATATTACGGCATAATGACTTTCCTATAATTGACGTTGCGCCTATTAAACTCTATATTTATCAAAGGCACTAAAAAATTAGTTTTTTTTTTTACTTAATAAGAAAAAAAACTCAAAATTTGTAAAGGTTGTTTTTTTTTAGTGTCACAACTTTGAGGTGGCATCACTGCTTTATTTGACAACCCATTTAACAGCTAATAGTTGCTTTTTGTTTAGTTTGCTTTGAAATTACATTATGAATCGACTTACACCAGAGCAACGCGTGCAATTCCCTTAAATTAGTTAATTTAAGAAGACAAATGACCTCCAGTTCTTCTTAGCCATAGATGCCTTGTGTCACTTAGGGCGTCGCTTTTTATAGTTCTTTCAAGGATAACCATTAATTAACTATGAAATGGATCTGACTTTGGCACAATTTATTACGTTTCAGGATATCCTGCAGTACATTTTTTTAATTTGTTTACCTTTTTGCTGATGAAATTTAATTTATATTTTAAAACATGAATTCAGTATAATTAAATTTAATTTTAAGACAAAATTGTACAGCAAAAAGCTTCTCAAAAGCAGTGTCCTCACAAAGCGGAAGTCCTCCGAAAGTGGAAAAATACTTACACAATGACTGTAAAGTACTTTAAAATATATGGTAAAATATATTACCTTTACCATAGAATTTAGGATAAGGATAATTTTTAATTAAAAGAAGTGCTATTTAACTTGATGTTAGAAAATATTTTCTTATTTTTAGGGAGAAACGTCCTAGTTTTTGGTAAAACAAATTATCTAATGAACTTAAATAAAGTAAAATAAAATCTTTCTTAAAACCAAGGAAACATTTCCTAACTAACAGTACAATTTTAGAATGAACTAATTAGGAGGAAATTTAACTGTTTTCTAATAAAAATTTCTTCTCAATAGTAAAATTTTACTATAATTTAGAAATTTTGAGCAAATTTTATGTAAAATTTGCTTCTTGTTTTCAAGGAAAATTTTATTAAATTGGTAAAAAAAAAGTGTCTTCAATTTTTTCTCCAGATAAGTTAATTTTTTAAATTCTAGTTTATTTTTTGTTTTGGGTGTATATCTCATATAAAATAACACTTTATGTTAAAAATATTGTCTACGAATATCGCTATATGTTATTGAAAGCTTTTAGACAACCTATCCCCAAAGGGAAAGTTGAAATTTTACATATAATATGTTGTTGAGGAATTTCTATTCTGCAGCTCTAACATTTTTTTAACATTATTAAATACCTCATAAAGTTAATGAAGTGATCCATAAAATCATTTGAGTAAACATTCGATTACATACCTGCAAATAAAAAAAAATTAAAAAATCATAAATACATGGCTCAAAAAGAAGTAATTTAAAAATTAAAATCTGGAAAGAAATTATATTGATGAACTAATAATAAATTATTTATTTTTCCATAAAATTCAACTTATGAGTTTAGCGTCAAAATTAAAATATGAAAAAAGCTTGCAATTGCTAAATATTGTTGGGGAAATTCGATTTATCAATTTGCATTTACCCGCGCAGACAGAAATTCCCTATATGGCAGCCCTAAAGTGTAAATCAATTCAGTTTGCAACTCTTCACTAGCAACTTCGACACCCCAACAAAACCACACATTACCAAATAATGGGTAAAGTAATGTATAGCCATAGGGGCCGATGGAGTACTTTACACCTTACTTCATTGATGAATTTTATAGGCGATGAGCCTCAAAGTAATGTTAATACCCATTACTTTAGAGGTGATAATGGTAAGGGTTACTTATATGGTTACGAGAATGGAAAAAGTAATGTCTACAAATAGATTTTTAAAAAAGAGGAACTTTTATTAAAAAAAAATTATTACAAATATTTTATTTAAAATATTTGTAATTAAAAATAATGTGGTCAAGATGGGAATCGAACCAGGGAAATCTGGTTGCCGGCCAAGAACTCTACCCACTGAGCTATCGACGCATATAGTATTTGATTGCTTTAAACTTAAATGAATTGTTGAGCTTCGTTTATCAAAACAAACATTCTCTACCCTTTTGCTTACAAAAAAACACAAAGTAATGTATCTAAAAATAGATTTTCAAAAATATTTCAATTATTACTTTACATTTATAAAATCAATAATAAGTAACTTATTACTTTATGCTTGCAAATAATGAAAAAGGTAACGAGCTAGCATTACAAGGTAACGCATGAGAATATCGCACCCATTACAAAAGTTTTGCTGGGACCTAGCAAAGTGTAGAACCTTCTGGGTACTTCCAACATAAGGTTCCGGTTATATTTGTACAACTTGCCAGTAGTAAATGTCTATGTAGGGCGAAAACTCATTAACTACATTTATAAGGAAAACAGAATGTTTACATTTTCTTCTATAACTTCTTAACATCTATCTATTCACCAACCATTATTACTCTAATTTTATTATACAAAAATCATTAAATGCAATTTATATTTAATTTTTTTTCGAAGAAAAAATTATTAAGTATTTTAATGATTTTTTCTAATACACCTTGCAATGTTTATAACAGTTTTGTTATCTTAACAAAAGTAGAAAGTTTTATTGTTATAGATTATTTTAAGCAGTCCACACCAGCAGATAATATTTATTATTTACAAAAATTTGTTTTCAAAAAATTAGTTCTTAATTTTTATTGAAATACCGAGGTAAATATTTTATTCATTATTGAAATAATGTAATTTTTCTAAGCTATAAATTCGCAAAGCGATGTTTGAAACGCTGAATTCCCTGTACTTAATTTTGAATACCACTGACAGTTTTTTAATGGGGTGCTATGCAATATGGCACCCAACGTGGGACTAAGTTAATAGAACACGAAGTTTTTACGGTGACAAATGTATTAATGTTTTTTATATGTTTTGTATTCAGATCCTGACATTTATACCTTAATACTTCCTCTTATACACTCATCCCTTAAAACCAAATCCACCGCAGAAGTAGTTATCCAAAGGATTGCACTATTGGTAAAAATAAAACATTTAAATCACCCTCGAAAAACCAAAACCAATAAAGCAACCATCCGGCCGCAAAACAAATATGTGTAAGGCTTCAATTTAAGATACAGTGAAACGTTTTAATAGCGAATATTTTGGATAAAATTATCTCTTGATAGCAAAGCCAACCCATCCCCCTTCTAAAGCACATTAAATTGTTTTTAACTTAAATGGCCTCAAATCTTAAATTAAATTGTATAAATTAATAATTTTTTTATTTTATAAAAAACGCATTATTAACCCATAATGCCACTTTAATAAAAATTTTCGTGGAAACAAATTATTATATATTAAACTTATGTGAAAACAAATTGTACACAATTTTCATGTGAAACTTATTATAATAAAAAATCATATTTTTATACCCTTCACCACAGGTGGAAGGGTATATATAAGTTTGTCATTCCGTTTGTAATTTGTACAATATTGATTTTAGAGCCTATAAAGTATATATATTCTGGGTCCTTATAAAGAGCGAAGTTGATTTAACGATGTCCGTCTGTCCGTCTGTGTGTTGAAATGGGTTTTCCGAAGACCCCAGACATGATGATGACTTGATTGTTATATATTTCTGTTACATGTGATCCATTTCTGTTTGCTATTGGAAATCAGCCAGATCGGTTGATAAATGGCGGAGATATTAGCAAAAAACGACGACTACCTCTAATTTCTTTCGTAAAATCCCTTTGTTTAATATGTATGTTGAATTTTACGCACAAACAACAAACCCATACAAAGATTTTGTCATTTAAATAAAAACCAAACAAATCTATTTTAAACGAAAACTGTTTATTTTTATACCCTTCACCATAGGTGGTAGGGTATATATAAGTTTGTCATTCCGTTTGTAATTTCTACAATATTGATCTTAGACCCTATAAAGTATATATATTCTGGGTCCATATGAAGAGCGAAGTTGATTTAACGATGTCCGTGTGTCCGTCTGTCCGTCTGTCCGTCTGTCCGTCTGTGTGTTGAAATGGGTTTTCCGAAGAACCCAGACATGATGAGGACTTGATTCTTTTTTATTTCTGTTACATGTGATCCATTTCTGTTTGCTATTAAAAATCAGACAGATCGGTTAATAAATGGCTGAGATATTAGCAAAAAACCAGGACTACCTCTAATTTTTCCAGTAAAATCCCTTTGTTTAATAAGAGTGTGAAGATAAATACGTAGGTTAAATACGTTTCACAACTATTGTGAATGATATAAATAAAAAATAAATAGTAGTGTCGCCAACTTTTTTTTGCCTAGAAAATGCCAAATTTGACAAGAAAAGCGCTGAAACATATGGAAAAATATAAATTTGAGATTTTACATGACATATTATTTTGGATTAAAATTTTTGGACATTTAAGAAAAAATAAATGGGGATACCGCTTGTTTGTGGAGAGCTATGAGGTAGTAGATTCCAACGATGTATTCATCTCCTTCAGAATACCATGGTGAAGGGTATATAAGATTCGGCATAGCCGAATTTAGCCGCTCTTACTTGTTTACTTCTATTAACGACGGTTGCGTATGAGCTTCAATGGCTCAGTGGTATAAGCGCTATGTCACATAAACTTTTTTTCTCTTAGGCGCGGGATCGATCCCCGTCTATTCAATTTTTTTGTACAATTTTTTTTATATTTTCTTAAGACTTTTTTTTTTGTTTTTTTTTAACATTAAATAATTAATTTAATTAAAATTTTAAATTAATAATTAAATAATCCAAATAGCCTATTTATCAAATAACCTATTTATATGCAGACAAAATACAAACTGTTTTATTTCTATTTTTGGTTCCGATTTATAATAAGTTATAAAAAGATTTTTTAAACCATTTTATTTCTCATATATTAAGAACATTTTATACATAATTTCTTTTTGAGTGCAACTATTTTAGGGCATAACTGATAATAATTTATAAAACAAATTTTTATAAACTATTTTCCTTCAAATTTTTAAAATTAAGCTAAAGAAATTAAAAACATTTTTTAAATAGGCGAAATAATATCCCAAATGCAAATATGCCAGCTAGATAAAACGTTTTTGTAGAAATAAAACACAGTCAGTTCTATTGAAATCTTTTAACGATTTGTAAAAAAAAAATATTTTTTTGGTCTAAAAAAGCTTTTTTAGAACTAAAAAGATTTTTGAAAAAAAAAAAAATATGATAACACTGATTGACATTATGGTCGTGATTGTTGTTGTTTTTATTTTATTTGTTGAACTTCTTTCACCCCTTCACCTTTTATACACAAACAACAAACACATACAAAGATTTACCTAAAAACCCAACAAATTTGTTTTGAAAGAAAACTGTTTATTTACTTCTATTAACGACGACGGCGTATGTCCTTCAATGGCTCAGTGGTCTAAGCGCTTTGTCATAAATAGTTTATTTCTTTTAGTCGCGTGATCGATCCCCGTCTATTCAACTTTTTTTGTACAATTTTTTTCTACATTTTATGAGGACTTTTTTTTTGTTTTTATTTTTTTTACAACAAATACGTACAGCACAGTTGACTGTCAGTTTTTCTGTATATTTGGAGAATGGAAAGAGGAAAAGTTCCAAAATAAGGTACGAGCATCTTGGTTATCAATACATAACATCTGACCAAATGTGGGCGTGAATAGGGCGTGGCACAAAATAGATTACTTTATATCTTTAGAACGGTAAGACCGTAATTAAATAATCCATAAATGGGCTAAAAACATCAAAATAATTATAAAAACTAAAATTTTAGAGCTGTAATATGACCTATGGATACGTCTTATAGAGCAAAAGATCGAAAATTTTTAGTATAACATATTTGCTAAAAACTCGGAAATATCGGTTTAGATACAAAAAAGTTATGACCAAAACATACATTTTTTTAAATACCTATTTCGGGAACCATAAATCTTCCCGAGTCCGAGGCGTCCGTATATAAATCTGTCCATTCCATATATGCCCATATATAAACTTCAGTTTTTTTCCCAAACATGGTGAAGGGTATATAAGATTCCCGCCGCTCTTACTTGTTTTTTATATAACTAAAATATAACAGTTTTTGCACCTGAAATGGAAACAACTTACACTATCCTTAACGGATAAACTATTTGCGAATTTATGTAGGTGTCCATTATTGGATGGTTTTAGTGTATTATGTACGTTTGTGGTAATTATTGTCAATTGTGTTGAAAATTTTGATTACAAACATAATTGCACAGTCACACACAAAACCACCACCACCAAGTTGCACCTGTTACCTTTCAACTAGAAATGTTGGCCAAATGATGATAGTATGAGCAATATTTTTGTTGTTAGCTGTTATTGTTTTACATTTTGTTTTCTTTGTTTTTATTTTAGTCTTGTTTTGTTTACGGTTGTAATGTAAGTTATATTTAAAAATATTTACAGTTGTGGTTATGGTTGAAAGAAACCAAAACTTAAAGAAAAAGAAAACTAGATAATAGGTGGTGGTGGTGGTGGTCTCTACATATGGGGTCTCACAAACAATGAATCAAACAAAATTTTCCACTTCAATTAACAGTTAAATGATAAATATGAAATTTAGACAATAAATAAAAAAACTATATTTTACCTATTTATTGAATCTGAAAATAAATTATGTCAAATTAACCCTATAATGCACTGGATATTTTTAAAATTTTGTTTTTTTTTACATTTTCCCCAATTTTAATTTTCTCCGGTTGTGACAACGCAAGATGTAAAAGTGATACACAGTGGATTATTATATCATACATGAATTAACATTTTAATTTTTTACCAACATTTTTAAATTAACTACGAATCTTATTAAAGTAAATATGAATTTAGTTAAAAAAAAACAAACTTTAAATTAATGTGTCAATATTTTACATTATGTTTCGCATTATTAAAATAAGTAGAAAGTTATTTAAATTAAAACAAACAACTAAATTACAAGAAAACTACATAGTAAATCATCATTTTCCTTTGTTGAATAATTTTTTGTTTTTGTTTATTTTCTGCAATGTCAGTTTGCTAGTGATGGCACAAAGAAAATCGATTTTTTTGTCAATTAATGACACTTAAAATAACGAAAGATGGAACAAAATGAGAAAGGATCATCTTTTGTAGATGTAGAACTTTTGGACTGTATAATTCTTATGGGAAGATGTTAACATTTTGCAAATTGATGAAAGATGTAGCTCAGTGGAAAAAGGCTATTAGTTTGATTTCGAAGCTGTTCCTTCCCTGTGGGAAAAATGGAATCAGTTGAATTTGGAGCACCTATCACCTGGCCGGTACAAATAGAAACGGTCTCAAATCGGACTGGTCTGAAAGCATCTACCACGCGACTAATTATATAGGACCGATCTGGAAGTGCCTACTCT
Source organism: Eustalomyia histrio (assembly GCA_949748255.1). Lineage (NCBI taxonomy): Eukaryota > Metazoa > Arthropoda > Insecta > Diptera > Anthomyiidae > Eustalomyia > Eustalomyia histrio. The sequence continues at coordinate 36,681,607 of OX456524.1, forward strand.
GTGACCTGTCCCGTGACCAGTTTGATTGAACTTTGGTTAGTGAAATGGTACAAATACGTTTAAGTAAACATAAATTTATATTAGTTATATGTATGCAATTAATTAATTTATTGATCTTTTAAGTGGTACTTTGAGTTATTTTGTGTGTGACTCAAAATCATATTCAAAATTATACGGAGTAAAATTTGAAAAAAGCTTTGGGAAAAATTTTAAAGAACACATTTGCCCACCGTTAGAATATTATTTTTAAATATTTTTCAATTTGAAGACGTAGTTTCAAAGCACATTTTATTTAAAAAAAAATCCTAAGAAAAAAATATTTATTTACAAAATTCATTTTTTTTATTTTGAAAATCCATTTTTAGATTTATTATTTTTATCAATACTGGTAAGCATATAGGTAACCATATGTTTTTTCGACTTTTCGTAAACTGGTCTGTCAACGCGACACCCCCATGTTAAAGTAATAAGAAATATACCCTGCGGGAAAATAACCTATCCCAGGCCAGGTCACGGGACCGGACACTTTAACATGGGCCTGTCCTAAGAGGGTGACAATTGCCCTCTGTGACAAGTCACAGGACTGGTTTAAAAGAACATGTCATGACTTTTAAACCGGTCACGTGGTAGGAACTTTAGGAACAGGTTCTCTTTTCACCTATCTCGTGATATGTATTTTCGGAACCGATCCAGTTTTCATCTATCACGGGACATGTCCCAATTCCCAACTGACCCCTTTTTTGCCGCAGGGTAACTAGTTACCATTACCAGTAATGGGTTATATAACTCATTATTTAATAATAATTTTTTACATTGGTCATATTAAAGGTATAATTCTTTTGTTTAAACATTTTTAACATAACCATGCTTATGACCTCGTTAACTAATATTCCATTTTAACATAAACATTTTCATTATATTTTATCTGTATCCAATTTATTTTTTTGTTGTTGCTAAAAGCATAATAAGTAGTTAAGCATATTTGTTGCTTACTTTGAAAAAAGTTAATTTACTGGCTGTGATTTACTCTAGTTCAAATTACTAAAGAATCTAGTATCAGTAATAGTTACTATTTTTATACTTTTTTATTTTTTTTCTTAGAATGAATAGACAAATTTAGGGTAACAGATACTCAAAAGGTAATGGCAGTAAGTAAGTCAATGAGTTGGAAGTACAAAAGAAGGGGATGGATGTTGGTAAAAAAAAACAAGTCAACAAAATATCCCAGCAAAGGAAAATTAAAAAAGCGGCTGTAAATATTTGTTTTTTTTTTCAATTCTGTATGGGGCCGAAAATTTTAGCATATCATTGGGAATTGACACATTTTACACACCAGGTGACATATCACAAAACTAACCAAAAACATGACATGCTTCTATTTGTAATAAGCCTACTGGCAAATTTTCTATAATGTGTTATATAACTGGTCTTTCTCTATGAAATACACCTGTCAGTTTTATATAGCCTCGTCACAGAAGAGCGATATTTAGGCTTTGCAAAATATTACAGTGTAATTAAAGCTTCGTGACACATCCTTAGCTAGTTCAGTAATTTGTCACAAGAGGATACTTTTCATATAAAGAGACACTTCACTGCGGCAGTTTATAATGAGTTACAAAATTTTTCCCTGGTTTACTTTTCAACAATTTGTTATAATGGTATCATACTTGTTTACTATGGTGATGTTGTTGAGGTTCTATCCCAACATACCAAATGACTTGAGAAAAATATTATTATAAGCTTACAAACACAAGCCTTAAGCTTGAAAAAGACTTGAGAATATATTGAAAAAAGCTATCGTAACAATTGTAGAAAAATCAAAACGGAACCCTCGTGAAAATATTATGTGTGTATGATTATTATAAGCTTATTCTTGCAATTGTAGAATAAGCTTACAAAAATAATATATTATTAATAGTTGAAAAAGAGAAATCATAATTATTTTCTTAAATTTAATTAATTTTTTATTTTAATTTAATTTTTAAAATAAATAATAATAACTCATTTTAAATATAAAAAATAATTCATTTTAAATATAAATAATAATAATTAATTTTAACCATAAATAAAAATAATTAAATTTAATATGCAATTGCACGTTCACTATAAAAAATTTACACCTAAATGTACACGCAAAACACGTTTGACAAATTCAAAGAAAAAGTAATGGCATTATAAGCGTAGAACAAAGACAACAAGACTAGAATGTATTGAAAAATATTTCTATTTCAATCGTCATATTGCGTTGTTGTTGTATGTTGCTTTTAAGCATACTTGAGAAAAAGTTATGTATAATAATCTTTTCTCTAGCTTCTTGTAAATTCACATTTTATAAATATTATAATAAGCGAAATTAAGAAAAGCTTGAAAAACACTATTAATATAAGCTTATTCTCAAGTTGTATTGCAGTTTGATTGCTATATGGTATATTGGGTATATTTAAGAAATTTTAATTTTCCTATGTATATGTATATAATGAAAATTAGCACATTAACCCGTTATTGAACCCGTTAACTAAAACAAAAATATTGATTAGTGTTTAAAAATCAATAAGAAGCAAGAAATATTAAAATTTTAAATAGAAATTGAGACAAGAAATCTTTTAATTTTTTTTTTTTTAATTTTGCATACACTCAGAATAAAACTTTTATAGAAAGGCTGATTAGAGACTTCAAATAAAATGGATCCAACTACTATGAGTAAGCTAATCGAAATTAAAGTTGAAATTGTCCAGACCCGCGGAATTAAAAATTAATTGCAAGGACGCTTTATCAGCGTTAGCAAAAAGTTTTTTTTTTGTTTTATAAAAAATTACAGTAGTTTATTAAAAAAAAAAAAAAACTATTGGTAAGATGATTTCCAGTTAGAGTCCGGTTACAAACATAAATTTTTTTAATATATTTTTTTTTTAATTTTAAAAATAGACAATCATCAACAAGCAATGACCAAAGGGGAGAAAGGAGAGCGTGGATATTGATAAGGTTAGTTAGCGTCAACCGAAATTTTTTTTTTTTAATTAAAAAAAATTAATTTTTTTAAAAAACTTTTTTTTAACAATTTTGTTTTTAATAATTTTTTTTAAATAATTTTTTTTGTTTCATAATTTCTTCTTTCAATTTTTCTTATTCTTTAATTAAGTGAAAATCTGTTGTTAGGCACACCTGCAACTGTTTAGTTTTCTGACATATTTAAAGATGTCTTAACTATGACAATTGATTCCCTCCACAGAAAACGATATATCAAATTGACAGGTACTTTTCAAATAAACAGATCGATCAAGGACTTTGGGGCCTATCCTGCTTGTTAGCTGGGACCGATTCCTTTTCCCATAGGGCTACTATAAGTAGACACTGTTATTCGACAATTTTTCTTTATAACGCAATCATTTTGTCAAATATTTACTGGGTTTATTTAAAAAGTTCATCATTCTTTCTTGTCATCGCCGTAAATAATAAACTTTTGCTTTTGGCATTACTGACAAATTCCAAAAAAAAAAAATTTGGAAAAGTGAAAGTTATTTTTTTTTGAACATATGTTATGTATCACAAACAAAATAAGTCCGTTTTGAGCCATAAATCAATGCTTATCTGAACACTTAAATTATATGGTTCTACAATTGATAAGTTCCTCAATAGAAAATGCACTATAAAAATGCCTGAAATTGGTCAGTAAAGACATCAGTTGTATTCGTACAGTAAGAGCAACATGAAACTTTTAATTGTTTTCGCTTTGGCTTTGGCTACCGCTTCAGCCTTCGACCTCCGCAATACTAAAATCGAATCGAATAGCGTTGTTGTGCCTGTTTTGGAAAAGGAAGGACGTATCACTAATGGCAACGGTGCATATGCTGGTCAATTCCCCTATCAAGCTGGTCTATCGTTGCACAAAAATGACAAAAGTACCTGGTGCGGTGGTTCTTTGATTGGTAACAAATGGGTTGTGACTGCTGCTCATTGTGCCAGTGGTGCTAACTCCGTTACTGTCTACTTGGGTGCCATCGTCCGCCACTCTGCTGAAGTCATCGTGGAAAGCAATAATATCATCATCCACCATGGCTGGGACGGTGGCAATATGAGAAACGATATTGCCTTGATCAGGATTCCCTATGTCTCTTACTCCGGCAATATTCAAGCTGTTAGGCTTCCCGCTTTTACCAACTCTTATTCTACATATGCTGGTGATTACGCTATTGCTTCCGGTTGGGGCAAAATCTCCAACTCTGCTTCTGGTGTAAACGACGATTTGCAATGGGCTCGTATGCAATGATGATTGTGCTGCTACCTTTGGTACGTCTTATATAACTGATTCCAGTGTTTGTGTTTCTACTGCCGGTGGTGTTTCTACCTGCGCTGGTGATTCTTGTGGTCCATTGGTTTTGGAAAATGGCAATGTCCAAATTGGTTTGACTTCCTTTGGTGCTGCTGACGGTTGCACTAGGGGTTTTCCAGCTGCCTTCACCCGTTTGACCAACTACTTGGATTGGATCCAGTCCAATACTGGTATTTCTTACTAAACTACTTAATCCAATTAGTGTGAAATGAAAAATTAAATAAATTAACAAACAAAAAAAATTTGATTATTTATTTATTTATTTTGAGTTCAGTATTTAGGAACAACCAACAAAAAGAACTCCTGTTGCAGTGTATAGTTAAAAAATAACATATTAAACCGAAAAATATTAAAAGGCTGGATGAGTTTGGGGTCCACGTTTACGTCTTTGCGCCGTCGTCGCTATTTTAACAGACGGACATCGCTAGATCGACTTGACCCATATTTCCACAAACAGGATGACAAACTGATGTATATCCTCATTACATGGTGGTATTTTGTTTATAAAAAAGTTTTCATATTCAGTTTTCTTGCCATTTTCCGTTTACAAGGGAATTAAGCTAAATATTTCCGAGAGCTCCCTGTCACACTTCTGCGTCTAACTTTGCAATTTTCCCTAAATTTGACACTCAAAATTACATGACCCTTACAAACAATTTCCACGAAAACAATCTCTCTTAAATGGTTCAAAATACCGAATAGCGACCAATTAGCAGTTTTGGCTTTCGTGTTTGTAGTTCGGACTTGTGGATTCAAGAAGTAATATTATTTTTTCTTAATCACTTGTTTTCAATATAACTGGGAGAGCGCTGGGAAAATATTTTAATAGATGGCAAAAACTCGATTTTTTTTTTATTAATTTTAAGTAGAGTATTAGTTAAGGAACAGTTGAGGAACTTCAGACTTCTGATGTTTTCGGTTCAATAAATATTGAAAGTTATTTTTGGGCCGTTAAGAAAGTATTTTATGGCATTAAATAAGGAAAACCAACATTTGAATCTTTATTTTATCTTTAAGAATATTTTCTGTCAGTATTATACGATAGAAAACAACTTGTGGACTCTTTTTACAACCGTCAAAAAACAAACTGGGCTATTCAGAATTTGAACATCTTTTAAAGGTTTTCTCCATGGCACATCTTTTAGATCAAAGATTTGTTTCATCGCAATGTAAACAAATCTACTTTTCCAACGACAAGACGTGCGAAACTCTCGGTCTCTAAGTCGGTTTCTATTTCCTTATCTTTCTACGATTTTTTTCAAGTCTTTATTAGAAGACTCGTCTCAGTTAAACTCCAGAACAGTTTCTAAATCCGCTTCATGTCTTCGATTTAAATATTTTTTGCTTACAAAGAACTTCAGTAAAGAGAAAATATTGCTCTGTAACAATGCAACTTTTTTTTTAAATATTTTTTATTAATTGAATAGTATTTATAGGATTTTAGGATAGGATAAGATAAGATTTTTCTTTTTTATAAATTGTTTCATTGAAACAAACATGAAAATTTTATTAGTTAATTAAAGAGAATAAAATACAATTTTCATGTTTCTTTGCTCGTTACCTTACAGGACAGAGCTGTTGTCTTCTGACAGAATGTTTTTGAATCCCGGCATGAACAAAAAAACAAATTAACTTTGTATAATTTTTTTGGCAATTTTAATTTTAAGACTTCCTTATTTTTTGTTTTGCCAACGTTTAAAATTTTGTTTTCCCACTTCTTTCACAATACTTTTTGGGCGGTAGACGTCTTGTGTCTAATGATGTTATCATTTTGGAATTGAAAAAGTAGTTCTTGTAGGCTATTAAAATATTTTCCCAGCGCTCTCCCAGTTATATTGAAAACAAGTGATTAAGAAAAACTAATATCATTTCTTGTATCCGCAAGTCCGAAATACAAAAACGAAAGCCGAAACTGCTAATTGGTCGCTATTCGGTATTTTGAACCATTTAAGAGAGATTGTTTGTAAGGGTCATGTAATTTTGAGTGTCAAATTTAGGGAAAAATGCAAAGTTAATAGCATATGTATTGGTAAAGTAACTGAGTTGTGGAATCTAAAACAAGAAGGTCTTAGGTACGATTCTTCGATTTCCCAGCAAAAGTGTGACAGGGAGCTCTCGGAAATATTTAGCTTAATTCCCTTGTAAACGGAAAATGGCAAGAAAACTGAATATGAAAACTTTTTTATAAACAAAATACCACCATGTAATGAGGATATACATCAGTTTGTCATCCTGCTTGTGGAAATATGGGTCAAGTCGATCTAGCGATGTCCGTCTGTTAAAATAGCGACGACCGCGCAAAGACGTAAACGTGGACCCCAAACTCATCCAGCCTTTTAATATTTTTCGGTTTAATATGTTATTTTTTAACTATACACTGCAACAGGAGTTCTTTTTGTTGGTTGTTCCTAAATACTGAACTCAAAATAAATAAATAATCAAATTTTTTTTGTTTGTTAATTTATTTAATTTTTCATTTCACACTAATTGGATTAAGTAGTTTAGTAAGAAATACCAGTATTGGACTGGATCCAATCCAAGTAGTTGGTCAAACGGGTGAAGGCAGCTGGAAAACCCCTAGTGCAACCGTCAGCAGCACCAAAGGAAGTCAAACCAATTTGGACATTGCCATTTTCCAAAACCAATGGACCACCAGAATCACCAGCGCAGGTAGAAACACCACCGGCAGTAGAAACACAAACACTGGAATCAGTTATATAAGACGTACCAAAGGTAGCAGCACAATCAGAGTTATTGATGATTTGCATACGAGCCCATTGCAAATCGTCGTTTACACCAGAAGCAGAGTCGGAGATTTTGCCCCAACCGGAAGCAATAGCGTAATCACCAGCATATGTAGAATAAGAGTTGGTAAAAGCGGAAGCCTAACAGCTTGAATATTGCCGGAGTAAGAGACATAGGGAATCCTGATCAAGGCAATATCGTTTCTCATATTGCCACCGTCCCAGCCATGGTGGATGATGATATTATTGCTTTCCACGATGACTTCAGCAGAGTGGCGGACGATGGCACCCAAGTAGACAGTAACGGAGTTAGCACCACTGGCACAATGAGCAGCAGTCACAACCCATTCGTTACCAATCAAAGAACCACCGCACCAGGTACTTTTGTCATTTTTGTGCAACGATAGACCAGCTTGATAGGGGAATTGACCAGCATATGCACCGTTGCCATTAGTGATACGTCCTTCCTTTTCCAAAACAGGCACAACAAGGCACAACAACGCTATTCGATTCGATTTTAGTATTGCGGAGGTCGAAGGCTGAAGCGGTAGCCAAAGCCAAAGCCAAAGCGAAAACAATTAAAAGTTTCATGTTGCTCTTACTGTACGAATACAACTGATGTCTTTACTGACCAATTTCAGGCATTTTTATAGTGCATTTTCTATTGAGTAACTTATCAATTGTAGAACCATATAATTTAAGTGTTCAGATAAGCATTGATTTATGGCTCAAAACGGACTTATTTTGTTTGTGATACATAACATATGTATAAAATAAACTACTGGCCATCAATTGGGCTTGAGTATATTGGCTGACTTATAGTTACACATTATTATTTTGGTTTTCTATTCAAATAAATACAAAAGTAAAAAACGAGGAGTACAAGAAAAGTAAGGAAGAAAAAAAGAAAAACAATAACACTACAAAAATATGTTGCATTAATTGAGTGATATGCTCTGGGTGACCGGTCAGGGGATAGGTCTTTTGCAGCCAATTAACTTATCAGTCACGTAGGAAGGTAACAATTGGCCTAAGAAATTAAAATATTTAATTAATTTTATTCGCTTAGGCCAGGAGTAGATCTTCGAATCCGAAATTTCAAAGAAAGTAAAAAAAAAATTCAAATTAAAACTTTTTTCTAAAAGAAAAAATAATTTTTTTCACTAAGGAGACTAACATACAAATTTTGACCAGTACAAATTTCCGTTTGTTTTTTTAATATTAATAAGAGAAAAAATAGTTTTTGTGACACAAATTTATTTGTTTCGACAATTTTGGATTTACAGGTAAAAATCTTAAGTCGAAAATCAATTTCGAATTGGCTGAAACTATTTAAAAATATTTTTTTATTTATCCACAACTTGTCTGCCTCTATCTTAAGCAAAATTCCTGCAAAAGACTAATTCGATCCACACTAATTTCCAATGCATATAATGACACCAGTCCTTGGGCAGTTCGTACTAATGCCCAAAGTCTGCAGGAGAAGTGTTAATGTACTTTTTAACAAAATTTATTTTTTATATTGTAGTATTAATATTGTTTATCGGTTTTTTTCAAAATTACATTTCTAACATGTTTCCTAAATTCTAACATCAATGAGTAATCCAGATTTTAAAATTCTTAAAATTCAATTTTAAATTTATTCTTCTTAAGCATTTAAATCAGAAAGATATTTTAAACTAAATTTTCATTTAAATTGGATTGTCTATAGCTTAAGACTTCAAGACATATTTTATTCTTATACAGAGTGTCCACCAGGAAGGTATACTACTTTGTTTTGCGGCCATTTTGGTCAACATTAGTCTTGACAGTTCATATTTGGCAGTCGTGAAGTAGACACGTGGCAAATTTATTATGGAAATATATTCGACACACCAACGTGTTTTAATCGTTAAAACTCGCTTGCCCATGACAACCCCGATTGTCATAAAAAAAAACCATAATGAGTTACGAGGCACATTTTCATTTGAATGGAATGTGAATAAACAGAATAGTTAGTCACCTTTGCATCCATTAAAAGTGACAGTCTGGTGTGTAATTTGGAGTCAGGAGGAATCATTGGACCTTATTTATTTGAAAATGAAAACGGCGTAACGGTAACTGTGAATGGGGAGCGATATCGTGATATGATTGAAAACTTTTTAACGCCACAACTGCATGCTTTGGGCTTGATTAACATGTGGTATCAACAAGACGGTGCCACATCGCATACAGCCAGGATTACAATGGAATTACTGCGAGACCTCTTTCCACAACAAGTTATTTCAAGAAATGGTGATGTTGATTGGCATCCACGGTCGCCTGATTTGACTGCTCCGGACTTCTTTTTGTGGGGATATCTGAAAAGAAAGGTTTATGCAAACAAACCAGAAACGCTTGAGCAACTCAAACAAAATATTCGTGATGAGATTAATGACATACCGAGTGAAATTTGTGAAGCAAACAGAGGCGGACATTTATCTGATATTGTATTACATACATAATTGCCGACATTAAATAAAACATTTATCAATATAAGATCCATTCTCTTTCATTTAATCAAAAATTATAAACAAACTAAGTATTATACCTTCCCGGCGGACACCCGTTAGTAAACATTAAAAGTCCAAATAATTTTGAATATCAAAAACTAGACTACGTAATCTACAAATAAAGTCAAAACTACTTTTCCTGATATCAAACCATTACAATTGTATAATTTTGGCATTTTTAAATTTATATTTATTTCCCAAATTTCTTTCAGCATGTACTACAGGTTGGTTGAAAAGTTCCTGCGCTCGAAATGAAAGAATACTGTTTTTGTTACGAAATATATTTTTTTATTCAATATAATCTCCTAGAAGCTCAATACACTTGTTCCAATGATCTTCCAATAATTTTATCCTATCCTTATAATGGTTTTACGGAAGCTCTGCAAAATAACCGTCTACGGCTGCTATGGCCACGAAGGAATTGTTTGAGATTTCTGATGAGATAGTAGTCACTAGGAGCCAAATCTGGTGAATACGGTGGATGTTCAATCAATTCGTACTTTAATTCTTTGAATTTAGCCATCGTCAAAACACTTTTGTGAGCAGGTGCATTGTCTTGATGAAAAATGATTTTTTTCTTCTTTAAACCAGGGCTTTTCTCACGATTTTTTTCATCCAGCTGATCCAAAAAGCTGCAATAATATTCAAAGTTGATTGTTTTACCTTTCTGAAGATAATCAATCAACAAAATTTCTTTTGCATCCCAAAAAACTGATGCCATAACCTTCTTTGCTGATCGTTGTGACTTCACCTGCTTTGGAGCTGAACAACCAGCTTCAGTCCACTGTAAACGTTTTTGTTTCAATTTAGGATCATGGTGGTAGATCCTAGTCTCATCCATAGTTAAAAAAACGACTCAAGCTGAGAAATTTGTTTTCGATCCAGTTTTTGTTGAATTGTTAATGTGTGCGGCACTAACTTTCCAAACAGTTTTTTCATGCGTAATTCTTCATGTAAAATATGGAGTACTCATTCGTCTGAGATGCCTATTGCATTAGCAATTTCACGCTTAGTCAAGCTTGGATCTTCACTAACCATATTATGTACCTGCTCAATGATTTCGGCTGTGGTTGCAGTTTTTGGTCGTCCTTCGCGTGGATCGTCTTTATGGATGGTACGACCACGTTTAAATTCAACAGCCCAAAATTCAACGGTGCGTTTTGAAGGTGAGGACTCCTTATACACTTCTAACAATTGTTCATAAATTTCCTTTGCTTTTAAACCCTTCAAAACAAAGAATCTAATGACTGCACGATATTCAATTTTTTCCATATTAAAAAAAAAATCAATGACACGTCAACTTCAAATGGCTTGTAAACAAAGAAAGAATTGACAGAATGACTTGCAACTTTACATGTGTTCTCAAGACTGTTATACCAACTTGAGGAAAAAAAAAGTTTGGAGCTAGCAGTGCCATCTCTTGGTGAGCGCAGGAACTTTTCAACCAACCTGTATGCATGTAGAGTAAAATATGCCAAAACATGCATTAAAAAATTATAGCCAACATTGTATATTTTTGGTCATATTTCCTATAGTTTTTATTATTTATCCTAACGGTTTTTTTCCAACTGAAATTAATAATTTATAGAAACTTGAAATTGATATCACAGTTAATGTGTTGACATGGTCGCAATAGAAATAGCAAATCAGAATTGGGCTTAATTGGTATTACGAGGTAAAGTGGAATTCGAAGTTGAGCCTTCGAAAAGCGTATTTTTGCTGATTTTTTTTTTTTTTTTTGTAATATTTATGTCAAATGAATTATTTTATTCAAACAATTTAGCATCTCAAAGGGAAATATTAACCAAGTATTTGTGAAATTTTTATATAAAAATTTTTAAAATTCAGCCATTGGAATCTCATTTTCCTTGACCTCTCAAAAAAAGTTCTCTCGGCGTAGTCAGGATAACTCATGACTGGAAGTGTGCAAAATTTTAACAAGATTGGTTCATAATTTTTTGAAAAATCATGGCTAGCGACTTACAAAAAAAGTTGAGAATCATCGAAGCCAGCAGCATTCAGTAAAGAACCTGCTTTTGCTCTTGTTTATAGCAATTCTTACTATGTATAAAGTAGGGGGGTATCTAATGGTCGTGCTTGACAGTTTTTTGCATATTTATTGATAATGACTTTTAATATTTTAAAGAACAATGTTTGTTGTGTGTATAATAAAAAAAAAATCAGTTCCGATAATAAATAGTAACCCAACATACCAAATGACTTGAGAAAAATATTATTATAAGCTTACAAACACAAGCCTTAAGCTTGAAAAAGGCTTGAGAATATATTGAAAAAGGCTATCGTAACAATTGTAGAAAAATCAAAACGGAACCCTCGTGAAAATATTATGTGTGTATGATTACTTTAAGCTTATTCTTGCAATTGTAGAATAAGCTTACAAAAATAATATATTATTAATAGTTGAAAAGGAGAAATCATAATTATTTTTTTTTAATTTAATTTATTTTTTATTTTAATTTTAAAAATAAATAATAATTAATTTCAAATATAAAAAATAATAATTCATTTTAAATATAAATAATAATAATAAACTTTAACAAAAAATAAAAATAATTAAATTTTATAAGCAATTGCGCGTTCACTATATAAAATTTACAACTAAATGTACACGCAAAACACGTTTGACAAATTTAAAGAAAAAGTAATGGCACTTGTTGTATGTTATATTGCGTAGAACAAAAACAACAAGATTAGAATGTATTGAAAAATATTTCTATTTCAATCGTCATATTGCGTTGTTCAATATGCATACTTTAGAAAAAGTTATGTATAATAATTTTTTCTAAAGCATTGTTAAATACTGCTTGTGATTTTAAATTTTATAAACATTAAAATAAGAAAAGCTTAAAACACACTATTCTCAAGTTGTATTGCAGTTTGATTGCTATATGGTATATTGGGAACTGTTACCAGCCTGTGCCTAGTGTTTATTTGTATGTATGTGTATATAAAACTGGTTAGAATTGCATTTTTTTGGTAAATTTTGGACATAAAAAGAACAGCAATACTACTATCCAGCAATTACCTTGTAATGATAGCTCGTTACTTTTTGCATTATTTGCCAGCATAAAGTATTAGGTAACTGATCGTTGATAATTGATATTACATAATATGTAAACGTAAAGTTAGAATTAAAATGTTTTTGAAAATCTATTTTTAGACATATTGCTGTGTTTTTTTTGTAAACAAAAAGGTTATGTATGTATGTACATTTTGATATCATAAACGAAAACAGTTAGCGCAACTATTCATTTATGTTCAAAGCCATCAAATATTATATTCGTCGATAGCAACCAGAGTTCACAGGTTCGATTCTCATCATGATCACGTTATATTTAATAACGTTTGAAATATGTATTTGTAATATATACAGTCATGGACAAAAGTCTACATACCCCCAAAATTTCTTCCAAATCTCTAGTACCAATAATTTGTGTATGAAACTAATTATGCAGATTATCTTCAAATTCATTTTTATTAATAAAAAAAAAAAAAAAATTCCACAAAAAAAGAAAAGTGAAATAAACAAAAAAACAAATAACATCAGTGACAAAAGTGTACATTAGACCGTACCTCAAAAAAAAGTTCACCGTACACCCTCTAATATAAAGTATTTTAACAAGAAAATTTCGAAAATATTTCTTTTTTTTTTTTTGGCCGAACGTAGGGGTCGCCATTTTATATTTTTCGTTATATCTTCGCCATTTACCGTCCGATCTTAAAGTGTTGTATATCAATGTTTTTTGTCTCGCAGAGGCCGATGTTTTTCTCGAAGGAGCCATTGACCTCAAGTAACCCTTTCTAGTATTAACCCACCAGATCTCAGTTGCTACCACTTTAATGAACTACCCTAATATTTTAAAATGAAAGCTCGCAAAAAAACAATAAACTTTTGCTAGGAAAGTATTCCAATAATTCCAGCGGAACTATTATTTTATTTTTTTTTAATTTTTTTTGTTGCCGAATGTAGGGCATTTTTAATTTTTTTGTCATATCTTCTGTATTTACAGTCGGATCTTAAAGGGTTATATTTCAATGTTTTTGTCGCAATGATACCAATTTTTTACATCAAAAATCATTGACCTCAAGCACCCTTTTATACCACTTAAGGGGTAAAACCTACGTAAAAAGCCTATATATAAAAACTTCCTTTTTTTATTTTCTTTATTTACGGAGATGTGTTAACAAAGATGATAGTATATTTAATATAGAGGTCCATGGCACGCAGCATTACTTAATAAATTTTTGGTGGATTTCTCTGAAATTTATAATGCATATGGAAAACTAAATTATCTTTGGATGCGCGTAGGAGTTTTTGATTCAACAAATACTTTTTGACTTAGAGCTGTTTCTTTACGAGTATAAAAAATAGATATTTTGACTTTAACACTTCGCTGTTTTGTCAAAAATTAATATACCCAAAAACTCATACGCTATTCTTTAGATAATTTGGTTAAATTATAGGCATACGTAAATGGCGTTCCATTCTTACAATGACTCCATTTTTGTAGCCAGTATTGGTAGGAGTTCCATCGCAACTAATAGCAATTAAGGAGTCCATATTGAAGTTCTCTTGACTCAAATAATACAGCCAACTTCAATCACGCCAAAATATGATCGATTAAAATTTGTGTTATTTTATAAGTGATCCACGGCACTCAGCATAATTTAACCAATTTTAGGTGGATCGCTCTGAAACATACACTTTATATAGAAAACTAAATTATCTAAAGAAAAACGTATGAGTTTTTGGGTATATTAATTTTTGACAAAACAGCGAAGTGTTAAAGACAAAATATCTATTTTTTATACTCGTAAAGAAACAGCTCTAAGTCAAAAAGTATTTGACCTATCAAAAACTCCTGCGCGCATCCATAGATAATTTCGTTTTCCATATGCATTATAAATTTCAGAGAAATCCATCAAAAATTAATTAAGTAATGCTGCCTGCCGTGGACCTCTTTTGTAAATATACTATCATTTTGTAAAACTTTGTGTAAAACAAATATTTTTTTGTACTCCTTCATAAATCTTGTGAAAACCAATCTTTGTTAACACATCTCCGTAAATAAAGAAAATAAAAAAAGGAAGTTTTTATATATAGGCTTTTTACGTAGGTTTTACCCCTTAAGTGGTATAAAAGGGTGCTTGAGGTCAATGATTTTTGATGTAAAAAATTGGTATCATTGCGACAAAAACATTGAAATATAACCCTTTAAGATCCGACTGTAAATACAGAAGATATGACAAAAAAATTAAAAATGCCCTACATTCGGCAACAAAAAAAATTAAAAAAAAATAAAATAATAGTTCCGCTGGAATTATTGGAATACTTTCCTAGCAAAAGTTTATTGCTTTTTTGCGAGCTTTCATTTTAAAATATTAGGATAGTTCATTAAGGTGGTAGCAACTGAGATCTGGTGAGTTAATACTAGAACGGGTTACTTGAGGTCAATCGCTCCTTCGAGGAAAACATCGGTCTCCCCGAGACAAAAAACATTGATATACAACACTTTAAGATCCGACGGTAAATGGCGAAGATATAAAGAAAAATATAAAATGGCGACCCCTACGTTCGGCCAAAAAAAAAAAAAAAAAACATTTTCGAAATTTTCTTGTTAAAATACTTTATATTTGAGGGTGTACGGTGAACTTTTTTTTTTGCCTGTAAGGTGGTACGGTCTAGTGTACATACAGTGTTAAAAACCACCAAAATATCTATAAAATATTATTACAAATATTTTTAGTATTTGGTTGACCTTTTGTTTGCATTTATTACGGCCTGCAACCGTCTGGGCATAGATTCCGCCAAATTTTCCAATTCCAGAGGTGTTATGCTTTCCCACGCCTCTTGCAGCTTCTCTTTTAGCATTGAGACACTTGTGATGCTGTGAATTCTAATTCACTCAAAAATGTCCCAAACATGTTCAATAATATTTAAATCAGGACTCTGTGGTGGTGTGACAAGTTTCCTCGGAGCATGATGAAGCAATCAGTCTTTGACAACTAAGGCTGTTTGTTTTGGATCGTCGTCTTGTTGGAATATCCAACTAGATCCCAGGTTTAACATATCAAATTGGCTGCTCATATATCTCTATATTGAATCGATTCTCGGATTATTTCGCACTTCCTTAAGAATGAACCTGACGTCCCTACCACCTAGTTTCCTTGGGCGTCCATTACGCGGTTTGCTTTCGACGTTGCCATTGTTATTGTAATTTCTTATAATAGTTTGCACAGTCGACCGACTTAAATTTAGAATTTTTTAAATTTCACTATAAGATTTGGATTAATATTTTAATTTTACAACCAAATTTTTAACATCGCCCGATATTTCTTTCCTTGGACCCATTTCAATAACACTTCTGCACTTTTTGCACTTCAAACTATAAGTGGTACTTTTGTTGATACATATAACAATCGTCCAGTGGCAAAACGGGACTTTTCCGTTATATGGTGCTGTATGTACATTTTTATCATTGCAAAATTTTTGTTTTTGTGTATTTTTCTTTACATTTCTCTTTTTGCTTTTTTTTTATTAATAAAAAGGAATTTAAAGAGAATTTGCATCATTACTTTTTTTTGGGAAATTTTTGGTGCACGAGATTTAGGAGAAATGTTGGGGCATATTGACTTTTGTCCATGACTGCATATACTTTTTTTTTTAAATTTTGAATCATTTTTTAAAATTTGTTTTTTTTAATTTTTATTTTAATAATTTTTTTTTTTTGATTTTTTTAATAAATTTTTTTTTAGTAAATTTTTTTTAATAAATTTTTTTTTATTAAATTTTTTTTTAATAATCTTCTTAATGCTTTTTTAATATATTGTTTTATGAACATCTATCTTTAGCTACATTCATCACCCCTATCGTGAATAAAAGGTGAAATGTTTATTCCCATGGAATTTTCATTCCCCTTCAAGTAAAAATTGGTATCGTGAATTCACCATGAAATTGTTGTTCCCTTTGAGTAACATCTGTTCAAAATAACGTGTACTATCAATGTTCACTGAATGAAAAAACTAAAAGAAATTTGAAAATTATTGAAAAATTAAAAATATCTACATACTACAGGTTGGTTGAAAAGTTCCTGCGCTCATCAAAAGATGGTACTGCTAGCTCCAAACTTTTTTTTTTCAAGTTGGTATAACTGTCCTGAGAACACATGCAAAGTTGCAAGTCATTCTGTCAATTCTTTCTTTGTTTACAAGCCATTTAAAGTTGACGTGTCATTGATTTTTTTTTAATATGGAAAAAATTGAATATCGTGCAGTCATTAGATTCTTTGTTTTTAAGGGTTTAAAAGCAAAGGAAATTTATGAACAATTGTTAGAAGTTTATAAGGAGTCCTCACCTTCAAAACGCACCGTTGAATTTTGGGCTGGTGAATTTAAACGTGGTCGTACCAGCCTTAAAGACGATCCACGCGAAGGACGACCAAAAACTGCAACCACAGCAGAAATCATATAGCAGGTACATAATATGGTTAGTGAAGATCCAAGTTTGACTAAGCGTGAAATTGCTAATGCCGTAGGCATCTCAGACGAACGAGTACTCCATATTTTATATGAAGAATTACGTATGAAAAAACTGTTTGGAAAGTTAGTGCCGCACACATTAACAATTGAACAAAACTGGATCGAAAACAAATTTCTCAGCGTAATTTGGAGCGTTTTAAGCCGAATAAAACCGACTTCTTTCGTCGTTTTATAACTATGGATGAGACTTGGATCTACCACCATGATCCTAAATTGAAACAAGGACGTTTACAGTGGACTGAAGCTGGTTGTTCAGCTCCAAAGCAGGTGAAGTCACAACGATCAGCAAAGAAGGTTATGGCATCAGTTTTTTGGTATGCAAAAGGAATTTTGTTGATTGATTATCTTCAGAAAGGTAAAACAGTCAACTCTGAATATTATTGCAGCATTTTGGATCAGCTGGATGAAAAAATTTGTGAGAAAAGACCTAGTTTAAAGAAAAAAAAATCTCTTCAGAAATCTCAAACAATTCCTTCGTGGAAAGCATTTTTCGTCGAATGAAGAGGCCATAGCAGCCGTAAACGGTTATTTTGCAGAGCTTCCGGAAAACCATTATAAGGATGGGATAAAATTATTGTAAGATCATTAGAACAAGTGTATTGAGCTTCTAGGAGATTATATTGAATAAAAACATATATTTCGTAACAAAAACAGTATTCTTTCATTTCGAGCGCAGGAACTTTTCAACCAACCTGTATATAATTATTGAAATAAGAAAGTTAAAAGTGAAAAACAAAATGTTTAGAGTTGGGACGATTGCAAGAGGAGGAAATACAACAACAACGAATTGCTCGTCTAGATTTTCGAGATTCATCTAATCCTTTAAAGCTGCCCGACACAATGTAAGTAACACATGCAATTTGTCTGTTGTTTTGCATTCTGTTGAGGAGTATGCACATTATTTACAGATCATGACTTAAAAAAAAAATTACTTACATTTGCTATGTGGTTTCCTAGAAAAAAACAAAGTGAACAAACTGATGGAAAAAAGGAATAAAAACTGTTTTAAAATAAACATTCACGATAAGGGGAATTTCTTTTAATGTGAACTTTTTTTCGGGGATATTACTCACAAATGAATGATTAGAAATGGGGAACAAATTTCGAGGGAAAATTTATTCGCGATTGGAATTGAGGGAAAAGAGAAAACATTTCGAGGGGGAAAATATTCATGATTAACTTCCCATTCTCGTAACAATATAAGTAACCACTTTATCACCTCTAAAGTAATGGGTACATACATACATTACCATGAGGCAAAATTCATCGGCCCCTATGGCTATACATTACTGTACATTAGACCGTACCACCTTACAGGCAAAAAAAAAAAAGTTCACCGTACACCCTCAAATATAAAGTATTTTAACAAGAAAATTTCGAAAATGTTTTTTTTTTTTTTTGGCCGAACGTAGGGGTCGCCATTTTATATTTTTCTTTATATCTTCGCCATTTACCGTCGGATCTTAAAGTGTTGTATATCAATGTTTTTTGTCTCGGGGAGACCGATGTTTTCCTCGAAGGAGCCATTGACCTCAAGTAACCCGTTCTAGTATTAACCCACCAGATCTCAGTTGCTACCACCTTAATGAACTACCCTAATATTTTAAAATGAAAGCTCGCAAAAAAGCAATAAACTTTTGCTAGGAAAGTATTCCAATAATTCCAGCGGAACTATTATTTTATTTTTTTTTTTAATTTTTTTTGTTGCCGAATGTAGGGCGTTTTTAATTTTTTTGTCATATCTTCTGTATTTACAGTCGGATCTTAAAGGGTTATATATCAATGTTTTTGTCGCAATGATACCAATTTGTTACATCGAAAATCATTGACCTCAAGCACCCTTTTATACTACTTAAGGGGTAAAACCTACGTAAAAAGCCTATATATAAAAACTTCCTTTTTTTATTTTTTTATTTACGGAGATGTGTTAACATAGATTGGTTTTCACAAGATTTATGAAGAAGTACAAAAAAATATTTGTTTTACACAAAGTTTTACAAAATGATAGTATATTTACAAAAGAGGTCCACGGCAGGCAGCATTACTTAATCAATTTTTGATGGATTTCTCTGAAATTTATAATGCATATGGAAAACTAAATTATCTATGGATGCGCGTAGGAGTTTTTGATAGGTCAAATACTTTTTGACTTAGAGCTGTTTCTTTACGAGTATAAAAAATAGATATTTTGACTTTAACACTTCGCTGTTTTGTCAAAAATTAATATACCCAAAAACTCATACGCTTTTCTTTAGATAATTTAATTTTCTATATAAAGTGTATGTTTCAGAGCGATCCACCTAAAATTGGATAAATTATACTGAGTGCCGTAGATCACTTATAAAATAACACAAATTTTAATCGATCATATTTTGGCGTGATTGAAGTTGGCTGTATTATTTGAGTCAAGAGAACTTCAATATGGACTTCTTAATAGCTATTAGTTGCGATGGAACTCCTACCAACACTGGCTACAAAAATTGAGTCATTGTAAGAATGGAACGCCATTTACAGAGACCTTTGCAATGGTTCGTATGCCTATAATTTAACCAAATTATCTAAAGAAAAGCGTATGAGTTTTTGGGTATATTAATTTTTGACAAAACAGCGAAGTGTTAAAGTCAAAATATCTATTTTTTATACTCGTAAAGAAACAGCTCTAAGTCAAAAAGTATTTGACCTATCAAAAACTGCTACGCGCATCCAAAGATAATTTAGTTTTCCATATGCATTATAAATTTCAGAGAAATCCACCAAAAATTTATTAAGTAATGCTGCGTGCCATGGACCTCTATACTAAATATACTATCATTTTGTAAAACTTTGTGTAAAACAAATATTTTTTTGTACTCCTTCATAAATCTTGTGAAAACCAATCTTTGTTAACACATCTCCGTAAATAAAGAAAATAAAAAAAGGAAGTTTTTATATATAGGCTTTTTACGTAGGTTTTACCCCTTAAGTGGTATAAAAGGGTGCTTGAGGTCAATGATTTTTGATGTAAAAAATTGGTATCATTGCGACAAAAACATTGATATATAACCCTTTAAGATCCGACTATAAATACAGAAGATATGACAAAAAAATTAAAAATGCCCTACATTCGGCAACAAAAAAAAATTTTAAAAATAATAAAATAATAGTTCCGCTGGAATTATTGGAATACTTTTCTAGCAAAAGTTTATTGCCTTTTTGCGAGCTTTCATTTTAAAATATTAGGGTGAGTTAATACTAGAACGGGTTACTTGAGGTCAATGGCTCCTTCGAGGAAACATCGGTCTCCGCGAGACAAAAAACATTGATATACAACACTTTAAGATCCGACGGTAAATGGCGAAAATATAAAGAAAAATATAAAATGGCGACCCCTACGTTCGGCCAAAAAAAAAAAAAACATTTTAGAAATTTTCGTGTTAAAATACTTTATATTTGAGGGTGTACGGTGAACTTTTTTTTTTGAGGTACGGTCTACTGTACATATTATTCGTCAAATCTTTCGATCGATTATGAATGTTACAACAGAATTTCGGTTGCATCAACAAATATTTGGGTAGTCGTAATTAAAAAAAAAAACAATTC
The DNA here is from genome assembly GCA_949748255.1 of Eustalomyia histrio. NCBI lineage: Eukaryota > Metazoa > Arthropoda > Insecta > Diptera > Anthomyiidae > Eustalomyia > Eustalomyia histrio. Next base: position 36,702,351 of record OX456524.1, read on the forward strand.
CGGCTGCCAGCTTGAATATGATTTCTGTATGGGACGGATCTGCGTGAATAGATTTGTTCTGCTCTTATCCGTTTAATACGTTAGATTATTTTTCAGTTCTATAATATCGAGCCCTAACCGCCAAAAAGACATACATAAGTGCCCAACGGTTAATTTTACAGCAGCTGTTTTTTATGTAATTTTTCTTTATTTTATCCAATCGCTGCACTCACCAAAAAAAAATCTTTAAGGCAACTGAAAATTTTGCTGTTATTACGGGAAATTTTGCTAATTTAAGCCCAGCTGACGTGTAGTACAATAAAATAAGTAGAAAAAATTAGTAGCCACATCAAAATATTCTTTTTTTTTTATTTTTTCAAAAAAATATTTTAGACAAAATTAAAAAAAAATCAAATCCTTAAAAATTTGAAAAACATAAACGAATTTATCATTTTATTTAATTTGGTAATTTCTGTTTTGAAAATTATTTTATTCATTTTTTTTTTGCTTTTAAGGTCAAATTTTAATTGTTTTCAGGGCTGATTTTAAGAACTAAAAAAAACTTTTTAGTGCTATTTTAAGTGGATGTCTTTATTTAGACATAAGTCGATATATTCACTTTCGATCCATTTTTTTAATCAATGTACACTCAGAAAAAAAAATAGTAGAAAAATTTGTAAACGGTGGTGAAATTTTTTTTTGCTGATTTTAGCAAACAGAATTTAAATTCCACTTTACAAAAAGTCTACTAAAATTTAGTAGCGGCTACTAATTTTTCTACTAATTTCATTGTACTACACGTCAGCAGACATGTGTTGCTAAGATTAGCAAAAAATACCGCTGGGCTCAAATTAGCAGATTTTCCCGTAATAACAGAAAAATTTTCAGTTGCCATTACAGACTTTTTATGATGAGTGTAACATTTTAAGGTAATTGAAGTTTGTAGGTGTAAGTTTAATTATAAATAACATTTCCTTCAATATCCACTTATTTTTTTTTTTTGCTAATTATAGCAAATCGGTTTTCAGAAATTTTTGTAAAATGATTTTCGAAATTAGCAACAAAAATTTGTAAATATTCTGTAAAAATTCTGTAATTTGTAAAATTTAAATAGCAAAAAGATTTGCTAAATAATATTTTTTTTACTAAAAATCAGTACAAAAATAGTAAAGTGGGATTGAAAACAGTTTACAAATTTTTCTACTTTCTTTTTTTCACTGAGTGTATAAAATTGGGATTATAAAAAATCAAAAAGAAAAATTGGCGTTTAGGCCTTTTATGTTTTTTTGGCTAAAATTGATAACGGTAATTCCAAGTTTTATGAAAATTTTAAGGGATGATGCGAATGATCGAGAACTATATATTTTTATCCAAAAACTTAAAATCAAAAATCATGGCGCTGACGCCTTTTTGGGTGATTGGTTCCGATAGGTGGTATGAAAAAATATTGTTTTCACAATCCAAATTCAGTTTTTCTCTCTAATTTGTCTGTCCCAATTTAAATAGGTTGTGACAACTGAAATAGGATTCGAACAACCGAATTGAAGTTAATAAAACCGAATTTTCGGATGTGAAAGCATATATTATTTTATGTGCGTAAGAGCTCTATTAAATTTCAGTAGAAACTGTTATAATATTACCGTTTGTTCATATAATTTTTATTTTCCCTAAAGGGAAAAATAGTTATGAATCAAATAATCGGCCGGACTCCTTACACTTTGTGCATTTTCTTATTGTTTACACTTTAAAGTTAAGAGAAAAAAATAATCAAACTCTTATTAAAAAAATATACTCATAATTGGCATATGTCTCTTGGGGTAAGTTTGCCAAACTCTATGTACTAGATTAATGTAGATTGGCATTATATATATCATAGTATCCCCTTGACAAAATAAATATTGAAGTACTTTCGAGAAATTTATACAAAATTACACATTTATATGGTGTTGTCATAAGAGGGAGTATAATTTAACCCTTGAGACACGGGCGTTGTGCCGTTGGATTGTTACAAAGAATGTTGTGGTTCGATCTCCAAAAACATGTATGAGTTTTTCTATTTCTCTTACATATCCCAACGCGCTCCTTCGGTGTTTCCATAGCACTTAACCCCACTGAATAGGACTATGAACTAAAATGCTTTAACAATTTCGGCAACTCTCCATTAAAATGCGCTCAACAACTGTTCTAAGATTTATCATTTCGCGCAATTATAGAGTTGCCATATTTAAGGCCTTCAATTTTTACCACTCTCTCCTCTATCCCCAGCAAATATATTAGTAGGAAGAATTAATGAGTGTCAAAATCAAAAACGTTGAAAAAATTAATTTCAAAAATTTCCATTTGAGGGATACCCTAATTTACATACTTGTGTATATCAATAAAAAAAAAACCTTAAGATAATAACAACAGTAGGAGCACTTAGTAGCAGTAATTCCTCTGACTCGCGTCGTTCTTGTGCTGTTTTCTTTTTTGCTTCTTTTTTTTATCAATATCATACATTTCATAGCTACACAATTCATAAACGTCAGCTGATAAAAAAATCCGGAGTAGAATGTAGAGAAAAATAAATGAAGGAAAATTTTAAAGCAAAAAAAAAAATAATATAAAAGTGCATTAAATACAGGAAACTATTGTATGGTATCATAGGATGTGTCATGCAGGTTTTAAAAGAGGGAAACTTAAAAAAAAAATGAAAACCAGTTACTTTTCAATATATTCTATAACATGTGTTTTTATCATCAGCCCTAACAGTCTCCAAAATCTGAAGTTTTTTTAGAATCTCGCAGCTTTTCTATACAAATAAAGTTTTCAGAAAGTGAAGACTAAAAAAAAGTTTACAGAAAGTTACTTAAAAATAAGACTCAGCAAGTGTAAAGAAAAATTTATGTAGGGTTTCCTGAGGGTAGCAAATTTAGACGATTGTCACAGAACCGTCTTCTAATCTAGAACATGTAAAAGAGTCGCCACTTCTGGAACTGGTCCTAGTAAGTTATATCTTACATTTAACTGAAGGTAAACGGGTTCGGTTTCAATGGAATTGGATCTAGTAGTTACCTCTATTATAGATTGGTACTCACAAGCGAAAATTTTGGTAGCTGCAACTGAACCATTAGATTTTTTTTTTATGTATCAACACTCAGGAGTTGCCCCCTATGAATGCAGTGCATTGTGCTGATGTTAGGAAAATAGGTTATGAGGAGGAGGAAAGAGGGAGTAGTGTTTTTGAATATTAGACTTGAATTTTCCTACATTATAGTTGTCAGGGAAGACCTCTGCGGGGAGTTTTTTCCACATGCGACTAGTCCGACTTATGAACGAATTTTCCCTGTAATGTGTTGTGTGGTTTACTGGATAATTGACCACAAGCGAGTATTCCGGATAAAAACCCAGGCCCGAGGGATAAGTTCACTTATCTCAACAGAGTATATCGATAGAACAGTGTCACACAGCCCACATTGCGTCGATGCTCCAATGAATCAGTAGAACTGGATATCCTACTGTCATTGATAAGCGCCGAAGACCTTCTTTGAACACGGTCCAAAAGTTCCAAAATAGACCTTGAAGCACCTGCCCATATATAGGAATTATACTCCAATTTTGGCCGGATATAGGTGGTATAGATAATAAGGAGATCGGATGGGGTGAAGTACTTCTTGCACCGTTTTAAAAAACCTAAACACTTGAATGTTTCTTAAGACACTTCAAAAATGTGTTCATTCCAACGGATATCACAATGAATTCTCATGCCCAAAACATCAAGAGTTTCCGATTCCTCAATATCGATACCCTCCAATTGTACAGATGACGCTGGAGACTCCACAACCCAATGAGTTATCATACAACATTGGGTTATCATAAAACATTGGCATTAAAATCCACCCTATTTGTACGGCCCACTGTGAAACTAACAAGAGGCCCGGATTAAGTGTATTATTTATGATTTGCCTTCTGACCCGGACCTCTAAGAGGCTTGGCCTGCGATCGAAGGAAAAGGATTCACAAATGTTACTGTCATCAGCAAAAGAGTAAATAGGGTTGAAAGTTAAACCAAGATCATTAAGAAAGACAAGAAAGTGAGAAGGAGAAAGAACGGAACCTTGCGGTACCCCTGAATTTAACTAAAACTCGTCGGATGAGATCCTGTCTATTACAACACGTATAGAGCGATCTCTGAGAAAGCTCGAAATAAATCGAAATCATTACCGACACCAAAAGTTATTAGTTTCGATAAAAGTGCGCCGTGCCATAGACGGTCGAACGCTTTGGAAATATCTAAAGCAATTACCTTGTTTTCACCGAACCGGTGAATGGACCTACTCCAACGCTCCGAGAGGAACCCAAACAGGTCTCCCGTAGAACGGCTCCTACGAAAGCCATACTGTCGATCGCTCAAAAGTCAATTTGCTTCCAGATAATTCACAAGATGGTTATTTAACATGCTCTCCCTGACCTTCGAGAGCGCAGAACATATTGTGATTGAGCGGTAATTAGTAATTATCAGGGTTATTAGCCGCACCCTTCTTGGGGATTGGCTGAACATTGGCAACCTTCCACCATGAGGGGAAGGTACCCGCACATTAAGAATATCCGTATGTTGATAAATCAAATTAGAATTTGTTGATATATTAATTAAAAACAAAATGTTATTTTTTAGTTTTTATAAATTTCTTCATAGAATTTTAAATGAAACTGTTTTTTAGAAAATAAAGATTTCGAATTTAAAGCATTTTTATATTATTATTTTATAACATAAGTAACGTCATAGTGCTTGTTAGGAATATAACTAGTCACGTGTTTCATTGCTAAGGAGAAAAATATATAAACTTTAATAGGTTTTCCGTTAAAGCTCGAAATACATGTATGCAGAGGTTGAAAGCTCTATTTCAAATTTTTCAACATGAAAGTATAATTTTATTTTATTTAAAATTTATTATACCCTCCACCATATATGGTAAGGGTATATATCAGTTTGTCATTCCGTTTGTAATATGTCGAAATATAGGTTTAAGACCCCATAAAGTATATATATTCGTGATCCTTATGCAATTTCAAGTAGATTTAGCGATGTCCGTCTGTCTGTTGAAATCACGATCACGACGCTAAGACGCAATAGGGGGTGCATATTTTTACCCAGATTATTGAACATCCTCCCGAGCAGTTTGGTATTTAAAATGAGCAAAATCGGTCAAGCGGTTCAAAAGTTATGAGTGAAAATGTGAAGTTACCTCTAAATTTTCCATACAAATTTGTACAATTTTTCTGTATCTATTTATACCCTTCACCACAGGTGGAAGGGTATATATAAGTTTGTCATTCCGTTTGTAATTTCTACAATATTGATCTTAGACCCTATAAAGTATATATATTCTGGGTCCTTATGAAGAGCGAAGTTGATTTAACGATGTCCGTCTGTCCGTTTGTCCGTCTGTCCGTCTGTGTGTTGAAATGGGTTTTCCGAAGAACCCAGACATGATGAGGACTTGATTCTTTTTTATTTCTGTTACATGTGATCCATTTCTGTTTGCTATTAAAAATCAGACAGATCGGTTAATAAATGGCTGAGATATTAGCAAAAAACCAGGACTACCTCTAATTTTTCCAGTAAAATCCCTTTGTTTAATATGTATGTAGAATTTTGAGCATAACAACACATCCATGTGTTAAAATTCTTTTCTTTCATCTCCACCTTTTATACACAAACAACACACATACAAAGATTTGTCATTTAAATAAAAACCAAACAAATCTCTAATTAACGAAGACTTTTATATATGTACCTCTATTGACGATGATTTTGTGTGAGCTTCAATAGCTCAGTTGTCTAGACGCTGTGTCGCAAATACTTTTTTTTTCTCTAAGGCCGCGGGGTTCGAGGTTCAAATCTCTGTCAGGTCAATTCACTTTTTTTTTGTACATTTTTTTTTATTATTTTCTTAAGACTTTTTTTTTGCTTATTTTTGTTTTTTTTTAACATTTAATAATTAATTTATATAAAATTTTATATTAATAATTAAAATTCTTTGCTTTCTTCACCTTTTATACACAAACAACACAAATATAAAGATTTGTCATTTAAATAAAAACTAAACAAATCTCTAATGAACGAAGACTTTTATATATGTACCTCTATTGACGATGATTTTGTGTGAGCTTCAATAGCTCAGTTGTCTAGACGCTGTGTCACAAATACTTTTTTTTTCTCTAAGGCCGCGGGGTTCGAGGTTCAAATCTCGGTCAGGTCAATCCACTTTTTTTTGTACATTTTTTTTATTATTTTCTTAAGACTTTTTTTTTTGCTTATTTTTGTTTTTTTTTTAACATTTAATAATTAATTTATATAAAATTTTATATTAATAATTAAAATTCTTTTCTTTCATCTCCACCTTTTATACACAAACAACACACATATAAAGATTTGTCATTTAAATAAAAACGAAACAAATCCCTAATGAACGAAGACTTTTATATATGTATCTCTATTGACGATGATTTTGTGTGAGCTTCAATAGCTCAGTTGTCTAGAGGCTATGTCTCAAATACTTTTTCTCTAAGCCCGCGGGGTTCGAGGTTCAAATCTCGTTTCAGGTCAATTCACTTTTTTTTGTACATTTTTTTTTATTATTTTCTTAAGACTTTTTTTTTTTTTTTGCTTATTTTTGGTTTTTTTAACATTTAATAATTAATTTATATAAAATTTTATATTAATAATTAAATAATCCATAAATAGGCTAAAAACATCAACATTTTTATAAAAACCCTCTGATACAAACAATATACAAACGTTTTTATACCTTTCACCACAGGTGGAAGGGTCGCGGGTTCGTTAAGATTTTTTTTTTTTTTTTTGTTTATTTTTTGTTTTTTTTTTACATTTAATAATTAATTTAAATAAAATTTTATATTAATAATTAAATAATCCATAAATAGGCTAAAAACATCAAAATTTTTATAAAAACCCTCTGATACAAACAAAATACAAACGGTTTTATTTCTATTTTTTGCTCCGATTTAAAAGAATTTATAAAAAGATTTTTAAACCATTTTATTTCTCACATATTAAGAAAATTTTTTACATAATTTACCTTTGAGTGCAACTATTTTAGGTCATAACTTATAATAATTTATACAAAAAATTATAAACTATTTTCCTTCAAATTTTTAAAATTAAGCTAAAGAAATTACAAATATCTATATAAATAAAAATGAAATGATGTTCGTTGGTAAGCGCATAACTCGGGAACGGATGGACCGATTTGGCTAATTTTTTAAAATGTTTGTTATGGCCCGAACTTGGTTTTTACGGAAAGAAAATTTAAAGAAGCTCGCCGGAAAGTTAGATAATTTTCAAAAAACTTAATTTCCTAAAATTTAAGAACTTTTAAGTAGTTTTTCCCAAATTATTCGGTTTTCCGGAAACTTTCAAAGTTTTCCTTTCAATAAAAACCTTGCTCTGGCTAATACGAACATTTTAGTAAAAAAAATATCCAAATCGGTCCAGCCGTTCGCAGTTGATGCGAATTTACACAAATTTCGAAAGGAAAAAAACATTTTGACCTCGGTTATAACTATAATTAGATATACTTTGTACTTGACCCTGATTATCATTAAACATAAATATATTTTGTGTTTGATACTGATTATCATTAAACATAATTATAAGTTTTTAATATTGAAAACGTTGTTTTCCTTATTAACAATTTATTCCTAGGCAGAACAACGTTTGCCGGGTCAGCTAGTTTCTAATAAAAAAGCGAAATAAAATCCCAAATGCAAATTTGCCAGCTAAATCAAACTATTTTGTAGAAATAAAACACATGCAGTTCTAGTGATTTCTTTTAACGATTTGTTGAAATTCTTTTCTTTCCCCTCTTCACTTTTTATACACAAACAACAAACACTATTCTAGAGCTGTATTATGACCTATGGATACGTCTTATATAGCAAAAGATCGAAAATCTTTAGTATAACATATTTGCTGAAAAACTCGGAAATATCGGTTCAGATACAAAACATAAATTTTTTTAAAATACCTATTTTCTGGAACCATAAATCTTCCCGAGTCCAAGTTTTATCTCCAAACTAAATGGTTTATTTCCTCTTAAAGGCGTCCGTATATAAATCTGTCCATTTCATATATGTCCATATATAAACTTCAGTTTTTTCCCAACCATGGTGAAGGGTATATAAGATTCGGCATAGCCGAATTTAGCCGCTCTTACTTGTTTTTTTTTCTGTTAAGTAAGTAAAAATGTTATTAAGTCTTCTTATTGTTCGATTACATTTATTGTCTTACATACTATGATAACTAAGTTAACGTAAAAATGAACAATGTTAAAGTCGCTAACAGAGCAGACCTCTGTAAATAACATTGCTAAAACTAAATAACAAAAGTTCGTTACATAAATTGACAAAACATATTCATATTACAGTTCATGCAAAATTTAGTATATACGTATATCATCTTCATCCCCTTTGGTGGAGGGTATTCAAAGATTCGGCACAGCCGAATTTAGCCCTTTTTTGCTTGTTTTTTAAAGAAATTGATACAAAAATAAAAATTGTCTATCATATTTCCTAAAGTCTGCATAACATTTTCTTTGTTTCAGTCGATTTGAAAAGAATTTGATTGTATTTTAGTTGATGGTTTTTTTTACGATTTACTTGCCAAAGTTAGGAAAATTAGCAAGTTTTAAGAAAAATAACAAATTTAACTGGTTAAACGATCTATTTTAATCGATCGGGTCGAATAATTATTTGAGTTTTAAGTTATTTGTTTGGACATTAACCGAAATAGAAGCATAAACTTAAGACTTTATATATCCCCACAGGAAAAAGTCTATCGGTGTGATATCACACGATCTTGGTGGCCAATCGACCGGTCCAAAACGTGAAATTATGTGCTCACCGAATTGTTCTCTCAATAAATCCATTGATTGATGCGATGTGTGGGAAATGGCGCCGTCTTGTTGAAACCAAATGTCGCCGAGATCATGAGCTTCAATTTCAGGCATCAAATAGTCGGTTATCATGGCACGATAACGATCGCCATTGACGGTTACGTTCGCACCGGGATCATTTTTAAGGAAATATGGACCGATGATTTTACCGGCCCACAAACCACACCACGTGGTCTATTCGGTCGAATATTATCCAATAATGAATGCTGGGTCTCAAAATGGGTGATGGTGTTGAGAAAAGTATGCTCAGTAGGCCGATTATGTTGACCATAAGTTGAGCGAAGTGCACGAAACACATTCCTCACAGAACGTGAATTTTCGTAATAAAGTTGAACGATTTGTAAACGTTGTTCAGGCGTAAGTCTTTCCAAACAATACTAAACAAAAAAGGCTATTGAAAAAAGTATCTCTACTTGAATCACCCTTTATAAGCTACACAAAGTTCTTATGTCCTTCAAAAGTTTTTAAAATCACATTCGCGCTTTTTTAAATAAAATTCTGACAACTAATATGGCAAGCTTATTTTTAAAAATTACTTGTTTTTGTTGAATTTTTTCAAAATGTTCGCGGACCTCCTAGGATGCAGCAGCAGACCTACAGCGGGCAGGACTTGCCATATGGGAACAGATGCCCTAATTATATATGAGTTAATATAATTATGGATTTGATTTGAAATATTTCCAATAAGTGGCAACGCTGTGTTAAAAAAATACACAATATGAGTATTAAAACTTTTCTTTTCTCCAGCAATTTAACGTGGTGTTCAAAAAAAATTTTAATTTTGCATATTTCAATTATGTTTCCATAAAAAAAAACAATATTTTTACTCCTGCCGTTTTCCCCTATAATGTTTATTTATCTCTATATATAAAGGAATAACGTTACTGACTGACTGACTGACTGACTGACTGACTCACTCATTCAACATCGCCCAGCCCAAACCGCAAGAGGTAGGAGGCTAAAATTTGGTATACAGGTTCCCCCTCCGGCATAGAAATCCGCTAAGACGGGGATTTTGGAAATCCGTTCGGGGAGGGGCAAAAAGGGGGAAAAGCTCCATCTTCACGGCCTGCCCAAACCCCTTTACCTAGAAACCTGAAATTTGAAATATGCCTTCCTTTGAGTATATGATAACTCCTTTATAAGGTACATTTTGGAATTTTGGCCAAAAATGTTGTAAAAATAGGGGTTTAAAGGGCGAAAAGTCTCCCCCTTAACGGCCTGCCCAAACCGTTAGACCTAAAAAGTTGAAATTTGGTATGTATTTTTCGTCTCCAGTGTAGATAACAGCTAAGACATCATTTTTAAAAAATCAAACGGGGAGGAGAAGAAAAGGGTGAAATTCTCCCCCTCAACGGCCAGCCAAAACCGGCTTAATTTTTTGAGTTTCACTTGACAAATTTTAAATGTTACATTTGACAAAGTTAACATTTAAAATAAACAATAAATCAATAAACACTACTAACAATCGCATTAAATTAAAGTAAATAAATAATATTAAGTAAAAAGTTGTATATTTTAACGTTTATTTTCTTCTTCTTCTTCTTCTGTTATATTGTGCCTGGTCAAAATTGACAGTTTGCTTGTTTTTGTTCCAGTAAATGACAAATATGATTTTTTTTTGTTGCATTTAGTACGAGTAGTAAATGTTTGCTAATTTAGTTAAAAGCAAGAAAAACAAAGGCGCCTACGGCCATTATTGTTTGCAATATTTTATATGTGAAAACAGAAGGGGAGAAAATTAAAATATAAACAGAAAAAGTATGCATAAAACAAAAAAAAAATTAGTTTCAATGTTACAGTCAATGTTGAAAATATGTCTGAAATTTTAAAAATTAAAACTACAATGACGGTATATGACAGAGTCACAGTGTAAAAGCAATGACATTGTAGAGCTGCCAATGCACTTTTGGTGCTTGTGGTGCTGTTAGGCACCGTACATACCACCACAACTGCACCACCAACCCTTTTGACAATAAAATGGGTGTGAGCAACATAATTTTTTGTTTAATACAATTGCAACAATATGCATTATCGAATCGTGGCACTGAAGCGGCATCATCAGTTGTGATAAAATAAATTTTTTTGTTTTGTCAAAAGGGAAACCATGAACACACAACGATATGATAAGTCATACCATACATAGTTTGTACAACATAACAGATGGATGACACATACTAAATTGTTAACGGTCACACTGTGACCATTAAGTTGATTTACAAAATTACGAAATTCTTTGTAAATATAAATTCATAAGATGAAAACTTCTTGCTTATAGTTTGTATGTATACACCAGAGAACTGCATTTGCTGATTGCAAAACGTTCATACGCAATCAACACAAGAATAAATATGTGTTTGCGTTCAAACGCTGAATATACTCCAACACACATATTTGTTGATGATTTTAAATCAATCAAACGACGTGCAAATTGTTTTGTCACTGATTTATAAACCATTGATTTCATTCTGTTCATTCAAGCCAACAATAATTATTTTGATGTAGAATAAATCAGAAAAAACAACAAACAACGTGTATGAGTGTAATCATAATTAAAACAAAATAGTTTCTTATCTATAAAAAGGGGGTGGTTTTGTAGAAACACATTTCATAAATGGGATATGTACATTAGGGTGGGTCTAAAATATGTTTTTTTAGAATTTTTATTAGGAATACCAAAAATATTGTTTTTTGTGATTTTTTTTTTTTAAATTTAGGTCGACATCTATGGCTATGACGCAAGCGGGGTTTCTTAATTTTACTCAAATTGTATGTTATCGTCCCGAGCAGTTTGGAATTAAAAATGAGCGGAATGGGTCCAGCGGTAAAAAAATTATGAATGGATACGTGGAGGTACTTATTAATTTCCAAATCAAATTGAGTTTTTTGGTACAATTACATGTTAGCCGTCCGTTAGCCGATAAACATTTTGTAATATTTTTACCACACACCTAAAGGTGAATAGCGTTTTAAATCTACCTCACAAAAATTTTTCACCACAAAATAATATAGTATATTTTTTTATCTCAATTTTTTCACCATAATATATTTTTTTGTTTTTTACTTCCAAAATTTTGTCCACCACAAAAATAGTTTTTACAACTAAAAAGTTGTACACCATTATTTTAGGATCTTGACTTCTATTCATACAACATTTAGATTTATTTATTTTACACACTAAAACTATATTTAGTGGGCACGACAAGGAGGAGACATTGCAACATCTGCTCTGCGAGTGTGCGGAACTGAGGGAGCTGCGACTTAAATACAGTGCAAGTTATGAGCAATTGTATTTGCGAACATTAGACTTGAATTTATTTTCCTTGTAATTCTTAGGGAATACCTCTGTGGAGAGTCTTTTCCGTATTGAGTTTATTCGACTGATTACTTAATTTTCTTAATTTTAATTTCAAACTTAGTAGAATACCTCTTAGGGTAATATCGATAGATCAGTACTACACAGACCACATTCAGACAATGCTCCAATAAGTCAAAAGTGTTGAATTCCTACTGTCATTGAAATAAGCTCAACGAACCCTTTGAACACGTTCAAAAATCTCCAAAATAGAATTTGAAGCTCCAAACCATATATTGGAGATGTTTCCTATCTTTAGTAGGTATTATAAATAGTAAAGTGATAACATGGGGTAAAGTATTTCTCAAGCTGATTTAAAAAACCAAAGTACCTTGGTGATGCTAATTTCGACACTTTAAACAGCGGACATCAGGCTGAATTTTCATGCCCACCCATATGTACAGATGACAATGTTGGTTCCACAGCCTCATAGGCCAACATACACCATGGGGTTTGGCGCACATCAAAATCGACCCTATTTGCCCAACCTTATGTACTCGCAGATTGTCAAAAGGTTCCGAATGCGTGTGTCATTTATAATCGGATTTTTGACCCCAATCTCAACAAGGTCTGGCCTACGAATGAATGACAAATGTTGCCGTCATCTTCAAAAGATTACAAAGGATTGAAGGCCATCTCAGACAAAATGCATAGTGTGATCACTGAGAACGCTGGAAATAAATAAGGATAATAGGGAGCTTTGATACGAGCTTTGTGCAGTGCCGAATAGCAATCATTTTGCTTTCGCTAAATCTGGAAACGGAACGGCTCCATACGTTTCGAAATAAATGCTAACATCTCTCCCTGCATGATGGTCTTTACGAAAGCCATACTGTCGGACTCTAAGAAGTGAATTGTACTTAAGATAATTTACAATAGGGTATTTAACCATGCCGTCCATCACCTTCGAGAACGTAGAGCATATTGAACATTAACAATCTTCCATCATAAGGGTAAAAACTCACACGTTAAAAAGGTCATCCAATGGACGACCAAGCGTCGAAGAGCACTTTTTCAGCACCAGTGCTGGCTAGGGTACCATCCGACCCCACTGACTTTTTTTTACATTAAGATCCGCAACTAACAAACTGCACGGGGAGTGGTTTATCGCTTTCCGCCAAGAATAAGTTTATTCATCCATTATTAGAGTTGGGATAGATAAATGAACTAGAATTAAACTTTACCCTTTTGAATCTCTTACTGCCCCGAGGAGCGGAAAGAACTCTGAGTGAAGACGCTGTTGGTAAAGAATCTTTTGACCTCTAAGTATATTGGAGCACTGTTTGAGTAGCATATAAAATTTATATTTTTTGTCTTTACAACAATTTCTACACGCTTCATCTCGGGGATCTGACTGCATTCTTGCAAGTCTGGATTAATCCAATATTTATTTCTTAATTTTGCCGAAATGCGCTTGAACAATTTCATTTCAACCATCATGATGTGTTTAACCATTTTCGCAGCGGCATCAACTTTTTTCAATTGAAGCATCGGAAGAAATCGTTGAGCTAAGCCTCACTTGTTGTTCATAACTAAAAGCAGAACGCTTACTAGCTGTTGTCGAAATATTATAAAGTTCGGAATACGAAACAAATACGGAAATGGTGCAATATTCCGAATTACCAAAAGGTGCATTTACTGGAAAATTTTATTTATTGGCCGCAAGTTTTCTCTGTGAACGGCTAACATAATCAGTCTATTTATATCAGCGATTACCACTAACTTTTACTTCACGGACCCCTAAGACATTTTTACTGACAGATGGGCCCCCACAATTCTAAATTTTTTATATTTAAATAAAACCATTTAAATCCAAAGATTTTCACAGTTTACAGAATTTAAGAGATTTGCCAGATAAAATTTTTGGATAAATATTTCAATTAAATTGCCCTAACTCTAGGATTTTGAGAGGTTTTCTATATAAAAAAACTTCTTAATATGTGTGATTTTTTAATCGGAAAAATTGATTCTTAAACACATTGATGATTTTTTCGAATCTGAGAAGAAATAAAAAAATATTGTGTATTTAATTAAACAAAAAAAAAATCTAATCTGAAAAGTCCTAAAAATTGGAATACCCCAACTTTATATCAGTTTTTTTTTAAGCTGCACAAAGCTAGTTCTTATTTCCTTCAAAAGTTTTGAAAATCGCGCTATATTCATAATTTTTTGGATTTTTTTATATACAATTATGACAACAACTGACATTAGAAGATTATTTATTATTTTATTTTTGAAGAATTTTTTCCGAAATCTTCTCGGACCCCTTGGGATGCATTTACGGACCCCCAGAGGGTCGCGACCTACCATTTGGGAACCGTTGCTTTATATGAAAGGGACTTTCATACCTAAGACAGGTCATTGAGCATCTCTAAAAACCAAAGTTTGATTATACGTTCCATATTAGTTCTGGCACATGTCACGAGGCATTAATTTCTCCCTTAATATGGCAATGCTAAGTAAATTTGACATGTCCCCTGGTTATGTGGCAGTTTGTATTTATTTATTTTTTTTTTTCATCTTAAAGTGTCAAATTTATTCCTATGACTTACAGTTTTTTAGGACCAAAATTTTGCTTTAGCTGTTTCAAATTTTCAAATTATACTTCAATACATACCTGAAAATAAAGAGAAAAATATATACAAAAATGATTAGTAAAATTTAAATTAATTGTTATTAAAGGATTAAAAATAATTTCCATGGTACGCCACGCAACTTAAATCGCTTTGTAAAAACAAAAAGATTTTAGACGCTTAACAAGAAGCTGTTGCCCAAAAACCATACAGGTTGGTTGAAACACGCAGAGAAAAAACATGGTTGCAATATGATCACTTGTGCTATATTGTGCTTGCTGCTATCGGGTATGGTTGTCACAACCAAGTTATTGGTTTTCTAACCATCAACATAGTCGCTATTATCATTATTTAGTAAATATTTTACTATTTTATGATTGGCACCTTCAATTTTATATCATGATTGGCTGTAACCATACTGTGGTAACAAAAATTCTGACTATGAAAAAAATATGATAATTATGCAATGATAAAATGCTGGCAACAATCAATACATAATTATACAATCAAAGAAAGAAAAGTTGTCAAAGTCTATGATTTTTTCCTTAACAATTTTTCTTCAAAAAGTACTTAATATTAAGTTTTTTTTTAAAAAACACTTCTAAAGGAAATATTCTAAATTTTGAAGAGCTAAGAACTTTCTAAGAACTTTTCCTTTAAAAAATTTTCTTAGATTATGGATCATATAATGATAATCCAAGAATCATAATACAGTTATGAGGGGCCATAATATGATAACATTTTGAGCATACTATGATTACGTACGATCATATTATGATAAATTCATTATAAAATGTTTATTTAGGACAATAATATGGTAATTTTTGAATCATAATATAACTGTAGGGACCATATTATGGTAAAAATATGGTTATTTTATTATCATAATATGATAACCATAATATAGTACAATTATGGTTGATACAACCATAAACCCAAAAATACATGATGCTCTTCGAATATGATTGACCCAACTATGTTTTTTCTTTGCGTGAAAGTTCCTGCGCTCGAAATGGAAGAATACTGTTTTTGTTACGAAATATATTTTTTTATTCAATATAATCTCCTAGAAGCTCAATACACTTGTTCCAATGATCTTCCAATAATTTTATCCCATCCTTATAATGGTTTTCCGGAAGCTCTGCAAAATAACCGTTTACGGCTGCTATGGCCTCTTCATTCGACGAAAAATGCTTTCCACGAAGGAATTGTTTGAGATTTCTGAAGAGATAGTAGTCACTGGGAGCCAAATCTGGTAAATACGGTGGATGTTCAAGCAATTCGTACTTTAATTCTTTGAATTTAGCCATCGTCAAAACACTTTTGTGAGCAGGTGCATTGTCTTGATAAAAAATGATTTTTTTTCATCTTTAAACCAGGTCTTTTCTCACGAATTTTTTCATCCAGCTGATCCAAAAGGCTGTAATAATATTCAGAGTTGATTGTTTTACCTTTCTGAAGATAATCAATCAACAAAATTCTTTTTGCATCCCAAAAAACTGATGCCATAACCTTCTTTGCTGATCGTTGTGACTTCACCTGCTTTGGAGCTGAACAACCAGCTTCAGTCCACTGTAAGCGTTCTTGTTTCAATTTAGGATCATGGTGGTAGATCCAAGTCTCATTCATAGTTATCAAATGACGCAAGAAGTCGGCTTAAAACGCTCAAAATTACGCTGAGAAATTTGTGTTCGATCCAGTTTTTGTTGAATTGTTAATGTGTGCGGCACTAACTTTCCAAACTGTTTTTTCATACGTAATTCTTCATGTAAAATATGGAGTACTCGTTCGTCTGAGATGCCAATGGCATTAGCAATTTCACGCTTAGTCAAACTTGGATCTTCACTAACCATATTATGTACCTGCTCAATGATTTCTGCTGTGGTTGCAGTTTTTGGTCGTCCTTCGCGTGGATCGTCTTTAAGGCTGGTACGACCACGTTTAAATTCAACAGCCCAAAATTCAACGGTGCGTTTTGAAGGTGCGGACTCCTTATACACTTCTAACCATTGTTCTAACAATTGTTCATAAATTTCCTTTGCTTTTAAACCCTTCAAAACAAAGAACGATATTCAATTTTTTCCATATTAAAAAAAATCAATGACACGTCAACTTCAAATGGCTTGTAAACAAAGAAAGAATTGACAGAATCACTTGCAGCTTTGCATGTGTTCTCACGACAGTTATACCAACTTAAGAAAAAAAAGTTTGGAGCTAGCAGTGCCATCTCTTGGTGAGCGCAGGAACTTTTCAACCAACCTGTATTTCATCGGTTATGTGACTTAATAAAGTCGCTGACTGTGCGAGTTCTCCGTACAAAAAAACAACGAATTCATATCGAATTGTCCAAATAAAAATTTTCAAATATAAATTAGCATTAGATAAAAGTATTCTTCTAAGTTTTTTACAGTTAATATTACGCAACCGTTTTGTTTTGTTTTTTTTTTTTTCATATTATAGCAAAACCCGTTACTAAATGCAATTTTAAACAACATTTTCATAAGCATGTATGTATGTACTAGAGTACAGCCCAGCCAGTTGTAAGAGATTGACACCTAGTAGAGAAAAGAAAAATAATGCATGAATATGCTGCTAAACAAAAATTTAAACTACAAGCGAAAAGAATTGAAAAGAAAAAAATAGAATACGCATAGAAAAATGAAATGCAACAACCATACTCTACAAGGAATTAATGCAAACTTATGTATAGGTACCTTAATATCAAAGGAACCTGTCAGTTTTGCATGACGTGTTACTCGTGTTACTGTATCATGTCAAGAATATCATAGAAATTATAACAAAACTAACCAAAGAGTTTTTCGGAAAGTTTACTGGCAAATTCTGCAATGAACTGTTATAAGAGGGGACCTGTCACTTTTCATATGGTCCCATTATATGAAAAGTGACAGGTCCCCTCTTGTGGCAGTTCGGTCTTGTGGCAGTTCGTACAAATTTCCGTTGGAAAGTTACAAGTCAACATATATATTGTATCAAGATTCACAAAAATATTTACAAAATATTAGGTAATTTTAATAAGTTTGGGAATGTTTTAGCTCCAAAGAAATTTTAACTTAAATACAAACAATTTACTTAAATTAAGTAAATCTTTTCTTAAAATAAGACGAATTTATTGAAATATTAATAAAATTTAGTATATTTTTTACTAAAATTTAGTATAAATTTGCTCTTTAATTTAGTAAAAATTACTTAGAAATAAATTATTTTTTATTTTTTAATTTTATTACGCTTGATCTTCTGCTACTGCATATTAAAATTTATTTTTAGTTTATAATTTTACTCATATTTGGAGGGCGAAGCAATAGTCCGGGACTTTTTAAATAAATCACATTTTTTGCAAAAAAAAAAAAAAAAAAAAATATTTTCAACATAATCTCCTTTTAGTTAAATACACTTAGTCCAACGTTTCTCCAATTTTTGTATGCCTTCCAAAAAAATAGGATTTTCGAGGTCCATAAAATAGGCATTTGTTGGAGCTAAATCTCTTTCCACCGAGCCATTTCTTTAGGTTTGGAAATAGGAAATAGTCACTGGGGGCCAAATCCGGAGAATATGGTGGATGAGGTACCAACTCGTAGCCGAATTCATGGAATTTTGCCATTGAGACTACACACGTCACACGATTACGTTTATGGTCAATTGAGAGCAAAATCAGCACCCATTTTGCAGACAGCTTTCTTAAGTCCAACTGATCATTTAAAATCGAAATCACACTGCCATATGAAATGCCTATGGCATCAACAGTCTCACGCACTTTTACTGTTTCATCGGCCAACACCATATCGTGGATTTTTTTTGACATTTTCGGTCGTATTGACCATAATGGGCCGTCCAGAACGTTCAGCGTCATTTGTGCTTGTGCGATCAGAACGAAAGTCAGTAAATCACTTTTTTACCATTGAAATCGATGGTGCAGAGTCCCCATTATATTTATCAAGCTTTTCTTTGGTTTGATTGGCGGTTTTTTTTCGAAATTTACTTTTTTCCATTTTTAAATAGATCCACGAGGTTGTATGTTTTGAACTTGCTCAAAATTTGACAGTAGTCTACTAACAGGTGGTACTTGATGGGAGCAGTGTTGCATTTCATATAACTACGAGGGAAGTTCAAAAAGTCACGGACTTATTGATCCGCCCTCGTATGTATATTCAATATTAACATAAAAATTTTAAAAATATATAACATAAAAATTAAGCTTATTAATATTTATTAATTTGTTATTCTCATAAATTGCAAACTTTTAAATATAAAGGGTGGTTAAATTTTAAGGGCCGATGTTGAATGTGAACCACACCTAAACGTCAAGTTTTTTTCTGCATTTCATTTGACATTTCTCAATTTCAGACTAACTCAATTTGAACCATGAAAAGATACACAATCGAACAACGCGTTAAAGTTATTCAGGGTTATTATGAAAGTGGGCGTTCAAATCAAAATGCATTTCGTGCATTTCGTGATTTTTTTTGGTCAGCATAATTGAACAAATGTGTCAACAATCGGGAGAATTGTAGGCAAATTTCAGCAAACCGGGTCTGTGAAAACACCTGTGCATGCTCGTCCAGTTCGTTCTGCGGAAAACATGGCTGTTGTTCGCGATAGTGTGTCATGAAGTCGACCAAGCATTTAACGTGAATGGTGGTTGCTATCGCGGTATGATAACGAACTTATTGTGACCAGGAATTGAGGATATGACCCTGGACGAAATGTGGTTTCAATAGGACGGTGCCACTTGTCACACAGCTAACTAAACAATGGCTCTTTTGCGCGACAAATTCAATGGCAGTGTTATCTTACGTGGTGGCGATGTCAATTGGCCGCCAAGATCATGTGATTTGACACCGTTGGACTTCTTTCTTTTGGGTTATTTGAAAGAAAAGGTGTACGTCGATAAGCCAGCAACAATTCAAGAGCTAAAGGATGAGATAATTCGGCACATTAACGGCATAGAACCTCAAGTATGCCTCAGCGTCATCGAAAATTTGGACCATCGGATGGAGGTGTGCCGCCGAGGTCGCGGCCACTTGTCACACAGCTAACTAAACAATGGCTCTTTTGCGCGACAAATTCAATGGCAGTGTTATCTTACGTGGTGGCGATGTCAATTGGCCGGCAAGATCATGTGATTTGACACCGTTGGACTTCTTTCTTTTGGGTTATTTGAAAGAAAAGGTGTACGTCGATAAGCCAGCAACAATTCAAGAGCTAAAGGATGAGATAATTCGGCACATTAACGGCATAGAACCTCAAGTATGCCTCAGCGTCATCGAAAATTTGGACCATCGGATGGAGGTGTGCCGCCGAGGTCGCGGCGGCTATTTGGCCGATATTTTATTCCATACATAATTGAACCATGCCATATTATCATAATAAAAAGAAATGATAATTATTTCCTAAATAATTTGTGTGTATATTCAAAATCAACATCGGCCCTTAAAATTTAAGCATCTTTTATAAGTATTTTAGTTTGCCTCATAAAATTTAAATTATCAATTTCATTGTTTTTATATGAATATGAACTAAAAAAAATTATGTATAACAAATATTTTCAGTTTGAAATTTATTACTTAAAATTTGATAGACTAAACTAAATTATTTATAAAATATAAACTATATACCAATTGAGAATTGTATAGGTTAAAATATTCTAAGCCTATTTAGGAATGCTAAAGAAAAAATTTTCTTAAATTTAAGAACCCATCTAAAAATCGAAATATATATGAGCATACATGATCATACATGGGCCTGTATATGATCATACATGGGCATACATGGTCATATACGTCCATACATGATCTCATATATGACCATTAGGGCGGGTCGATTTGTAGGGAGTGAAAAAATTCACCAATTTCCCTATGATTTCCGTATTCTATGGGTTATTCCATGAAAATTTGCCGAAGGAACCATACCTCTATCGTTAAAATCGAGTCCCCTACTTTTTGTTGGTAGATTTTTTCCCAAATTGACGTTCGTATGAAATATTACCTACACGTTAACATCCATAACTCAAAAACTATCGATCGGGTTTAATCGCCAGTGAGCTCATTTTGATAAATTTACAAAAAAAAATTTCCAACATTGGTCCAACGGTTCAAAAGTTACGGGCATTTTTGTCCAAATTTTGGAGCCTTTTTCCATTTTTTTCATGATTTTGTCCAAGAATATTACTTTCATGGCCATTTTTTTGGCTCAATCCATTATTTAATTCAATTTACAATTCAAAATGAAGAGTTTAAGCCCAAATTTATCGAATTCGGTTGATTAATTCATGCGATATTGCTAAAACAAAATAACACATAAAACCAACTTTTTGATTTTTTTTCCCTTTTTATTTTTTTTTCTACAAAAATTCAAATTAAGAGATAATAAAGTATCTATCAACCTATTATCAAAAAAAAAATATTCAATTTGAGTGTAGTAAAAGACAAAATGTGAAAAAAAACATTATTTTTTCTGAAAGTCTTGTTTGCTTTCAAGTCTGGGTGTTTTCGTACGGCTCTCTAATGTCGTCGCCATAGCGCCTTCTACATTCTTTCCTGCAACTCGTTTAGCAGTGGCAGCCAGCAATTGGACATGTCTTTCCGTTCCTTGAATGTGTAAAGGAATTTGTGGATCATCGAACGGTGGCACTTCGTAATTTAAATATCCCTCCAAATGTTCATACGAATAACTTTGCGTAAACGGTGGTTCGAATAAAATGGTATCGTCATTTAAATCAATCATATTTGTATATTCCGTACAATTAAAGTTTATAAGAGATTTTTTATAAACTCTAAGTTCCGTTGGGTCGACAATATCTCTTCGGTAATGTAAAATCTTCTTTATAGCAATGTTTCGTTTTTCCATTCTATCATCAAACAACATAGATAGCAAGATATTTTCTGAGTGTGCAAAATATGGATTATCTTGAATTACTGTATTTACAACTCCAAGTAAATTCCGTGGTAAAAATCGTGTCCAAGTAATAAATTTAAAAAGTAATGTACTACCGTATGCGGCAGAGCTATAATACTTAACATTGAAATACATTGGCGTGTATACTTTTATTATATAGTTAGCCAGAATTTTTAAATTTTCAGTTGGATTATTAGTTGTCACATACAACCGTAATAATCTATTGGCTTTGGTCAGCCAACGAGAATGTGCAATTGGCCTTGGTTTTATGTGAGATAAATCCGCAGGAACCACACCATTAGAAATTGCATTGGCCATTAACATCAAGTACCTCGAATCAGTAGATAATTCCAAAGCGATTTCCTCAAAATCGGTTACCACCTGAAAAGAAAACATAAAAGCTAAAAAATAGAATAAAAAATTGTAAAGAATTAGCTATAAAAATTACATACCGGAAGATTTTCACAATCAGCAATTTTTGAGCTCAACTTTCCGGTAGTTGATCGTGGTCCAGTGGTGGTTGATTTGTCTAAAGTGTCAAACAAATGTCTAAACGGAAGCTCGTTAAAGTGCAGAAGACACACAAACCAGTGCAGTGGTCTCTTTAACTGTTTTTCGAATAGTCGCAAAATTCCACCGTGTACGCCAGTATTTGTTAGTTCACCATCAGCGCATATGGCAATTAATGAATCGAGAGACAATTGTTTTTCTTGGAAGAATTCGATCAATTTGTTGACTTTGCTTGCCGCAGTTTCACTTTCTAGTTTTGTGTAGCCTATCAATTGAGAATTTGGTTCCCTCAAAACAACTAGATGAGGTTCTTTAACCATCCTTGGATGCAACTTCTCATCAATTTTTTCTACAGTTAGAGCATCATTTTTCCTGCCATCGAATGAAAATGATATCAAATTCGAGCCATCATACCGCTTACGAAGTGCGTCTTGTCTCCATTTTTCTCTTTCTCTACGAAGTTTACTTTTATCCATGATGACAAGATTGCCATGAGCATCTTTTACGCCCAGGTCTTCCATCAGAGCTGTTGCCAATGCTGATCCCATTCTATCATGCACACCAAATCTGTCACACATCATTGCATAGTTTTTAGTATTGTATCTGGGAGTGTATGTTTGTGGTGGTAGAACTAATTCTGAACCTCCTCTCACATCAACTTCCATTTCGTCATAATGTGGTTCGTATGTAGGATCGTTGCTCACTGGGATTGTTGGTATAGTCGTTGGTATCGTCTCTTCACTTCCACTATCGTGTTCCGGTATCGTTTGTATTCTGTCATTATATTGATCGCGCATGAAATCTTTTAAGTTTTCTGGGATAGATCCACATGAGCAGTCGTTTTCTTTCAAGTTGCATTTACATTTTCCAATGTTGAATAATTGGTTTGTTGATTCTACGAATTTTTTGAATTCTGTTGCGCGTTTTACTCGTTGTTTATCTGCATTACTATATGCGTCAAGCAAATTATTCAATTTTCTAATGATGCTACCTTTGAGTATAAGTTCAATATTAAGTTGATTCCAAATTTCTAACAATCTGTCTGCTACTTGGGGAGTAAATCTTTTATAAGAAAACATTTTGCTTTGGGCTTTTGAACGTTCGGCCAAGAAAAAATAGTACTTCAATATATCTCGTTTAGTTGACAGATTAATATCAGGTAATTCACAGCCCACGCCAAAAGAAAAAACATCATGAGAGACCAAATGTTGCAAACTACTGCGTTGGGTATCTGTTGGATTTTGCGATGAACCAGGCTCTGAATCCATTTTTTAAACCGTCACTAAAAGAATTATATATGTTTTTCATAGAATAATAATATAACTATTAACTATAATAGTTAGCAATGTTTTTACACTTACCTTTAAATCTTTTCTAAATTTCAAAATAGTTTGATTATTTGTTAGTTATTTCAAGTAACACTTCACTTAAATGACGCTCAAACAAAACTAGCATACACTGGAATCCCCACCCCGCCAACTACAGCTGATTGTTTCGTCCAATTAGAATTGCTGTGTATTTGTTGTTGTCAAAATGACGTCAGCGAAGAATTATTCTTTATAAATCGTATGCAAACCCAAAAAAGAGAGCAAAAATAAAAAGGGAAAAAAATCAAAAAGTTGGTTTTATGTGTTATTTTGTTTTAGCAATATCGCATGAATTAATCAACCGAATTCGATAAATTTGGGCTTAAACTCTTCGTTTTGAATTGTAAATTGAATTAAATAATGGATTGAGCCAAAAAAATGGCCATGAAAGTAATATTCTTGGACAAAATCATGAAAAAAATGGAAAAAGGCTCCAAAATTTGGACAAAAATGCCCGTAACTTTTGAACCGTTGGACCAATGTTGGAGATTTTTTTTTGTAAATTTATCAAAATGAGCTCATCTTTCCAACGCGCCTACTGGCGATTAAACCCGATGGATAGTTTTTGAGTTATGGATGTGAACGTGTAGGTAATATTTCATACGAACGTCAATTTGGGAAAAAATCTACCAACAAAAAGTAGGGGACTCGATTTTAACGATAGAGGTATGGTTCCTTCGGCAAATTTTCATGAAATAACCCATAGAATACGGAAATCATAGGGAAATTGTCGAAAAATAAATCGACCCGCCCTAATGACCATATATCTTCGGATCCGAAATTTGAGGCTATATGGTGGTATATGTGCATATATTATCATACATGCTCATATATTATTCGTATATGATCATATACGTCCATATACCCTCAAATTTCGGATCCGAAGATATATGGTCATATATGAGATCATGTATGGTCATATATTGAACAATGTATGCACGTATATGACCATGTATGGCCATGTATGATCATATACAGGCGCATGTATGATCATGTATGCTCATATATATTTGGTGTAAATAAGTCCAAATAATTGAACTAAATTGAAAGAAGTTCCAAGTTCAGATTTTGTCTTTTCATACAATTTTAAATTTCTTTAGTTTTTAGTTTATAAATTCTTCACATTTTAGAAAAATTTTTTTTACCAACAAGATATAAAATTCCTATCAATTTTTAAAGGAACATTAACCCAAATTAAGAATATATAATTAAGGAAAATCCCTCACTATTTTTAAATTAAGGAAAATCAAATAAATTTGCATTATTTTAAACCCTTTTTATTCATTTTAAGGAAAACCTCACAGATTTTATGTCCCTAAGGTGTAAACTTTTTATTTGAGTGAATGGTATCAACTAGTGCCGTTTTTATTAAATTAACTGTATTACATAGCTGGAATTAAGCCATTAATTTTTTTATGTGTAGGTTAAAAAGAAAATAATAATGCTGCCGTCTGCAATGTATGAAATTCGCGTTTTACAGTTCAAGTAGTTACGATTAAACTGAACTTTATTATGGACAAGTATAATAATTTTTGTTGAATTAGTGTTGAAGTTTAAATAGCTAATGTTAACAACAAATAGCAATAACAACAACATCTTAATTGTATTTTAAAAGAATTATGAGCTAAAAAAATTATTGCTTGATGAAAGAAAAAAAGAGAATGAGAAAAATAAAAAAACTAGTAGTAGCTGGCTGACTATGCTTATAATGCAGTTAATTTCACTACTGGTTAGATTTGTTAATTAAATTCATGATATTGGAGTTTAATACCCCTAGGGGGGGAAATGGGTCAGTTAAAATTCTAGGACTTGAAACGTAACTGGTAAAAACAGGACTGGCTTGAAAGGACATACCTCGTGTGACTGTGGAAAATATAAAATAGAGAATATAATTTATTTATTTTATTATTTTATTTATTAATCATATAATTACAAATTATATGTTAATACCCTAACCGAGCACTAGCAATAAAGGCCTTCGGCTCTTTGAAGCGAAAACAGACCAGAGCCTCTGGTGGGAATTGAACCCACGACCCCCGCACTGATAAGCTAGCACGCTACCAACTAGCCTACCGGGGCGCTCAGAGGATATAATTAAAACAAACTATTTGTTAAAATCAGGGTCCGTGATCCTTGAAACATTTTAACTGACTAAAGGACGCCCAAATTTTTATATATAAAAAAAAAAGTTAAAAAATCAAACATTCCAACATATTCCGATAATAAATATAGTAAAATATATAAAAGGTGTAATTAAAATTAGGTCTGCTCCAAATAGTTTGGGTTAACTCAAAAAAATAAAGACATGAACTAACAATTAATCCAAAATGTCCTTTAAAATAGTTGAAAAATTTTTTTTTGCATACTTAAATGTAATAAAATTAAGTTTAGTTCAAAAAAATATTTAGAACATAATTTACTCCCATTTAGTTCAAAAAATGTGTCTAACTTAAATCGAGAAAGTACTTGAACTTAATGTGTGTTCCATTTGTATTCGCGAGTAGTAAAATTAACTAAATTTTATAAAGTTATTTCCAAATTCAGCTTTTAAGTATACCACTTTCTAATTTTAAAGAATTGTTTTCTAAAAATTAGTTCAGACAATTAAAAACAAAAAGTAATAAATTTTTTCCTATGTAATAATAAAAATTTACTTGTTTTTGGAAACTGATGAACTATTTTTAAGGAAAATTTTCATGCAAAATTTAAGAAATTTTAATAAAATTTTGTTTTTTTTTAAATAATAAAATTTGATATTGGATTTTAGAAATGGCTTTCTAAAATTAAGTAAATTTTACTACTCGCGAACAAAAAATTAATACACATGAATTTTCAAGTACTTTCTCGATTTAAGTTAGACACATTTTTTGAACTAAATGGGAGTAAATTATGTCCTAATTTTTTTTTTTTAACTAAACTTAATTTTATTATATTTGAATATGCAAATTTCTTAAAACTAAGATTTTTTTCTTAAAATTAATAATTTTTTTTAACTGACTTGTTTTTTTCCTAAAATCAAGAAATATTACTTAGGAAAAATATAAACTATTTCTGA
This sequence comes from Eustalomyia histrio, assembly GCA_949748255.1. NCBI lineage: Eukaryota > Metazoa > Arthropoda > Insecta > Diptera > Anthomyiidae > Eustalomyia > Eustalomyia histrio. The sequence goes on from OX456524.1 coordinate 36,729,059, forward strand.
GTATATAAACTAAATCGTTTTTCCTCAAACTTAGGAATTTTATTTCTTTTTAAGTTTTAATAAAATTTTACTTAAATTGAGGCCAATTTATGAACTATTTTGAAGGAAATTTTTGATTACATTTTAGTTCATGTCTTTATAAAAAAATATGTAGGTGCAAATGAGAAAGTAACAAAATCCACTCTGCAGAGTGGAGTACTCCAGTTGTGAATCTGAAATTTCTAGAATTTATTAAAAAAAACAAGCTTAAACTACTTTAGGTCGAACTGTCAGATTTCGGTGAAATTTTAATATGTTTCAGCGATCTAATCTCCTATCAAGGGAGTAATAAAAGATCGAACCTTTTTTTTTAATTTTGGTATATTTCTACTGTACCGTAAGGCTACAAATAATGAAACAAATATGAAAATAATGCAATAATGAAAAATAGGGTCTTCTGAGTATTTGCATGTAAATAGTTTCCCTGTGAGTGACTCAGTTTCGAATCCAACGGCAGACAATTTTCAAAAACACCGATTCAATAGTTGTGTCTTCTCTATAAAACACAAATTTTTTGCTTAGAGTCGGCACCTACCTGAAAGAATTTTCAAAAACTTCCAATGTTGCCAACATTTTTAATTACTACTGTATGAATTTCTCAATTTCTTATAATAAAAATCTCTTAATATGCAAATAACTGGTTTATCAAAAATACAAATTAAAACAAGACTGACGACTAAAATGCAAATTTCTCAGAGATATGCAAAAATCTTAAATAAAAAAAAAAAACAGAAAACTCATATTGTTAGATTTTGATATTGTGTTTGGGGTCATGGACAAAATTTTCTTCGACTACAAACATCAAAGATTTCTGCAAAAAAACAAAAAAAACACCCAAAATTGTTTAAACATTAACATTTTAACACGTTAAAAAAACTCAAATACTAGACACAAAGAAATTGCAGCAAACACCTGCAGTTAGAAGCGAATAAAATGAATGACAACACTAAACAACACTTTCTTCAACACTTCAACAACATACAACAAATTACACAAGAAACCATAAATATGGGAAATAAAAATAAAACACCATAAAAATGTTTATAATATTAACAGCAACAAAAAAAAGTAACAAATATAATTATAAAAATTCCATAACATTTAATATGGATACAAAAAAAATGTAATAAAACACAAATGTTAAAACAACGCTAAATATAAATTTGTCAGCGCGGTGGTAGATTGATTGAACGAACGGTCTTCAGTGTCTTTGTCTACTGAATTACGCACGGAAACTAAATCAACGTTTAAGAAATGCATTTTAAATATAATAATACGCAATACCTACCGAAAGATACAGAAAGCTTATCATGTTTTAAATTTTTTAAAAAGAAATATTTAAAGTAAGCAAAAAGTACAGATACCACTTAAAATCACATGTATTTGATCGAATTTTAATGTTTTTTTTTTTTTTCTTTTCATTGTAAGATTATATTACGACAAAACGTGCTTAAACAATAAATCCACGAAATGTCGAACAAATTTACATCAAGCTTCGATTGTTCTTATCTAACACCTAACATCATCCTACGGGGAATTTATGGAAACTTTATGAAAGGGACCTTTAGATTAGGAACTCCCCATGCACCACGACCAAAAATCTATCTTTTGTGCAGGCGTATTTTGCCCTAAATATTAAGGCTTCCATGCAATGAAGCCAATCAGCCTATTAGGGATGGATTTCCACTTATACGGGGGTAGTGTATATTCACCAATGAATTATAATCACCTGCCTCGAAGAAACACGCTGTCTTAACGTTTAATTCGCAGAACCTTAAAGTTTTCGAATCAAACAGACCTCTAGCCCGTAAATGTTACCTTAGGTTACAGTGTCCAGTGAGAAATGCCGTTAAGGTCCTTAAGTTCTTCTAACTCAGGGAAACAAGACTCCTGGAGTTTCCGTTAGTTGGAGCCATGAAACTCTTCGCCTGGCGCTGGCCTATGGTAGCATTTTCTGATGTACCCCAAAGGTACACCATAGAAAGGTTCAGAGTCAGCAAGAGTCGTTGCCAGCATGCCCTTGTGGCAAGGAACCTTGCTGAAGATTAATTTGTTGCATCCATCGAGTCTATTGAGAGACTCAATGCAGTCCAGGACAAATCTACACGACACGTCATGGGGCAATAATGTCCTGAGTGCTACTTGCCTGTCCGAAAGAACAAAAAGAAGTGCCCTACTGAGCCTCTTCTAAGACAATCCGATGCTAATATTACATTGATTTGTTTCGAGCAGTCGGTGAAGCATACCTGAGACAACAGTTCGGGCTCCCAAAATTTGTTGGTTCATATGGCCCTCTCGAATTTGATCACCTCGTCTTTATAACGTCTTGTTCGTGGCGCTGGCCAGTGGGTCGTCAATGAAAAACCTCGTGTGGCCCCACAGGTCACCTCCCTTAATATTACCAAACTCCCGGAGATGCACAACACTAATACAGACGTTTACAATTACTCAATGGCGTTAGTCGGACACATTTTGCCGCACCAGTTATGACCACTTAGGCTAAGGGATAGAGCTTGTTAAGGTTTGCTGCACCTTGAGCAGCCATCATGCCAGAGTAGCATATGTGAACATTGGTCTCACGATGGTGTTGAAATATCAGTAAACCTCAAACCCCAAGTGGTACAAAAAGGACTCTAACAGGCATATAATGCCCTAGTAGCCTTCTTGGTTAGGGTAGCCAAATATTGGTTACAGGTAAGAGTTCTATCCAGAGTAACCCCCAGAAACCTAAGAACGTCAGAAAAGCCCACGGTTATGCCATTAATCGTAGACTCCACGAAGTCGAGTTTCCTAAGATTAGTGAACGGTAGCAGGATCGTCTTAGATGGGTTCACGGATAGACCATTTTATTGACACCATTTAAGAGTATCGTTGATAGCCTGTTGCCCAACAGTGATGAAGATCACAAGATGATCTGTGTAGCCATAGGTTTTCTACCAAAGATCGTTCAGTTCAATGAGTAACTCATGAATAACAAAAGTACAGGCGACAAAACACTCCCTGGTGGAATTTATCGTCCTGAATGAGCCACCAATGTTCAATGAAATGACCTTGGATGTTAATATTTCAATGGCCTGTCCAATGGTCCATAAAGATCTCGAAAAATTCTATTTTTGGAAGGGATACAAAAAGTGGAGAAACGTTGGATTAAGTGTATTGAGCTAAAACAAGATTATGTTGAAAAATATATATATATTTTGTTAACTTTGACATTGATCCACCCTCGTACTTTCCGGCCTTAAAGTACACAAATTTAAAAAAAAAAACACATTCTCTTTTATATAAAGGGAATAAATATATCAGTTCTAAGGCTCGTGTTCAATGCATCTACCGATCATAATTTTTTATTTTTGGGAAACAGAAATCATTTAAATAAATTTATGCATCTACTTTCGGAGAACTACATAATTCTTAACAATAAGACAACCCAACTATTGCCAACATAATTAATTAGTTCTCATAAAAAACACATTTACTTTAAACAATTTTTAACTACAGACAATTAGAAGAAAACGCAATCAAATGAATAAAAATAAAAAGAAAAGAAAAACTATTCTTTACTTTCTCTCTGTCAGACAAACATTTTGTCTCTTTTTCTCCCTGACACAAAACTTCGATTAGAAAGGAAAAACAAATAATTATCATGAAAATGAAATGTCTCACACACAAACACATAAAAAAAATGTGTGCAAAGAAAGAAAAACTTTTGCAGTTGTAAGTAATTCTAAAAATACTTAAGTAAGTAGGCTGCAAAAGTTTGCAAGAAAATCACTGAAGTACAAAATACTTCAACAAATGTATGAAAAATAGAATTTGTAACTTGCAACAAGTGATATCATGTCATGGGAGTGATCATCCAACAGCAAGAAGTGGAGAAGATGATAAGAAACAAACACAGTGTGACAAAAATTATATGTACATGAAAACAAAACAAAACAAAGAAACTACTTGTTAAGGAATTATGTTATGTATGAAAAATAAAGAAAGCATACATCCAAATGACAACAATAACAGAAAATAGAGTTTTAAAGTAGTTAAATCTGTAATTTAAAATTCCTAATCAGAAGTTTACCATGATTATTAAAATAGAGTTTTCACATAGTTTTTTGACAGAGTAGCAAGTATTTATTTCCGTGCTGGACAAAGTAACACTCTGTCAAAGAACTTGGAATTCTATGTTAAAACTCATGGTAGATTAACAAGTAAATTGAGAAGTCCGCGGCCTGCCACATAGATGGCGCTACTAGACTTAAAGGTTAGTTAGCCCTAACCTTTAAAAGACACGTGTATAAAATTGCAACTGTCGGATCATTAGTTTGTGAGTTATAGCATTTTGAGTGAAGTAACTTTTGTTATTGTGAAAAAAAAAATGCATAAAAAGGAATTCGCGTGTTGATAAAATATTGTTTTTTGAAGGGAAGAAATACAGTTGAAACAAAACTTGGCTTGATGACGAGTTTCCGGACACTGCCCCAGGAAAATCAACCACCACGGATTGGTATGCTTAGTTTAGACATGTTGAAATGAGCGCCGAAGACGGTGAACGCAGTGGACGCCCAAAAGAGGTTGTTACGGACGAAAACATCAAAAAAAAAATCCACAAATGATTTCGAATGACTGTAAATTGAAATTAAATGAAATAGCAGGTACTCTAAAGATATCAACTGAGAAAGCTCTGTGCAAAGTGGGTGCCGCGCGAGTTACGTCCCCCAAACATAATTAGAATAAGTATGTTCATATTCTGGTGAAATTCCAAAGCATCAACAAAAGAATATGATACTTTTGAATTTTACTTGTATGAAAAATTATGGGAACATACAAAAGTGCTGACTTAGCGTCTGTGTTTTGTTGTTCCCATGACAACATTAGCTTGTAAGAGATTTTTTTTGTAGTTTAAGTTCAGTCTTAAGATTCGTTTCGGGAAATAAAGATCAAACTCTTAAGAGTATACATTTTTGTTTGTTTTTTCCTTCTGCTCCTAAGAGCAGAGTACTATTGTAGATTACTGGCGCAGTCGGATCGCGAACCAATGTAAACTTAAGCTTACATAAACATAAACAAAAAGAAAATTTTTAAACTAATTTGAACTATTTATAAATAATTAAATTATTAACAAAAAAAAAAAAACAAAAAAAGCAGTGAACATTTGTTATACAAAAAAATTTTTTTTTTTTTTTTTTGAAAAAAAAAGTGAATCAAATTGACAGTTCAGTTTTGTACTGGGTTATGAACCGAAATAATATTTTCGATAAAAATCGTAATATTAGCAATTGCAGCAAAGAAGAAAATATGGAACATTTGCAGCAAAAAATCTACGAATTGGAAGCGGTGCTAAAGCAGCAAGAGGAGAAAATTACACAACAGAATCAGCAGCTTGCGGCAGCGGCAAGCCAAGCTCAACAACAGCTACAACAAGCTCAGCAACAACAACAGCTACAACAAGCTCAAGAACAACAGCAGCTACAACAACAGCATGTTCTACAACAAGGATTCGGATTTAATATGTCAGCAAAGGACGTCATTGAACAATTTCGACGTCTTAAGCCTCTTGATGAAAACCACAATCCAAGAGCATTTATAAATGCCGTTGAAGCAAATCTTACTCTTTGTGGTCATGATGAAAGTCTAGCTCACTATTGCATCAGGATTGTGGGCAACGAAAAAATTCTTGGAAACGCTGGTCGAAGAGTGAGGGAGTTACAAATCAATGCTACCTGGGAGCAGATGAAGGCCAAGATTCTACAGGAGTTCAGTCCAAAAAGGACATTTGCAGAGATTTTCAATTTTTGTCGGATAATAAAAGTAACAGATTTAAATGAATTATTTAAAATTTTTGAAAAATGTAAATATGAGATAAATGATATATATTTAGCTGATCAATTAAAACCAGGTATATACAAACCAGAGAATGTTGACAGAGACCTCGTAGACATATTATTAGAGAAAATAGACGGACCAATACGAACACATATAGGTGAACACGAAAATATGAACGATATTATTACCAAATATACAAAATTGAAATTATTAGATGACACTAGAGCCATCGCTTTTAACCATAGAAGTAATTTACAGTATAAACAAAAACCAAATAACAATTGGCAAAAGTCTAGGCCAAACAATAATTTTCAATACCCAAATAGCAATTGGCAAAAGTCTAAGCCAAACAATAATTTTCAATACCCAAATAGCAGTTGGCAAAAGTCCGAGCCAAACAATAGCCTCCAATATAGGTCAAACAATAGTCTTATGACCAAGAATTTTCAGCAGCAAAACCGGAACTTTAAAAATTCGGGTCAGGGCACAAATTACAACAGGAATTCAATACAGCAATCGAATTACAATAATTTTCAAAATCAAACTAAATCTAATCAAACCAGAAATTCTTACCACAGTAGGCAACAACACCGAACAAATGGCTATGGCCAAGAACAAGAACCAGAGCCGATGGATATAGGTAATTTAAACGAAAAGGAAGATGTAAATTTTTCTATAATGCCTCCTTCACAAAATTGCCCATAGTAATAGTAACAATTGGCAGACACAGAATTAAATGTCTCATAGACACCGGGTCCGATACAAGTATAATTAAGCCAAATGCCCTTGGGAATTCCTTTCCCACTCAAAAAATTAATACACCCCTTTCGTACAGAACCATAAACGGAATAAATCAAGTGAAACATAAAATTATTACTCCCATACCTAGAGAATTCAATATCTCAGGTACCTTCTCATGGAAAGTTATTGATTTCAATAATAAAAAGTATTCAGCCATAATTGGTCAAAATTTTCTCATTGCTCTTAAAGCTAAGATTGATGTAGATAATAGGTTCATTACCATTTTAGGTAACAATATACCGTTAGGAAATTACAGCCCATACAATAGTCAGGAAATTTGTTCACTTGAATACAGATACTTACAAAATTTAAATTTGGAACATTTGAATTCAGAGGAAAATCAATTGATTAGAAAGTTATTACGAAATTTCGAAGAATTATTTTATAAGGAGGGGGATAAACTTTCTGCAACTCATGAGATCAAACATGAAATAGTAACGACAACGGACCAGCCAATATATTCAAAAATTTACAGATACCCACAAATACATGAAAGAAATTCAGAAACAGATAAAAGAGATGTTAGAGCAAAATATAATTAAGGAAAGCAATTCACCTTATAATAGCCCTTTGTGGGTACTGCCAAAGAAGATCGACAATTCGGGCGTTCAGAAGTGGCGAATTGTTATTGATTACAGAAGACTGAATGAAATTACAGTGAATGATAAGTTTCCGATCCCTAATAATGATGGAATTTTGGACAAGTTAGGGAAAGCCCAATATTTTTCTTCGATTGACCTTGCTAAAGGTTTTAATGAATAAGAATTATATGGAGAAAACTGCATTCTCCACACCTTTCGGACATTATGAGTTCATAAGAATGCCGTTTGGGCTTAAAAATGCCCCATCGACTTTTCAGCGTCTTATGAATTCTGTGCTCCGTCAATATATAAATAGAATTTGTGTTGTCTATCTAGACGATATCTTAATATTTGGCACATCATTATCCGAACATATAGAAAACATTACAAAAATATTCCAAACGCTAAAAAAAGCAGGACTTAAAATTCAAATAGATAAATGTAATTTTTTAAAAAAGGAAACTGAATTTTTGGGTCATATACTTACACCTGAAGGTGTCAGACCAAACCCAAATAAAGTTGAAGTGATTCAAAAATTAAACATCCCGACGACGCAAAAGCAAATTAAATCATTTTTAGGAGTTACAGGTTTCTACCGAAAATTTATAAAGGACTATTCTAAAATAGCTTACCCTATGATAAAATACTTGAAAAAAATGCAAAGGTTAACATAAGAGACCCAAATTATATTGTTGCTTTTGAAAAATTAAAAGACATTATAACAAATCCTCCTATTCTGAGGTACCCTAACTTTAGCAAACGCTTCAAACTTATTACAGATGCCAGCAATTTCTCAATTGGCGCAGTTTTAACTCAAGAGGGTCATCCAATTTCGTTTGCGTCGCGAACATTGAACGACCATGAGCAGAATTACTCCACGATCGAAAAAGAATTATTGGCGATCGTTTGGGGAGTGAAATATAATAGACCTTATATTTTTGGAAGGGAATTTGATCTGCAAACAGATCATCAGCCACTGAAGTGGCTGCAGGCTAAAAAATTCGGGGAAGGATATTAACAACAGACTGCAACGATGGCTGATACAGTTAGGAGAATATGATGCGAAAATCGATTATATCTCGGGGAAGGAAAATAAAATAGCTGATTTTCTCAGTCGAATAAGTTGTGAAAAATGTGAAATAAACACATTTGATTCCGAGAATTTGGGAATCACATTGAACGAGATGCTTAGCATCAAGAATATAAACGTAGGAGAGCGTCAGTAGCAATCAGAAGTCTCTCTGGCGGTCCAAACTGACCATTCTCAAGAAGAAAATTTAATAAATATTCCAAGTACTAGTAATCGCGATCAATCTGAGGACGGTGAAACTGTACATTCACAAGCAGAAAATTTTAACGATCACTTTCCGATTCTTGACACAATCGTGAATCGTTTTAAATACCAGATAATTTTACTGGAGACTAGGGAAATTGAAATGACGACCATTTTTAATAACAAGAGAATTTTTATCGATAAACATGACCTCGATTCAGATAATGTTGTTAATTTAGTCCGAAGACATATAGATAAAGGAAAAGTTGCAATATTTTCCGAGCTTAACGATCACCAATTCCATGAATTACAACGAATTTTATTGGACACTTACTCGAGTATTGAAAGGATGTCTTTTGTGAAATGTAGCTATTTTGCTAAGGACGTCGAAGATGAAAATGAGCTAAGAAGACAGATATCGCTTTTCCATAAAAACGAAGTGGGTCATGCCGGAATTATTTCAACTTATGAGGGGATGAAACATAAAATCTATCTCCCACAACTAAGAACAAAAATACATGAAATTATTAATAATTGCGATATATGCTCCGGAGGAAAATATGACCGCAATCCAATCAGAACAAAATTTCACTTTACGGAAACGCCAACCACAGTGAACGAAATTATTCATGTTGATACATATGTAAATAGCAAACACTCATTTATAATTTTCATTGACAAATTCTCAAAACATGCTGTGGGTTTCCATTTGCCAGATAGAAATAACCAAACGATTATAGGCAAAATAAATGAATTTTTGGCAATAAAAGGACCAGTAAAAAAATTTGTCTTTGACAACGAGTTCAATTCCAAGAACGTTAGAGACTTCTTGACACGGGAAAGAATCGAATTTCATGCCTCTAAACCAAATAGTCATACAGGAAATTCTGACATCGAACGCCTTAACAACACTTTGACTGAAAAAATTAGGGCACTTAACCTCGAAGAAAAATTGCCAATAGTTACTCAAATGACAAAAGCTATAAAATTTTACAACAACACAGTCCACAGCACTATCAAATGTACTCCATTTGACGTATTGAATGGTACCATAAATCACGAACTTAACAGAAATAGACTGGAAAGTAGGAAAAATTATACTATTCGAAAACGAAACCGCAATAGGGAATCTTATATAGAAAGAAGGGAAACAGGATTTATAAAAAATTACAAAAGTTTAAGGCATAAAGAAGAACCAAAGTTTATAAGACGAAATTTAGAAAATGTCCACACAACAAATATAAAAAGACCTTTTAAATTTGCAGATCTTGGCAGTCACAATGGTGATAATGATGTTCACAACCGGGACACAGGGAATACTGCAGATTAACCCAATCACCGAAGAGTCGGGATATGCACAAATTAAACTAAGAAGAGTTGAAGTGGTTAACCAAACTTCAACAATTTTACATTTGATTGACACTGGGGAATTGCACCATATTGTGGGTCAAATCGAGAGTAATATAAAAAATTTAGACTTGTACAATAGGGAAATGATTGAAACAGAGATAAAATCAATAAAATCCAAATTGAAATCAATTACTCCAATAGAACTTAGGAAGAAAAGGGGACTGTTTAACTTCATAGGCCATGCTTATAAATGGTTGGCTGGGGTAATGGATGATGACGATCGTAGGGAAATACTTGAACACCTTGATGTAATCGATAAGAATAGTCATAATATCATAGATACAGTTAATAAGCAAATTTATATAAATACACATTTCAACGAGTCAATCCAAATATTAAAGTCAGCTATAGAAGAGGACAGGGAAAATATTAAAAACACATTAAGCGATTTACAAAACAGACACAATGAAATCATTCGAAGACTTTTATATACTGACCAAATGTTTAAACTTACATACCTAAAGGGAAAAATTGAACATATTCAGGATAACATAGCGTCCGCCAAAAACCATATTTTTCACCCAAGTATATTAACATCAGAGGAAATAGATAAATTTGAAATAGACTTCTTTAAATTAAAATTTATGAAAATTGACGTTTTAAACTACAAAAGCGGAATAATAATTCTTGCAATAAAAATTCCAAATGATTATATTCAAACTGATTTGAAAATGATTATAGCTCTGCCCAATAAAAATTATAAGGAAATTAACGAGCCAAACGGCTATATTATTGAAATTGAAAATCATGTTTTGGATTACGAGGAAAATGTCTATCTCAAGGGTCTAAAAAATAGTAAACACTGTACTCTGTTAAATAACTGTATTTTTAAATATAATAACAAAACTGAAGTTGAAGCATTTGAAGACGATATGATTTTAGTAAAAAATGCTAACGATTTAGAAATTATACAGGACTGTGACAGTAGAAAGATGAGAGTTAATAAAAATTACCTCCTTATGTTCTATAATTGCAAAATAAAAATCAAAAACCAAATTTTTCAAAATCAAAAAACAACTATTCAAGACAAGTATTTTTATCCTAATAACAACTTTTCACAAACCGATATGATACCAACAAATTTTAAGCCAATAGAATTAAAAAGTTTTGAAAACATTAAAGAAATAGAAGAACTTAAAATCCATAAAAATGTTTCATATGGAATAAACATAATATTTGTAATTGCCATAGTGTTTATCGTAATTGTAATCATAAAAATTAAAAAGAATGTTACTGTTGTTAATAAAACGGAAATTAAAAGTGAACCCAAAATAGAAGATTTAGAATTGGCAAATATAAAAAAAAGATATGGACTAAAATAAAATAAATATACAAAAACTACTGTTTTGTCTTAAAAAAAAAAAAAAAAAAAAAAAGAAAAAAAAAATAATAATAATAATATTAAGATAAAATAAAATAAAAATTAAACTATAATTTACAATTAAGATAAATATTAAGGAAAATGTTCCAACTAGAAATATCTTTTATAGAAATCCAGGAGAATTTCAGACAAAGGGTGGAGGAGTTACGTCCCCCAAACATAATTAGAATAAGTATGTTCATATACTGGTGAAATTCCAAAGCATCAACAAAAGAATATGATACTTTTGAATTTTACTTGTATGAAAAATTATGGGAACATACAAAAGTGCTGACTTAGCGTCTGTGTTTTGTTGTTCCCATGACAACATTAGCTTGTAAGAGAATTTATTTGTAGTTTAAGTTCAGTCTTAAGATTCGTTTCGGGAAAGAAAGATCAAACTCTTAAGAGTATACATTTTTGTTTGTTTTTTCCTTCTGCTCCTAAGAGCATAGTACTATTGTAGATTACTCGCGAGCTCACTTTTGACTAAAAACAAGTCAGTGAAAACGAAGGCGAAAATCCATGAATTGGGCTTCGAATTGCTTTCGCATCCTCCGTATTCTCCAGATCTGGCCCCCATCGAATATTTCCTGTTCTCAGATCTCAAAAGAATGCTCGCTGGGAAGAAATATTTGTCAAATGAAGAGGTGATCGCCGAAACTGAGGCCTATTTTGAAGCAAACAAATCGTACTACAAAAATAGTATCGAAAAGTTGGAGGGTCGCTATAATCAGTGTACATATAACCCTTGAAGGGAACTATGTTGAATAAAATAAAACGAACTTTTCCAAAAAAAAAAGTGTTTAAGTATGGTAGGCCGGGGACTTTTCAATTGACCTGTTAGATTATATTAGATTTATATGGCACTACGTACCACGACCAGCATAGGTCTTTTGTGCTGCCTAGAGCTCCCCTTAAGGTTCAAGCTTCCCATAAAGCTAAGAATCCTGGCAGGTGAAATACTTCATTCGCAAGGCGACACGATACGACCACTTAAAAACCTAAGGCTCCTAACAGAAAATATTCGCAGAGAACATGCCCTAATGTCTCCAATTCCAACTCACAAAATCTATATACATGATTATGCGATTGACCCTTCTTGTACTTAAGATCACAGTGCCCAGTAAAGTACACCGTCTAGGTGCCTAGTCCATCCTTCCAAGTGCCAGTAGTCGCACCGATCCCTCACTCGGCAGAGAAATAAATTTCTGGTCTGGCGTTGGCCACGAGAATTTTTCCAATAATCAGAAAATTTCCACAACGTGATCTACTCCCTAATAGTTCATGGGAACCCCACAGGGATATTCAGGGCCAATGAGGGGTCGTCGGGCCCTTCAGTTGGCTAGACAGTCCGCCCTTTCGTTGTCCTCATGGCCTCGAATCCATCTTAGTGTGAGAGAGTTGTTCCTACCAAGTCGATTGAGGCCTGATCGCACTCCACTGCCAGTCTTGATGACACCTCGTAGAACATAAGAGCCCTGAGTGCCGCTTGACTGTCATGGATAATCTAGATGGAACATCTAACTGTACGCCTCCCTACGCATTTTGCCGCATAAACACATATATCTTAGATTTCCGCCTGAAAAGTGAAGAAATATTTGCCCATGGGAAGAGCACACCGGAACCCGAACCATACCTAGTCCCCCAGTTCAGGCTCCCAACACCGGTTGGTCCACATGCACCTACATAGGGAAATCAGATTCATCGGGACATCCGAATTTATTGCCAAATTAATATTTTGGTTGCTGCAACCGTATAATTTGGATGTCGCAACCAAATGTATCCCTAATACAATTGAAATACATAGTTTCAACCGAAATTCTATTGTAATTACCGAATTTCGGTCGCCACAAGCAAATATGACCATTCATTTTTCTCTGTGTATGAAATAACATAGTGTCAAAATTCCTGACAAGAATCTATTCCGGTGACATCCTGTCCGCGACCCTTGAGATCGGGTCGTCCATAAAGATCTGGCGATCCTGATGTGACATCTAAGGTCGCCACATTTCATGTTACACGCTAGACGATAGATCCTCTTGAGAGTATCCCTTGACTTTAATTGTTCAACCTTTAGCCACTATGCGATAGCCGCATATGTGATCATAGGTCTAACAATAGTATTGAATAAGCAGTATACCATCCGCGATCTCAGACCCCATGTTCTTTCAAAGAGCCAATGAGCAGAGAATACCCTGTGGATCCTTTTGGATAACGAGTTAAGATGATCATTCCGGCTGAGGGATTTGTCAAGAGTTACTTCCAGGTACTTCATCTTGTCCAACAGACATATTGACATTCCTTCTGTTCGTAAATGATATCAGTATGGTTTTCGATGGGTTGATGGATAAGTGGATACGCTCTGAAATTGTCCATTCGATGACGGATATAACAAGATTATCGGCGTAGCCAAAGGTTCTAAAGCCCAGCAGATTCAGACCCTCGAGCAGCTCACCAATAGCCAATGTCCATAATAATGGCGTTAAAACACTGCCCTGAGGATACCCTCTGGTCGCATTTACGGTTATATATGTAGTGCAGACATATTTTTAAAACGTCTTTAGTAAACGTCTATAGTAAATATCTTTAAAACGTCTTTGGTAAAATGACTTGTCCCTAAAAAGCGCTGCTGATGTTTTCTTTGAGGCACAATTTCCAGTTGGATTATGAAAGTAGATCAGCAAATCAGCAGGAATGGTGACATTTTGCTAAGACGTCATGAAGACGTATTGACAACATTTAATAATAAATTATGCAGATTTTGCTATAAATGATTATTTAAAGGCATATTTTGGTATATAATGCATTTATTATTATATAATGCATATTTTACTATAAATGCACATTCTAATGTCAATGCATATTTTGCATATTTTTGTATGTATAAAAACTGGGTTCGCAATATATTTTTGTAAAATATCTTCTATAAAAAACCTATTTTTAAAATTCAAAAGTATTTTTTAATTTAATCACGAGGACAAAAATAAGAGGGACAACGTAATTACGATAATAACCGGTATTTTTTAATTCCTAGCCACGTTTTAAAACAAAAAAAAATTTAATTGATAATATTTAAAAAGTTGTAAAAAAAATCAATGTGCATATTCTTGAAATTAAAATGCATATTCTTTTAATTTTAAATGCATATTTTTAAAATTTTAAATGCATATTTTTGAAATTTTAAATGCATATCTTTGAAATTAAAATGCATATTTATTTTATTTTAAATGCATATTTTTGAAATTTTAAATGCATATTTTTGAAATTTTAAATGCATATTTTTGAAATTTTAAAAGCATTTTTTTCAATTTTTTTAATATATTTTATGTACTTAAAACATGATTATAATTTCATCAACATCCTTTCCCTAGTTATATTTAAAAAAAAATTTTTTTTGATTCAAAAAATTCGAAATTTTGATTAAGGTGAGCCAAATATTTTGACAAAGTATCACCAAACTCCCTCACTCTCGTGTTGTATAATTTAAAGAAAACATCCTTTGCCACTACTGACACCGTCTACAAAACCATCAGTATGTTTGATTATTTTTTCAGTTTTCCTTCTTAAGAAGAAGAACAAGAAACGGAAATACAAAAAAAAAATAAAGAAAACTATAATAATAAAAGAGCACAATAAGAAAAACAATCAAATTGAGATAAAAAAATATTACACTTGAAATAATACAACAGTAAAAATATTTTTAACAAACTTTTATTATTATTATTTTTTTTTTTTTTGTTTAAAAACTGATTTAAACAAAGACAATACTTGAAATCTTCAGTGCTTTTACTAATTTTAAGTGTTAATTTTCAAAATTATTTATAACTATAATAATAAGTGCTCAATGAAATTCGTTCTAGTGCATATACAGTAGTGGTCAAAACATTTACAGGTTGGTTGCGCTCACCAAGAGATTGCACTGCTAGCTCCAAACTTTTTGTTTCTCAAGTTGGTATAACTGTCCTGAGAACACATGCAAAGTTGCAAGTCATTATGTCAATTCTTTTTTTGTTTACAAGCCATTTGAAGTTGACGTGTCATTGATTTTTTTTAATATGGAAAAAATTTAAGGGTTTTAAAGCAAAGGAAATTTATGAACAATTGTAAGAAGTGTATAAAGAGTCCTCACCTTCAAAACGCACCGTTGATTCACGCGAAGGACGACCAAAAACTGCAACCACAGCAGAAATTATTGAGCAGGTACATAATATGGTTAGTGAAGATCCAAGTTTGACTAAGCGTGAAATTGGTAATGCCATTGGCATCTCAGACGAACGAGTACTCCATATTTTACATGAAGAATTACGTATGAAAAACTGTTTGGAAAGTTAGTGCCGCACACATTAACAATTCAACAAAAACTGGATCGAAAACAAATTTCTCAGCGTAATTTGGAGCGTTTTAAGCCGAAAAAAACGACTTCTTGTGTCGTTTTATAACTATGGATGAGACTTGGATCTACCACCATGATCCTAAATTGAAACAAGAACGTTTACAGTGGACTGAAGCTGGTTGTTCAGCTCCAAAGCAGGTGAAGTCACAACGATCAGCAAAGAAGGTTATGGCATCAGTTTTTTGGGATGCAAAAGGAATTTTGTTGATTGATTATCTTCAGAAAGGTAAAACAATCAACTCTGAATATTATTGCAGCCTTTTGGATCAGCTGGATGAAAAAATTCGTGAGAAAAGACCTGGTTTAAAGAAGAAAAAAATCATTTTTCATCAAGACAATGCACCTGCTCTCAAGTGTTTTGAATTAAAGTACGAATTGCTTGAACATCCACCGTAATCACCAGATTTGGCTCCCAGTGACTACTATCTCTTCAGAAATCTCCAACAATTCCTTCGTGGAAAGCATTTTTCGTCGAATGAAGAGGCCATAGCAGCCGTAGACGGTTATTTTGCAGAGCTTGCGGAAAACCATTATAAGGATGGGATAAAATTATTGTAAGATCATTGGAACAAGTGTATTGAGCTTCTAGGAGATTATATTGAATAAAAAAATATATTTCGTAACAAAAACAGTATTCTTTCATTTCGAGCGCAGGAACTTTTCAACCAACCTGTAGAACTGAGATCACATTTTAACTTTTCATTGATTAATTTTTTTTAAATCACATTTCGTTACTAAAATTTTGTTTTTGTTAAAAATATATTAAAAAAAACAAATTCCGTTAAAGTAAAACAACAAAAAATTAATTTTAAAAGATGTTTCAAAATACAGCTATTCAAAACATTTGCAATTCTTATTATTCTTACTATACTATTAACACTAACAAATGCTAGGAAATAACGGTAATCACATTCCTTTTATTATTGTAATTCGTGATTTAGTTTTTTGAATTTTTTTTTTAACTCATCATAATTATTTTATAAGAACTCTTAGCCACAAAATATAGAGATTTTTTAAGCTCAGTTATGCTTCCATATGCTAAATGGGAAATTTATGGACATTCCAGCACGATAAAAATACCGTAGGGTTGTCAAAGTATGGTTTGGGGAAAATAATATTAGTGTCAAGTCGTGGCCGCCACAATCTCCCGATCTCAACCCGATTGAAACGGAATATTGGTAATAAAGTATGTCGAAATGGTGATGAACTTTATGCCGAGTTTAAAAAGTAGTGGAATGACATTGACGTAGATTATATTAAAAAGCTCATAGCCTCAATGCCTAGAATATGTTCTGAGGTAATAAAAAATAACGGTTATTGTACAAAATACTGAATATTGAAATCAATTTTTGGATTTCTATAATAGTTTCTTTAAGAGTTGCAAATGTTTTGACACTTGTTTTTAGACTAATTTTGTTAAACAAGTTTTTTTATTGTTGTAAATTTATGAATATTTTTTTTGTTTGTTTTTGTAAGATAATATGCAATAAATGAATTTAATTAAAAAAAAAATAAAGAATAAGGCAAAATGTGATTTCAGTTGCAAATGTTTTGAACACCATTGAATTTCGGTTTCTAAACTCATTACTTTTATTCGAAAAGGTAATTTTTGTAAGTACATAGTTGTACATATTCGCCGCAGGGAAAAACTCACAAAATTTGTGCACTTGCTTACCCAATGCATTATAAAAATATAAAAAATAAGTAATTATCAAAAAAAAAAATAGTTGTTTGTGGGCTAATAAATAGTTAAAAAATATGGCTTACTTATATACTTTTTAGTAATTACAATATAATTAGTAACCAATATCACCTTAATTAAATAAGTAGTTGCGCATAAGCTTAGCTGCTTATAACAATGACTTTGGCTAAGAAAATAACTACTATGTACTGATGCCGAATTATAAGCAGTAAAAAAATTTTGGTTTCATTATATAACCACTTACATGATAATAAAAAAGTTTGTTTGGTAAGAACCCATTTGTTAAATTTAATTCATTGTTAAAATATTCTATTTTCATGTTCCTAATATTATCCGGTAGATGTCGCTACCAGTTTAACCGAAATTTTAAAGGTGGTGCTATTTCGTCCCAGTAAAATTTTTGGAAAAGATCCAACTCTTAAAAACTACGAGCGATAGAGGCAAACAAACATTTTTAACATCTCTACACTCAGAAAAAAAAAGTTAGTAGAAAAATTTTTAAACGGATTTCAGTCCCACTTTACTATTTTTGTACTGATTTTTAGTAAACAAATTATTTAGAAAATCGTTTTGCTATTTAAATTTTGCAAATTACAGAGTTTATACAGAATATTTACAAATTTTTGTTGCTAATTTCAGAAATCATTTTACAAATTTTTGAAAACCGATTTGCTAAAATTAACAAAAAAAAATTACTAATTTTAAAAAAGTGGATATTGTAGGAAATGTTATTTCTAATTAAAATTTACACTGCCTTAAAATGTTACATAGATTAAAATAGGGATCGGAAGTGAATATACCGACTCATGTCTGAAAATAGGACATCCACTTAAAATAGCACTAAAAAGTTTTTTTTAGTTATAAAACAGAAATTTCCAAATAAAAACAAAATTAGTAATTCGTTTATGTTTAAACAATTTTTTTAAGCCTTTGATTTTGTTTTTAATTTTGTATAAAATATTTTTTGAAAAAAATAAATAAAATAACAAAAATTTGATGCTCGATAAAAAAAAAATTAATTTAAAATTTTGTACTAATATTAATAATATTAGCCCCTGTAGGCTAGTTGGTAGCGTGCTAGCTTATCAGTGCGGGGGTCGTGGGTTCGATTCCCACTAGAGGCTCTGGTCTGTTTTCGCTACAACGAGCCGATGGCCTTTGTTGCTAGTGCCCGGTTAGGGTATTAGGATATAATTTGTAATTATATGATTAATATAAAATAAATAATAATATTTAGAAATTTTTTGGCTGATGAACAGATTTTAAATTCCACTTTAAAAAACGTTTACTAAAATTTAGTAGCGGCTACTAATTTTTCTACTAATTTCATTGTACTACACGTCAGCAGACATGTGTTGCTAAGATTAACAAAAAATACCGCTGGGCTCAAATTAGCAAAATTTCCCGTAATAACAGCAAAATTTTCAGTTGCCAGTTTTACCCTGCCCCCGCGAAAAGATTATCTCTATTCTATAATGGATTTTGGGCCTCGAATATTTATAAAAAAGCACTTTTATTAAATGGCCTGAAGCTGGAAAACTAACATTTTTTTTGGCAGATTCGTTTTATTTTTTATTCAACATAGTTCCCCCCTTCAAGGGTGTTACACTGATTATAGCGACCCTCCAACTTTTCGATACCATTTTTGTAGAATGATTTGTCCTTTGCTTCAAAATAGGCCTCAGTTTCATTCGACAAAAATTTCTTCCCAGCGAGCATTCTTTTGAGATCTGAGAACAGGAAATAGTCGCTGGGGGCCAGATCTGGAGAATACGGTGGATGCGGAAGCAATTCGAAGCCCAATTCATGGATTTTCGCCTTCGTTTTCACTGACTTGTTTTTAGTCAAAAGTGAGCTCGCGCGGCACCCACTTCGCACAGAGCTTTCTCATACCCAAATATTCGTGAATGATATGACGTTCAGTTGATATCTTTAGAGTACCTGCTATTTCATTCAATTTCAATCTACAGTCATTCGTCCACTGCGTTCACCGTCTTCGGTGCTCATTTTACCACGTCTCAACTTAGCATACCAATCCGTGGTGGTTGATTTTCCTGGGGCAGTGTCCGGAAACTCGTCATCAAGCCAAGTTTTTGCTTCAACTGTATTTTTCCCCTTCAAAAAGCAATATTTTATCAACACGCGAAATTCCTTTTTATCCATTTTTTTTTCACAATAACAAAAGTTACTTTACTCAAAATGCTATAATTCACAAACTAATGATCCGACAGCTGTCAAATTTATACACGTGTCTTTTGAAGGTTAGGACTAACTAAAAATCATGGCGATTTAAGTCTAGTAGCGCAATTGAGAAGTCCCCGGCCTGCTAAGCGATATAGAACAAAACAGATAACATTTTTGCCGATACACAGTATCCATACATCCCCATATGGACCAGGTCCGGGTAGGGTCCTGAGTTTCCATTATTTCAACAAATCCTCCGCATAATTAAAAATAAAATTGTAGTTTAAATAATTTTTGTTAAATTTATATTTGTTAAATTTAACAAAAATTGCTTTAAAACTAACAAATTTGATTTTTAGCCAAAAAAACAGGTATTAATTTTGTTAAATTAACAAATTTTTCTGTTGTTAAATTAACAAATTTTCCTGTTGAGTGTATAATGATAAATTTTAAAACAATACTGGATTGGGTATACAAAAATACATTAAAATTAAAAAAACTAGAGTATTTAAAGGAAAACCACTGCATATTACTCCACCACAGCAGTTGGTTGAAATAGATCTTAAGAGTCAAACAGAAAACAAAAAAAAATTAAAAAAAAAATTATTAAAAATTCAAAGTTACTATGTTAGTATGGCTTACATCAGGCGAAATGAAGGCAAAACATAAATTTGAGGCTGGTAAGATGATCGGTCGGTTGATTAGTCGGTCGGTTGATTGTTCGGTCGGTTAGTTGGTTGATCCCTTGTTTGGTTGCGATTTCCCAAAGCTAAAGTTGCCTTATCAACAATGCAAGTGTAGTAGCTGGAGATGGAAATGTTTTTGTCAGTCATCATCGAGTCGGACAGTCAGTGTCCAGTCCAAAGACTGGTTGTTTTTTTTTCTTTTTTTTTGTTTCTTCAGTTTCTGTTTTAGATTTGGTGCAGTGGCAAAGTGGTTGACTGACTATGTAGTTTGTTTTAAATAGACTGACCCATTACAAAGGCGTTGTAGTTGTTATTGTTGCATGCAACAACGTGCTGGTGCAGTCAGTATGTAGTTAGACTTGTTTTGGTCGATGCATAAGAATGTTGCTTATACTCGTACCTACCTACATACAACATTGCTACAAAATGTTTGATGCAAAAAAATACTGCTAGGAAATACCTGCATACAAAATTTCTATTTAAGAAATTATTTTTTTTTTTTCATAAATACGTAAATTAAAAGTGTTGTCATTTTATGGGTTTTTGACGCTACATAATGTTATCATGTTAATTTTGTCGCGCTTTTCGGTGGTCCCATCAAAATACACGATGTGAGTTTTTTGTCCAACGTTTGACATTTCTTTGTTTCCGTGTTTGACAAATTTAACCATGGGAAGGTACACAATTGAACAGCGCTTTAAGATTGTTGAAACCTTTTACGAAAATGGGCGTTCGTGATTTTTTTTTGGTCAGCATAATCGACCAAATATGTCCAAAATCGAGAGAATTGTATGCAAATTTCAGGAAACCGGGCCTGTAGGAAATATGAAAACACCTGTGCATGCTCGCCCACTTCGTTCTGTGGAAAACATTGCTGTTGTTCGCGATATGTAGTGTGGCATGAGGTCGGCCAAGCAGTTACCGTGAATGGTTTTCGCTATCCCGAAATGATAACGGACTTCTTGTGGCCAGAAATTGAGGATATGGACCTGGTTGATATGTGGTTCCAACAGGATGGTGCCACTTGCCACATAGCCAATGAAAGAATGTCTCTTTTGCGCGAGTAATTTAATGGCCGTGTTATCTCATGTCGTGGCGATGTTAATTGGCCGCCACGATCATGTGATTCAACACCGTTGGACTTCTTTCTTTGGGAGTATTTTAAAAAAAAAGTGTACGCCAATAAGCCAAGAACAGTTCAACAGCTAAAGGATAAGATAATTCGGCACATTAACGACATTGAACCTCAATTATGTCTCAGACTCATTGAAAACATGGACCATCGGGTAGAGGTATGCCACCGAAGCCGTGGCGAGCATTTGGCCGCTATTTTGTTTTACACATACATAATTGTCATTGATAGAAGGTATCATAATAAAAAAAATTATAAAATGGTTCTCTAATCTTTATTTACAATTAACATCGTGCATTATGTTTGGACCACCCTTTATATTACGTAAGTTAATTTCTATGTAAAATGTTTCAATATTTTTAGACTTTTAGTTATTCTTTGTTAGGATAGAGTGAGGTTATATGGGAAACTGATCTGGCTCCAGAAACAAGTACCAAGAAATTTTTTTTTGAGGAATCCACTCAATCGGGTGTTCTGCGGATTAACTTTCTGCTTGTAAAGGGTGGTTAAATTATAAGGGCCGATGTTGATTTTGAATGAAACACAAATTATTTAGGAAATTATTGTCATTTCTTTTTATTATGACAATATGGTATGGTTCAGTTATGTATGGAACAAAATATCGGCCAAATGGCCGCCGCGACCTCGTCGGCACACCTCCATCCGATGGTCCAAATTTTCGATGACGCTGAGGCATAATTGAGGTTCTATGCCGTTAATGTGCCGAATTATCTCATCCTTTAGCTCTTGAATTGTTGCTGGCTTATCGACGTACACCTCTTCTTTCAAATAACCCCAAAGAAAGAAGTCCAACGGTGTCAAATCACATGAGATAACACGGCCATTGAATTTGTCGCGCAAAAGAGCCATTGTTTAGTTAGCTGTGTGGCAAGTGGCACCGTCCTTTTGAAACTACATATCAACCAGGGTAATATCCTCAATTCCTGGCCACAATTAGTTCGTTATCGTCACGGTAAATGCTTGGCCGACCTCATGACACTATCGCGAACAACAGCAATGATTTCCGCAGAACGAACTGTGCGAGCATGCACAGGTGTTTTCACAGACCCGGTTTGCTTAAATTTGCCCACAATTCTCCCAATTGTAGACACATCTGGTCGATTATGCTGACCAAAACAAATCACGAAGTGCACGATATGCATTTTGATTTGAACGCCCATAATAAGCCTGAATAACTTTAACGCGATTTTCAATTTAATTAGTTTATCAAAATTCTTTGTGCACTACAAAAAAAAAACGTTCTATTTTTCGCTTGCCACAACGTATAATTCAAATGAGTCAACCGAACTATACGTTTTGAATACAACTTTTATTAAAACAACCGATTTTGTTTTTGCGTTGTATTGACAACACTTAGCCATAACAACAAAGTATGGCTACAGTATTAAATTGTTAACTACAAGCGTTAATTTGGTTATTTCTCCATGTGAAATTCTCATCAACAGATTTTTATCTAAAAACCAGAAAATGCATATGAAAATGCAGGATTTATTGTTAAAATAATTAATTGTACATTTCTTGTATAAATTTAAAAAAAAATAAAAACACAGCAGGAAAAATTTAATTGGAGCAATTGTAATAAAAACTTGAACAACATAATTCCTAATTAGTTAAAATGTTATTATGATTAGGGCTATCAAGTTAATGGATAAACCGCGTTATATGTACAAGGTGACCCAAAATGCATCACCCTTTTTGGTAGATGCTATGATCTTTTGCACATGACGGCAACTGTAAGTTTTATTTTAATACGAGGCAGATTAATAACTACGTGACTTTTCGAACTTCCCTCGTAGTTATATGAAATACAACACTGCTTTCATCAAGTACCACCTGTTAATAGACTACTGTCAAATTTTGAGCACTTTCCGTCATTTACTTTGCGTTTAACAGCTGTTCAAAACATACAACCTCGTGAATTTTTTTAAAAATGGAAAAAAGTGAATTTCGACTGCTCATTAAACATTATTTTTTGCGAAAAAAAACCGTCAATCAAACCACGGAAAAGCTTGATAAATACTATGGCGACTCCGCACCATCAATTTTAATGGTAAACAAGAGGTTTACTTACTTTCGTGGTGGTCGCACAAATACAAATGACGCTGAACGTTCTGGACGGCCAATTGAGGTCAACACACCCGAAAATGTCGAAAAAATCCACGATATGGTGTTGGCCGATCGAAGAGTAAAAGTGCATTTCATAGGGCAGTGTGGTTTCGATTTTAAATGATCAGTTGGATTTAAAAAAGCTGTCTGCAAAATGGGTGCCGCATTTGCTCTCAATTGACCATAATGCATGGGTGCACACTAGACCGTACCACCTTATAGGCAAAAAAAAAAAAAGTTCACCGTACACCCTCAAATATAAAGTATTTTAACAAGAAAATTTCGAAAATGTTTTTTTTATTTTTTTTGGCCGAACGTAGGGGTCGCCATTTTATATTTTTCGTTATATCTTCGCCATTTACCGTCGGATCTTAAAGTGTTGTATATCAATGTTTTTTGTCTCGCGGAGACCGATGTTTTCCTCGAAGGAGCCATTGACCTCAAGTAACCCGTTCTAGTATTAACCCACCAGATCTCAGTTGCTACCACCTTAATGTACTATCCTAATATTTTAAAATGAAAGCTCGCAAAAAAGCAATAAACTTTTGCTAGGAAAGTATTCCAATAATTCCAGCGGAACTATTATTTTATTTTTTTTTTTTTATTTTTTTTTGTTGCCGAATGTAGGGCATTTTTAATTTTTTGTCATATCTTCTGTATTTACAGTGGGATCTTAAAGGGTTATATATCAGTGTTTTTGTCGCAATGATACCAATTTGTTACATCAAAAATCATTGACCTTAAGCACCCTCTTATACTTCTTAAGGGGTA
Organism: Eustalomyia histrio; assembly: GCA_949748255.1. Taxonomy (NCBI): domain Eukaryota; kingdom Metazoa; phylum Arthropoda; class Insecta; order Diptera; family Anthomyiidae; genus Eustalomyia; species Eustalomyia histrio. The sequence goes on from OX456524.1 coordinate 36,753,338, forward strand.
ACACCTATGTAATAAGCCTATATAAAAACTTCTTTTTTTATTTTCTTGATTTACGGAGATTTGTTAACAAAGATTGGTTTTCACAAGATTTATGAACAGTACAAAAAAATATTTGTTTTACACAAAGTTTTACAAAATGATAGTATATTTACAACAGAGGTCCACGGCACGCAATTTTCGGTGGATTTCTCTGAAATTTATAATGCATATGGAAAACTAAATTATCTATGGATGCGCGTAGGAGTTTTTGATAGGTCAAATACTTTTTGACTTAGAGCTGTTTCTTTACGACTATAAAAAATAGATATTTTGACTTTAACACTTCGCTGTTTTGTCAAAAATTAATGTACCCAAAAACTCATACGCTTTTCTCTAGATAATTTAGTTTTCTATATAAAGTGTATGTTTCAGAGCGATCCACCTAAAATTGGTTAAATTATGCTGAGTGCCGTGGATCACTTATAAAATAACACAAATTTTAATCGATCATATTTTGAAGTGATTCAAGTTGGCTGTATTTTTGGCGGCTGTCAAGTTTAGAAAAAATGTGCCCCATTCGTTGCTCATCGGTGACCGCCATAGATGATTCATGTTCTACATGAACAAAACGCTCGGTGTCCATAGATAATTTAGTTTTCCATATGCATTATAAATTTCAGAGAAATCCACCAAAAATTGATTAAGTAATGCTGCGTGCCGTGGACCTCTATTGTAAATATACTATCATTTTGTAAAACTTTGTGTAAAACAAATATTTTTGAAAACCAATTTTTGTTAAAAAAAAAAGGAAGTTTTTATATATAGGCTTTTTACATAGGTGTTACCCCTTAAGTAGTATAAAGGGGTGCTTGAGGTCAATGATTTTTCATGTAACAAATTGGTATCTTTGCGACAAATATATATATAACCCTTTAAGATCCGACTGTAAATACAGAAGATATGACAAAAAAATTAAAAATGCCCTACATTCGGCAACAAAAAAAAATTAAAAAAAAAATAAAATAATAGTTCCGCTGGAATTATTGGAATACTTTCCTAGCAAAAGTTTATTGCTTTTTTGCGAGCTTTCATTTTAAAATATTAGGGTAGTACATTAAGGTGGTAGCAACTGAGATCTGGTGGGTTAATACTAGAACGGGTTACTTGAGGTCAATGGCTCCTTCGAGGAAAACATCGGTCTCCGCGAGACAAAAAACATTGATATACAACACTTTAAGATCCGACGGTAAATGGCGAAGATATAACGAAAAATATAAAATGGCGACCCCTACGTTCGGCCAAAAAAAATAAAAAAACATTTTCGAAATTTTCTTGTTAAAATACTTTATATTTGAGGGTGTACGGTGAACTTTTTTTTTTGAGGTACGGTCTAGTGCACACGTGTGTAGTCTCAATGGCAAAATTCCATGAATTGGGCTACGAATTGGAACCTTATCCGCCATATTCTCCGAATTTAGCCCCCAGTGACTACTTCCTATTTCCAAACCTATAGAAATGGTTCGATGGAAAGAGATTTAGCTCCTTGAACGAGCCGTTATCTTCAATCAGACGACGTTCTATGCAATTAAACATTACAAGTTTGCATCTACAGAGCATTTTGGTAAAAGACTTGAAGATGTTTCCATACTACCACAACTGCGCCTGCAGACCGTCAATGGCGTCTAAACTACGCTCTCCTGAACCTCAACGACGCAACTGACAATTTTCTGTCCAAATTTATCATGAGCAACGAGGCTCATTTTCATTTGAACGGATTCGTAAGGAAACAAAACTAATGCTTGTGGGTCACTGAGAATTCACGTATCATTCTCGAAGAGTCACTACATCCACTCAAAGTCATCCGGTCTTAGTTTTTCGTGGACGCCATGGCTAATACGGTTACTGTAACTGGTGAGCGATTCAGAAACCTGATGAGCGAGTTTTAATTGCCGCAAAATTAATGAATTGGATAAGAATGACATTTTGTTTCAACAGGATGCTGCATCTGTACACACTCCTTGCGCGACACTATATATTTTGAAGGATGCGTTTCCAGGTAGCCTAATGTCCCGTTTTGGTGGTTTGCACCAGCCAGCAAGATCGTCCGATCTAACCGTTTCATACTTTTTTCATTGGGTTTTTTGAAGTCAAAAGTCAAGCCTCTGTGTTTGGAAGCTGTCAAAGAGAATATCCGATGGGAGTGCAAAAACTTATCGCCCAAAGTTCTCTGCACAACGATAAATAAAATGCGCTAAATAGATCATTAACAATGGCGGCGCCTACTTGATCGATTTTTAAACTCTACACTCAGAAAAAAAAGTTAGTAGAAAAATTTGTAAACGGTTTTCAATCCCAGTCTACTATTTTTGTACTGATTTTTAGTAAAAAATTATTATTTAGCAAATCTTTTTGCTATTTACATTTTACAAATTACAGAATTTTTACAGATTATTTACAAATTTTTGTTGCTAATTTCAGAAATCATTTTACAAATTTTTGAAAACCGATTTGCTAAAATTAGCAAAAAATTTTACTAATTTAAAAAAAGTGGATATTGAAGGAAATGTTATTTCTAATTAAAACTTACACCTACAAATTTAAATTTCCTTAAAATGTTACATATATTTAAAAAGGTATCGGAAGTGAAGATACCGACTCATGTCTAAAAGAGGACATCCACTTTAAATAGCACTAAAAAGGTTTTTTAGTTCTAAAAATCCGCAATAAAAAGAATTAAAATTTAACCTTAAAAGTAAAAAAAAAAAAATTTACCAAAATATTTTTCAAAACAGAAATTACCAAATTAAAACAAAATGATTAATTCGTTTTTTAAAAAATATAATCAAAATTTTTGATGCTCGATAAGAAAAATAAATTCAAAGCTTTTTACTAATATTAATAATATTTAGTAATTTTTTTTGCTGATTTTAGCAAACAGATTTTAAATTCCACTTTACAAAAAGTACTACACGTCAGCAGACATGTGTTGCTAAGATTAGCAAAAAATACCGCTGGGCTAAAATTAGCAGAATTTCCCGTAATAATACAAACATTTTCAGTTGCCATTACAGACTTTTTTTGGTGAGTGTAGAGCCAATTAAATGTTTGTAATATTTTTGAAATTTTAATATTCAAGGGCCATTGTGAAAGAATAAAAAATTATAAAATAAAAAAACCATCCACTTTATGAATTACAAATTAGAACAAATTGTTTATAAATAAAAATGAATCTGTAAAGTATTTAATAAAGGAAATATGCTGATATTACAGAAATTATGTTAAAAAAGAACTCATAATAAAGTGATTATAAATGTTGTACATTTGTAAAATTTACATTTGTTGTAAATTTATCAAAATAATGAACAAATTTTCAAAAAAAAGGTTAAATTAAAAAAAAACCGCCCATTGGGTGGTCCGCATCTTAAACCTTTATTATAATAAAAAATATATAATAACATTTTTAAGATTAGATCACTAAAAATAATTGTAAAAAATTATGTCAAAATAAGAAAATGTTTCAAACACAATTTTATATTTTATTATTTAATGCTTTATTATCGTGTAGTTTAACCTAATGAATTAAAAAAGGGCAACTATAAAAAAATAATAACTAGGGTAAGGAAGTTAATGTCAATACGTGTGTTTGCTATTAGCTAGAAAACAATGTTAACCAAATTTTTTGCGAATCAACTAATTTGTATAAGTGAATATTTTTCTTTATATGCATATTTTGCTATAAATGCATGTTTTGCTATAAATGCATATTTTGCTTAAAATTCATATTTTGCTATATATGCATTTTTTGCTATAAATTCATATTCTGCTATATATGCATATTTTGCTATAAATGCATATTTTGCTTAAAATGCATATTTTGCTATAAATGCATATTTTGCTATAAATGCATATTTTTCTATAAATGCATATTTTGCTTAAAATGCATATTTTGTTATAAATGCATATTTTGCTATAAATGCATATTCTGATATAAATGCATATTTTGCTATAAATGCATATTTTGTTATAAATGAATATTTCGCTAAAAATTCATATTTTGCTATAAATGCATATTTTGCAAAAAAAAAAGTATGTTTGCTATAAATGCATATTTTGCTATAAATGCATATTTTGCTATAAATGCATATTTTGCTATAAATGCATATTTTGTTATAAATTAATATTATGCTAAAAATGCATATTTTGTAAAAAAAAAGTATGTTTTGCTATAAATGCATATTTTGCTATAAATGCATATATTGCTATAAGTACATATATTGATATAAATTCATATTTTGCTATAAAGGCATATTTTGCTAAAAATGCATATTTTGTTATAAATGCATATTTTGATATAAGTGCATTTTTTTCTAAAAATGCATATTTTGCTATAAATGCATATTTTGCTATAAATGCATATTTTGCTATAAATGAATATTTTGCTATAAATACATATTTTGCTAAAAAGGCATTTTTGCTAAAAATGCACTTTTGCTACAAATGCATACTTTGCTAAAAATGCATATTTTGCTAAAAATGCATATTTCGCTATAAATGCATATTTTGCTTAAAATGCATATTTTGCTTAAAATGCATATTTTGCTAAAAATGCATATTTTGCTTAAAATGCATATTTCGCTATAAATGCATATTTTGCTTAAAATGCATATTTCGCTTTAAATGCATATTTTGTTTAAAATGCATATTTTGCTTAAAATGCATATTTTACTAAAAATGCATATTTTGCTAAAAATGCATGTTTGCCATATATTTTCACATTTTGCTTAAAAAAATACATATTTTTAGGCATATTTGATTCAAATAAAAAAATAGTTTTCAAATTTATAAATATTTTTTTATATTTTGTTATCACAAAGACAAAAATGACCGATTGTAATTTTTACATTTTAAGATAAATATACTAAAATTAAATTGATAATATTGAAGACGTTGAAAAAAGCAACAATAAATGTATATATTTTTTTAAATTTTTAAAACATAATTTATGTGCATAAAACACACTCAGGGAAAAAATTCATATTGATTAAACTGTTTCACAACTCGTTTGCCATCAATTTATTCATCATATTGATGAAGTTTGACATTCGTGTAGTAGAAACGTGATAAATTTATAGTGAACACTCCACAAGAAAGTGCGATAGTTGCATTGTCAGAATTATGAATGATTTTCCATATAAATTGATCATGATATCAGCGGCCATGCCAATAAGCAAAATTATTAATTCTAGGAGACGGCAAATCCATTACACACTTTTAAAGGCACCGTTAAGTCGCCACAGGTGTTTGGGCCTTTTATTTTTAATGAGCCGACGGTAACGTTATAACGTTAATAGCTGGAAGTTGACAAACTGGATTTGAAGGATCAGTACGTTGAAATATGCATTTCCAGAGCATGATTTGGCTTAGCCAGCCAAATATCCCGATTTGACGGGACTTCTTTCTCTGGGGATATTTGAAGATGTTGGTGTACGCGAACAAGCCCCGCACCCTGGAGGCGTTCAAGAACAACAATCCATATGAAATCGACAATGCGACCCCACAAATGCTGTTCACAGTTATTCAAAATGTAATCAAAAGACCCCCAAATTTGCATCAACGATAACGGCCGCCATTTGTCGAACATAATTTTCTCATAACTAATTGAAACAAAATTTATATTTGCGAAGAAACTTAATCAGTTAATAACCAAATGAGTTTGCACTTTAAGCTAAAGTTATAGTGAGACAAAATCAGATTATGGCTTTCGCTCCACCCTATGATCATGTGTTTGTAAAAATTTATGACAAATGTTGCATATATCTTCTTCATTTCATAAAAAAAAAAAATCATAAGAATTTAATGCAATATTCCTTATCGAGCTAAAGATCCTTTTTTTATAAAAAATTTAATTATAAATATTGATTTATCCCAATATTTATAATTAAATTTTTTATAAATAAAGGATCTTTAGCTCGATAAGGAATATTGCATGAATAGAGAAGATCGAAGAAAACTAAAATAATTATTCATAAGAATTTAATATAAAAAAAAACTATTGCAAATTATTTATTACGGTTGCAAAATACTGCTGTTTATAATTCTCATTAAGTTTACATTTTTATTTACTTACAAAAAAAAATTAAATTTAAAAAACTTCATCATATTAATAAAACTTTTTCATAAACATAATGCAATAAATATTAATGAAACTTTTTCTTAAATATGAATAAAGTTCTTCCTAAATACGAAGAAGTGTTTCATAAATCTTAATTAATATTTTTAAAAATTATTCATCATATTCAAGAAAGGTTTCATAAGTACGAAGAAACATTTCATCAACTTGCATTTTCGTGAAATATTATAACTTCAACATAGTTATGAAGTGTTGCATTAGAAAAAAAAATCTATAAAGTTTTTCATTATAATTTGAAATTTTTCATAAATATGATAAGACATTTTTCCTAAGTGCACGATTATGAACTTCCTAGCCCTAATAATAACCATCTCATACTGTTGTTAAACACAATTTTGAAAAAAAAAAAATAAAAAATATAACAGCATGTACAGATACAATTTTATGAGAAATTTATCATTAAACAAAGAAGTAGCAACTTCCGCAAGACTGTAAGACTGCTGCGGTTTATTATTATTTATTTTTGTTGCAATGTTAGTATAATGGTTAAAAATAAAAATAGAGTAAGGTGCATAAAATTTGTTTAATTAGCTACAGCCTAGTTTTGACCGCTTAGCAAAAATTATAATTTTTTTTTCATTAATCCACAAAGAAAAAATTGCCTACGTAGGATTCGATGTTGGGCGTCAAAATTAAAACATATATATATATTTTTTTTAATTGTATATATAAAGAATAATTGCTTATAATTTAAATTTGTAATCCATTATGTTTACCTAAATTAGAATCCCCTCTTAGATTAAAAGGGTTGAGTACCATAATGAAGTACACTACCACTCGGAGACCCATGGGATCCATTGTGATAAACGTCTCTTAATAACATTAAAAATACTATCTGCATTATAAAAATAGCCTTTTAATTTTGTTATTTTGTTAATTTTCGACAATTTTTCTAACGTAAAAGTATAAAATAACTAATTTAAACGAACAAAAAACTTTTATTTTCATTTCATAAAAATTCTTGTTTCTTATATAATTAATTTTTATAATTTACACATAAAAAAACCTTTGTGAGAATCCAGAAAAAGAAATTTTTTTCAATAAAATTTTCTATTAACAAAAAACAGAAAAAACTTTTGAGACAAATAAATTAAGTATTTTTTATTAACAAAAAAAAAACATAATATTAAAAATTCATCAAGAGCCACAGGTTTTCATTTGATTGCAATATTAAAATAGCAGCAACAAAAACAAAATTTAAATAAAAATGAATTTGAAAACAATTGTAATGCAAATTTTTCCTTTGTAGTTTGTTATTGTTTATAACTTACTTTGTTGTCGTTGCTGTTGTTGTTGTAATATATCATGAATGCGTTTTCAATGTTGAAAGCTACAAGATATTTTACGAGAAATTTTATGAAGTTAAGATTGTTTTTCATCAATATTAACGGCATTTAAAAATAACATATCAACATAATGCAGCTTAATTAATAAATTTAAAACAGAAATAGTTAAAAACAACTACTTTTAGCCCTAGTGGAAATTAGACATCTTTTTAATTATACAAAAATTCTTCATTACATTCCACAGTCGTTTAACCCTGTAACCGGCAGGCCCGTTTCCAGAAGGTTTTCATGAAATTTGGTAGAAGGAATATGTTTAGATTATCTTATGGCGCTAATTGTACAACTTGTTTTAAATATACTACACCGAGAGAATTATGTTCATGAAATTAATAAATTAATTATAAAATTCAGGAATCCATTAATTATAAATACATGAATAAATTCAAATCGTGAAACTTTTCAGTGAATTGACAAATAAATTATATTAAAATGTAGTCAAAATATCAGAATTCAAATATCAAAATGTGGTCAAAATATCATAACGTAGTCAAAATACCAAAACCTAGTCAAAATATCAAAACGCAATCAAAATATAAAAACTTATTCAAAATATTAAAACGTAGTCAAAATATCAAAACGTAATCCAAATACAAAACATAGTCAAAAAATCAAAACGTAGTCAAAATATCAAAATGAATTCAAAATATCAAAACGTAATCAAAATATCAAAACGTAGTCAAAAAATTAAAACGTAGTCAAAATATCGAAACATAGTCAAAATATCGAAACTTAGTCAAAATATCAAAACGTAGTCAAAATATCACAACGTAGTCAAAATATCACAACGTAGTCAAAATATCAAAACGTAGTAAAAATATCACAACGTAGTAAAAATATCAAAACGTAGTAAAAATATCAAAACGTAGTCAAAAAATCAAAACGTAGTAAAAATATCAAAACATAGTCAAAATTTCAAAACGTAGTGGAAATAATAATATGTAATCAATATATCAAAACGTAGTCAAAATATCGAAACATAGTCAAAATATCAAAACGTAGTCAAAATATAAAAACTTAGTCAAAATATCAAAACGTAGTGCAAATATCAAAACGTAATCAAAATAAAAAACGTAGTCAAAAAATCAAAACGTATTCAAAATATCAAAACGTAGTCAAAACATCAAAACGTATTCAAAATATCAAAACGTAGTCAAAATATCAAAACGTAGTAAAAGTATCAAAGCTTGGTCAAAATATCAGTTAAAATATCAAAACGTAGTCAAAACATCAAAACGTAGTCAAAATATCAAAACGTAGTCAAAATATCAAAACGTATTCAAAATATTAAAACGTAGTCAAGATATCACAACAAAGTAAAAGTATCTAAGCTTGGTCAAAATATCAGTTAAAATATCAAAACGTAGTAAAATTATCAAAACGTCGTCAAAATATCAAAACGTAGTCAACATATCAAGACGTAGTAATAATATCAAAACGTAGTAAAAATATCAAAACGTAGTCAAAATATCAAAACGTAGTAAAAATATCAAAACGTAGTCAAAATATCAAAACGAAGTCTATGTATCAAAACGTAGTCAAAATATCAAAACGTAGTGAAAATATCAAAACGTAATCAAAATACAAAACGTAGTCAAAATATCAAAACGTAGTCAAAATATTAAAACGTAGTCAAAATATCAAAACGTATTCAAAATATCAAAACGTAGTCAAGATATCACAACGAAGTAAAAGTATCAAAGATTGGTCAAAATATCAGTTAAAATATCAAAACGTAGTCAAATTATCAAAACGTAGTCAACATATCAAGACGTAGTAAAAATATCAAAACGTAGTCAAAATATCAAAACGTAGTAAAAATATCAAAACGTAGTCAAAATATCAAAACGTAGTCAAAATATCAAAACGTAGTCAAAATATCAAAACGAAGTCTATGTATCAAAACGTAGTCAAAATATCAAAACGTAGTGAAAATATCAAAACTTAATCAAAATACAAAACGTAGTCAAAATATCAAAACGTAGTAAAAATATCAAAACGTAGTCAAAATGTCAAAACGTATTCAAAATATCAAAACGTAGTCAAGATATCACTACGAAGTAAAAGTATCAAAGATTGGTCAAAATATCAGTTAAAATATCAAAACGTACAGGATTAGTCACTAATAATGTGGTGACATTAATGATGCGGATTACAAACATTAGCTGCAGTGCAGTAGACGTCAAGCTTTGCTAGTGTATGAATAATATTTATTAAATTAAAAAATCTATGTCTCATCTAAAAACAATAGAAATAAATTGAAATTTGCAAATCTTAGACTATTTGCATCTATGATTTTTAAAATTAAAACAAAAGAAAAAAAACACCCTCACATTTGCCCGTATTAAGCACGTGCATAGAGGAAGAATAGTATAGAGGATGCAACGCCGTCAGCAGCCAAATAAAATTTTATACAGAATACAAAGGTTCGGAAACTTTGAGAAAACAGGGGAAAATTGAGCAAATTTTCCTGATTTCTGCAAAAATTTCAGTAAATTTCCCTGTTTTTAAACCTTTTTTCCAAATCCAATTGGGAAATCTGCTAAAAACTAATTGGATTTGCAAAGAAATTCAATTGGAATTGCAAAAAATCCAATTTAAAAAGATGCTGAACCTTTGAAATCTGCACATACAAAACTAAGAGAACGTTTTTTACGACGTGAGAGACATCGTCATGGTGTGATCTGTATTACCACACCATGACGATGTCTCTCACGTCGTAAAAAAACGTTCTCTTTCTTTTGTATGTGCAGATTTCAAAGGTTCAGCATCTTTTCAAATTGGTTTTTTTTGCGATTCCAATTGAATTTCTTTGCAAATCCAATTAGTTTTAGCAGATTTCCCAATTGGGTTTAAAAAAAAGGTTTAAAAACAGGGAAATTTACTCAAATTTTTGCAGAAATCAGGGAAATTTGCTCAATTTTCCCCTGTTTTCTCCAAGTTTCCGAACCTTTGTATTCTGTATAATATTTTATTTGGCCGCTGACAGCGTTGCATCCTCTATACTATTCTTTACACGGCTTTTGAAAAACAAAAACAACATCAACGAAATGTAAACAATAATGAAAAAAAAAAATCTTGGGTGTTTTCACACCATGACGATGTCTCTTACCACACCATGACGATGTCTCTCACGTCGTAAAAAACGTTCTCTTAGTTTTGTATGTGCAGATTTCAAAGGTTCAGCATCTTTTTAAATTGGATTTTTTGCGATTCCAATTGAATTTCTTTGCAAATCCAATTAGTTTTTAGCAGCTTTCCCAATTGGATTTGGAAAAAAGGTTTAAAAACAGGGAAATTTACTCAAATTTTTGCAGAAATCAGGGAAATTTGCTCAATTTTCCCCTGTTTTCTCAAAGTTTCCGAACCTTTGTATTCTGTATAAAATTTTATTTGGCTGCTGACGGCGTTGCATCCTCTATACTATTCTTCCTCTATGCTCTCACGTCGTAAAAAACGTTCTCTTAGTTTTGTATGTGCAGATTTCAAAGGTTCAGCATCTTTTTAAATTGGATTTTTTGCGATTCCAATTGAATTTCTTTGCAAATCCAATTAGTTTTTAGCAGCTTTCCCAATTGGATTTGGAAAAAAGGTTTAAAAACAGGGAAATTTACTCAAATTTTTGCAGAAATCAGGGAAATTTGCTCAATTTTCCCCTGTTTTCTCAAAGTTTCCGAACCTTTGTATTCTGTATAAAATTTTATTTGGCTGCTGACGGCGTTGCATCCTCTATACTATTCTTCCTCTATGGTGTTTTGCAAACTTGTTTTGTATTCCGAAAAAATAAAAACTGAATATAAACATTTTATAGATTAACCTCTAGAGCCAGCTGTTTAAATTACAAAATGGACAGTTAGTTACAGCAGCGTTTATATGGTTTTGCAAGCATGTTGTATTGCTTGGATAAATTTAAATTAAATCGTGTAATTTTTTTAATTTTAATATGTAGATGGATTTAAAATGGTGATTTTTTTCTGGTATCAATTACATTTGTTTGCAGCTTTGACTGACCATTGTTATAATTATTTGATTGGGTTTTGTTTCTTTTAGGGCAGATAATTTAAACGATTTAAACACTTTATTTAATATAAACAAGTAAAAAAGGGCTAAATTCGGCTGTGCCGAATCTTTGAATACCCTCCACCAAAGGGGATGAAGATGATATACGTATATACTAAATTTTGCATGAGCTGTAATATGAATATGTTTTGTCAATTTATGTAACGAACTTTTGTTATTTAGTTTTAGCAATGTTATTTACAGAGGTCTGCTCTGTTAGCAACTTTTACATTGTTCATTTTTACGTTAACTTAGTTATCATAGTATGTAAGACAATAAATGTAATCGAACAATAAGAAGACTTAAGCTAGGGTCACATTGGGCAAATATTTTCCGCAAAAATGTTTGAACCTATTTGCCCAAAATTTTGTCAAAGCAATATAGAGATTATTTTTGTTTGATAGAGATTATTTTGTTTGATCAAACAACTTTCAAATAGTGGAAAACAAAAATGAGGAAAACATGTTTGCCCTATGGTCACACTTGAACAAATATTTGACAATAAAAATTGTTTGATCAAACTATAATAAAACATAGATTTATTTTCTCAAAAATTAAAAACTATACAAACTTAAAATCTGATAAAGGACGATACAAGTTTTTTTGAGTTGTGCTTTGAAGCAGTATCGGTACTTATGGAAGAGGAGGAAAACGTTAAAAATAAGTTTTGGCAAAAGTTTACTTTTTCGGACACCCTCAAAAAAATATAAAAATATCACCCCCTCTGGAATTAAAAAAAAAATCTCTATGGGGTTAAGTGTGTCGGGCCTCTGTGACCCGCTAGATTCAAAAAACAACAAAACACACCAAAAATCGTAACAGTGACGGCTTTTATTAAAGAAAATTTTCTCACGATTCCCAACATGCATTTCGTTTAAGATCCGGGAAATAGAATTACGGAAAAAAGATGGGGGTTATATGAATGGGGGTTATGGAACGAAAAAATTATTTTTTTGGTGTTAAGGGGGACATATCGGGACTAGGGTCCCCAGTCCCGATATGTCCAAAAAACCGAAACACACCAAAAATGGTAAGTGTGATAACTTGAATTAAAGGAAATTTTCTTCAGAATCCGTGAAACAGAATTAGCGTTAGGTTTTTAGATGTTAAAAAATACTAGTGTTTTGTAGTTGCTATCGTTGGCGTTTCCCAGGGATTACCTTAGGGTGGTGATAGCAGAAACTGAAAACCGCCCATTTTACGAAAAAAAAAATGAATTTCTTGGTACAATGTGGAAGATAGCACCGCAGTCGAAAATTTTTTTAAAAATCGCGCGATTTTTTCACGAAATTTAAATTTTAGGTACATTGCGGCACGTAGCGCCGCAGACGAATAATTTTTTTTTTTAAATCGCGCAATTATTTCTCAAAACTTTTCATTTTTTTACTAAATGTTTAATATGAACAATAAATTTCAGTTTATTTCAAAGCGAAAACTTTACTTTTCCTTTTCTACCATCTAAAATTTAATTAAAATGGACCTAACGCGAATTCTATTTGCTGGATTTTAAAACAAAATCCATATTTGGAATCGTGAAAAAATTTCCGTTATCTTTTGGGTGTGTGTCGGTTTTTTGGACCTAGCGCGTCCTAGGAGCTCCTGCCACACATATATAAAATAAATTTTCTTTTTTAATTCTCAAGGGGTTATATATCTTATTAGAGGGTGGCTGAAAATGTAAACTTCAGCCGAAGTTTTTATTTAATATTTTATTTTGTAAACAAAGTGACGAAACATATGATTATTTGTTTGTTTTATTTAAGTGTTGATATCTAGATGTTATTTTTAACGGAAAAAAAGCAAATGTTTTACTTTAAACGATATATTTTGAAATATAAATTAACTGCTGAATCCTACATTAGATGTGCTTATGCCGCAAGCTATTAAAGTTGGCATAAGTCACTACCATATAAATTTGGCATAAGTTAACGCTTAGCGTTACTTAAGTGAAATTAGTAAGCGAATGACACAAACCGACGCATAAAAACAGCTATTGCAAAATCATGTAATATTATCTTTCGAAAATTCTTGTACACAGAAAAAAATTTTTACATAGTAATAGGTTGCATATCAAACGCTGAAGTTTTCTTAGCAAACATTTTTAAGTAACTGGGTAATATACATAAAATGATTTTTTCTTTGTATATATTATAGTGTACATACAATTGCATACGATTTTTAACATATGTTTCAAAAATGTTTAAATTTTGTTTAGTTTGCTTCTAATTAAGTTGGTCATAATATTCTTTAATTTGATGAGAAATTTTCTATTTGATTTTGTTGATTGTCTTAAAAGCATACGATGTTACTTGCAAAAAAAAAAGATTTTTTAAAATTCGGAAAATTGGTCTGTCAAAAATAAAGTTAACCGAACTTGAATGAAAGTGATTTAATAAAATTAACTTTATTAAAAAAACTTACAAAAATTTTAAAATTCATCTCACTTTGTTCTTTAGAACCCTTATTTTTTAGATTTTAAATCAAAATATTTTTTTTAAGTTCTCTAAAACTTTTATAAATATTAGTGTTTCCAATTATTCGACACTGCCGGTTAACATTATTCGAAAAATGAAGAAAATTGATTAATCGGTTATCCGGGTCGATTAATCGGAAAATTTGTAATTAATCGATTAATGCAATATAAATGTTTTTATTTTATCAATAAAAACACAAAGAGCTGCTTTTTGTAAAATACCTAGTTAAGTTTAAAGTATTCCGAAGAAATATTGCCATAGAATCTTGGTATTTTTTGGCAGAAAATATTGTCAGACATGATCAGTGGAAAAAACTCTAAAGCCTAAAACTGATAAATTCAGTGTAGCCAGTCTATAGCCGCTGGGTAAAATTGAATATAAAAAAATTTTCTTAATAAACAAAAGCAACTTTCAAACAAAATTCAATAAGAAATTCTTAAAAATATTATACAGGTTTTGCGAAAATCACGAACTAAGTTTGACAGCACTCCCACTGTTCACTGGCAATTTCACTATTTTTATTTTGGGCTTTAGAGTTAAAGATGTTTTTTAGTAAAAAAAGGTATGAAAATCTGCGTGTTTCTATTTTTAAAATATCCAAGTTTGATTTTTGCACAAAAAGCAATAAGGTCGAAAAATTTCCAAGAATATTGTAGTTATTAAAACGCAAATTCCATTTTGATCTTCATCTAGTGATGCGAATAAGCGAATTCTTAAATATTTTTGACAACATTATTTTTCTTTTCAAGTTTAAATTATTTGTTTTGACATTTACCAAAATAGAGCCAAATAATCGATGAATCGGGTAATTTATTAACCGAATTGGAAACACTAATAAATATACAAGTTTCAAACAAATAAAATCATTTCAGTTTTAAGACTTTAGACATTTACACGATTTTTCTTAGATTTTAATGATTTAAGTATTAATATTTGACAGAACTGTTGAAACGGCTGTTATTTGACATTGTTTGCTCTTACAAACATTTTATAAGATCAAATAATTGTTTGCCCAAAAATGAGGAAAATATTTGCCCTTTAGTGTTCACACTATGTTCACATTAGGCACATTTTTGTTTCATGGCAAATAATTTTATTTTCCCAAAATCAGCTGTTTTGTTATTTGCCCCTCAAAAATATTTTGTGGTCAGACTACGGCAAACAAATATTTGACGGTTTTCGTCAAATATTTGCCTAATGTGACCGCACCTTTAATAACATTTTTACTTACTTAACAGAAAAAAAAAATAGATACAGAAAAATTGTACAAATTTGTATGGAAAATTTAGAGGTACCTTCACATTTTCACTCATAACTTTTGAACCGCTTGACCGATTTTGCTCATTTTAAATACCAAACTGCTCGGGAGGATGTTCAATAATCCGGGTAAAAATAGGCGCCCCCGCTTGC
The DNA here is from genome assembly GCA_949748255.1 of Eustalomyia histrio. Classification (NCBI taxonomy): domain Eukaryota; kingdom Metazoa; phylum Arthropoda; class Insecta; order Diptera; family Anthomyiidae; genus Eustalomyia; species Eustalomyia histrio. The sequence goes on from OX456524.1 coordinate 36,768,793, forward strand.
GTCTTCGCGTCGTGATCGTGATTTCAACAGACAGACAGACGGACATCGCTAAATCGACTTAAAATTGCATAAGGATCACGAATATATATACTTTATAGGGTCTTAAACCTATATTTCGACATATTACAAACGGAATGACAAACTGATATATACCCTCACCATATATGGTGGAGGGTATAAAAAACGAGTCACAATTGTATACTTTCCTAAAATATCAATACATATATCAAAATATAACAAATATAGTAAAATTTTTAAAACGTAGTAAAATTTTTAAAACGTAGTAAAAATATTAAAACGTAGCTAAAATATCAGAACGTAGTAAAAATATCAAAACGCAGTCAAATATTAAAACGAATTCAAAATATTAAAACATCTATACAAAGTCAACATATCAAAACGCAGTCAAAATAGCAAAACGCGGTAAAAATATCAAAAAGTAGTGAAAATATCAAAATGTACTCAGAATATCATAATGCAGTCAAAATATCAGCTCTTCGTCAAAATATCAAAACTTAGTCAAAATATCAAAACTTAGCCAATATATCAATTCTTAGGCAAAATATCAAAACGGAGTCAAAATATCAGCTCTTAGTCAAAATATCAAAACTTAGTCAAAATATCAAAACTTAGTCAAAATATCAAAAATAATTCAAAATATCAATACTTAGCCAAAATATCAAAACGGAGTCAAAATATCAAAACGTAGTCAAAATATCAAAACGTAGTAAAAATATCACATCGTAGTCAAATATTAAAACGAATTCAAAATATTAAAACATCAATACATAGTCAACATATCAAAATGCAGTCAAAATAGCAAAACGCGGTAAAAATATCAAAAAGTAGTGAAAATATCAAAATGTAGTCAAAATATCACAACGCACTCAAAATATCAAAACGCAGTCAAAATATCAAAACGCAGTCAAAATATCAAAACTTAGTCAAAACTTAGCCACTATATCAATTCTTAGGCAAAATATCAAAACGGAGTCAAAATATCAGCTCTTAGTCAAAATATCAAAACTTAGTCAAAATATAAAAACTTAGTAAAAATATCAATACTTAGTCAAAATACCAATACTTAGTCAAAATATCTAAACGTAGTCAAAACTTAGCCAATATATCAATTCTTAGGCAAAATATCAAAATGGGGTCAAAATATCAGCTCTTAGTCAAAATATCAAAACTTAGTCAAAATACCAAAACTTAGTCAAAATATAAAAACTTAGTAAAAATATCAATACTTAGCCAAAATATCAAAATTGAGTCAAAATATCAAAACTTAGTCAAAATATCAAAACTTAGTCAAAATATCAAAACGGAGTCAAAATATCAAAACGGAGTCAAAATATCGAAACGTAGTCAAAATATCAAAACGTAGTAAAAATATCAAAACGTAGGCAAAATATCAAAACGTAGTTAAAATATCAAAACGTAGTAAAAATATCAAAATGTAATCAAAATATCAAAACGTAGTCAAAAAATCAACACGTAGTCAAAATATCACAACGAAGTAAAGTATCAAAACTTGGCCAAAATATCAGTTAAAATATCAAAACGTAGTGAAAATATTAAAACTTAAGTAAAAATATCAAAACTTTGTCAAAATGTCAAAACTTTGTCAAAATATCAAAACTTAGTCAAAATATAAAAACAAAGACGTAGTTGATATATAAATACAGGACATATGAATACGTAGTCATCACAACGTAGTGCAGAACAAATACGTAATTGAAATATGAATACATAGAGGAAATATGCACACATAGTCAAAACAATAATATATAATCGAAATGTGAATCCATGATCTAAATATGAATCCAAAAAATCAAATAAAATAGCCTGTATTTAAAGACATATTCATATCGAAACATATCGACATGTGATGACAAAAAGTATTTGAAACATGAAGACGTAGCTTCATAAACCTAATTTATTATTATTTATTTTGTCTAAAGTGTCTTTTACATTTTCAACCATATTATTTTATGAGAGTAAAAAAGATCTATTGAGCTACTGAAAAAAATTTAAACAAATCAAGTCAGTAAACAACATAAAACTTTATTATTTTTCACATAAAACAAACGGCAGTTGACACTTTTCTTATCAGACCTATCTTTAGATTTTAAACAGAAGTAAAAGGAAAAGTGTCAGAAACTTAAGACTGTAATTAAGTTCAATCAAAGTGTAGGAAGGCAGTCATGCTACACTCAGGGAAAACAAGTTTCATCAATTGATAAAATTGCGTCACAAATCGTTTTTCATAAATTCTTCATGATATTTATGAAGTTTTTATAAATATGATGAAACTTTATGAAAAATGTTTCATAACTTATTAATTATTTCATAGAACAATGTCATCAAAATAATTTTTTGAAAAATTTTCCATTGAGAGAGAGATAGGGAAAAACGGAAGTGTGTATTGGGAGTAACACCTATAAATTTTTTCATAATATTAATTAAGCTTTTCTCAGAGTGTACATTAACCAACATGTATTACTCTCAAGATTACCAACTCTTGAAGTGACAAAAACGGCAAGATAACGGCGAAAAAAATTACTAGAAATGTATAAATTTTAAAAATTATCAATCATTTTTGCACTCTAAGAAATGTTAGTAAATTTACTAGTATAAGAGGAGTAAAGTTAAATGTAATATTACACATTTACAGAAATTTTTATGAATATAAATATAAATTTTTAGGCATTTCACGTTAGTATTTACTCTTAAAACAGGTTTCAAATTAATTCTAAAATTTAAAATTTAATTTTTTAACACTTCCAATGTAAATTTACACATTTTATGGGCGACAGCTTACACATATTTTAACATAGAGCACACAGAGTAAATTTACCCAATTTATAGTAGGCGGACAGTTTTTTTCCGGCTAGCCATTTTTTATGATCTGGTCGAAAAATTACTAAATTGGCCACCTCGACTGAATATACACAATGGAAATAACAATTTATTTCAAGACTTTTTCCTCATCTCATATCGTAATATGTAAAGTAGAGAAGTTTTCTTAAGTATTAATAAAAGCAAACATGTGTAAAAGCGCATCAAAATAAACAAAACAGCAACAAAACTTAAAGGCAAAAGAAAAACTCTTTAGAAGAAGGCAATAACACAAGTGTCAATGCTCTAGTTGCAAAATAAAATAAAAAATGTTTATAGAAAAAATGGAATACAGATGTGCCTGTCTTTAGGCAAAAAAAAAAAGAGTTAGAAAAAAATTAAAATTTTAAATGCATGCAATAATTAATTACTTCTATGTTAAACAAGGTCAATAAAAAGTTAATAAAATGCATATTTTTCTTTTTCTTTTTTTCAAACAACATAAACAATGTTTGCCTAACACCCTGTATGTTATATTCCCTTTTACATACAGTGTAAATTAATAGTAAATGTTTTTAATGTTAAAAAGTGCATTGCTCTTGTGTAATATCATCACTATTGAATCGTTCGTTATTCTTCATTAAATACTGTATATGTTGCTGCATAGTAGACTCGAAAGTTTAAACTATTACGTACAATCTAGAAATATTGTTTGCAACGAACATTTAGCAAAGTTTTAATAAAACTGTAAAAAAAAATGTTGTATAGAACAACACTGACTGACGCTTCGCTACATTTATAAGAAAAACAAACTTTTGTTGCCACATTTTGTATTCGTACATAGGAAAACTTGCACTTCATCACTTTTCTTTGTTCATTACTACTTTAAACTGTATAAAACAATTAGGTCTGTAGTACTACAAGTATTAGTAGTAGTTTTATTAAGCAAATTCGCAAACATGTCCGATGTACCTACTAAAACTTGCGAATTGTAATGTTTTTTTTTTTTTATTTGCAAGTTTTCTAGATAAATATTACATAAGATATTAACTACTTAAAAATACTACGATTGCAAGTAAAAATAAATGGAGATATTGACATACATAAATGAAATAGGAATTATTTAAATGTAGTTTTATGTGAAATAATTACCTAAAACTATAAATCTGTTGAAGATCTTTTAATAAAAATGATTTAAAAATATAATAAAAACGTAGCCAAAATAATAATTTAAGTCAAAACGTCACAAAAACGTAGTTAAAATATCAAAATGTATTTATAATATACATTGAAAGGTATCCAAAATATCACAATTGAGTCAAAATCTAAAAACTTAGTCAATATATCCAAATGTAGTCAATGAAAAAAATATCGAAACATAGTCAATATATCAAAACGTAGGTAATGTGTTAAAACGTCTCAAACTATGAAAATAATGTCAAAAATAATATTTTTATAACAAATATCACAACGATGTCAAAATATCACAACGTTGTCAAAATATTAAAAGGCAGTCAATATATCAAAACGCATTCAAAACATGAGAACTCAGTCAAAATATCAAAACGTAGTCACAATATTAAAACGTAGTTAAAATATTACAACATAGTAAAAGTATCAAAACGTAGTAAAAATATCAAAATGTAGTCAAAATATCAAAACGTAGTCAAAATATCAAAACGTAGTCAAAATATCAAAACGTAGTCCAAATATCAAAACGTAGTCAAAATATCAAAACGTTGTGAAAATATCAAAACGTAGTCAAAATATCAAAACGTAGTCAAAATATCAAAACGTATTCAAAATATCAAAACGTAGTCAAAATATCAAAACGTAGGCAAAATATCAAAACGTAGTCAGAATGTATTCAAAATATCAATACGTAGTCAAAACGTATTAAAATATCAAAACGTAGGCAAAATATCAAAACGTAGTCAAAATATCACGTAGTCAAAATATCACGTAGTCAAAACATCAAAACTTAGTAAAAATATCAGAACGTAGTCGAAATATCAAAATGTAGTCAAAATATTAAAACGTAGTCAAAATATCAAAACGTAGTCAAAATATCAAAACGTAGTCAGAATGTATTCAAAATATCAATACGTAGTCAAAACGTATTAAAATATCAAAACGTAGGCAAAATATCAAAACGTAGTCAAAATATCAAAACGTAGTAAAAATATCAAAACTTAGTCAAAATATCAGAACGTAGTCAAAATATCAAAACGTAGTCAAAATATCAAAACATAGTCAAAATATCAAAACGTAGTCAAAATATCAAAACGTAGTCAAAATATCAAAACGTAGTCAAAATATCAAAACTTAGTCAAAATATGAGAACGTAGTCGAAATATCAAAACGTAGTCAAAATATTAAAACGTAGTCAAAATATCAAAACGTAGTAAAAATATGTAGTTAAAATACGAAAACTAAATATCAAAACGTAGTCAAAATATCAAAACGTAATAAAAATATCGAAACGTAGTCGAAATGTCAAAACGTAGTCAAAATGTAGTCAAAATACCAAATCGTAGTTAAAATACTAAAACGTAGTAAAAATACTAAAACGTTATAAAAATATCAAAACGTAGTTAAAATATAATAATAAAAACGTAATTAAATTATCAAAATGTAGTAAAAATATCATAACGTATGTTGTCGATATAAGCAGACGTAATCGAACTAGAAAACATAGGTAGAAGAATATCCCACAATATTTTTTTTATTTTCTTCTTTAACTATGTCTTTCTATTTCTCTTTTCTGCACTAACAATGAACAAATATTTTAATTCCCACACTTAAGAATTTGTAATATGAAACCTTTATTAATAAATCTTGAAAATTATTAAATTTAATACATTAGAGTAAAACTACAAGTCAGTAAACTGTAAAACAATACATAAATATTGCAATAAAATCACGATTAAAAACGTAACAAAAAAAACACACAAATCCAACCCCTAAAAAGAGCACCCTCAACTGAATTCACAACATCAAAAATAAATTTGAACATGATTTTTATTTAAATGTTCCACCACCCCCCACCCCCCCCCCCCCCCCCCACCCAAAAAAAAATAATAATGATAAAAAGATATATATATTCGCAGTGTCTACATACATATGGATACAAAACTGATGACTCAGGGGTAAAAAGTCAAATTGTATATTAGCAAGAAAATGACTCAAAAAAAAAAATAATATCTCCAAACTGAAAATAATATTTGCACTTATCTTACTAACAATAATAATGTTTTTAAAAATGGGTATCAAATGAATAAATATGATGTAGAGATTTTGTTAAAATAACATAACTTTTTATTTCTCATAATAATGAAAATATAAACAAAATATCACGTATTTTTAATTGTTGTATTCTGTATTAATTACTAATGGTGTACACACAAACAACAACAGCAATAACACACATACATATGTAAAAAATAAAAAAGTGGGGAGTCTGTTTTCAAAACAAAGCCAGAGGGATCCAACCAAACCAATAAAAATTATAAATATTTATTATGGATATTAGTGAAAATATGCAATAAAAAAATTTCCAAATTTTTGTTGTTTTTTTTTACAAAATTTCAAAAAGTAGTTAAAAATATTATGACTTATGGCAAAGGGGGAACAAAAAAAAGCATGTGGAAGGTACACAATCACAGCTCCCCAGCAAAACTTTGGTAATGGGTGCGATATTCTCATGCGTTACCTTGTAATGATAGCTCGTAACCTTTTTCATTATTTGCAAGCATAAAGTAATAAGTTACTCATTATTGATTACGTAATATATGATTTATAAATGTAAAGTAGTAATTGAAAAATTTTTGATACATACATTACTTTGTGTTTTTTTTGTAAGCAAAAGGGTAATTAATGTATGTTTGTTTTGACAACACTAGGCAACAATTCAATTAAGTTGAAAGCAATCAAATACTATATGCGTCGATAGCTCAGTGGGTAGAGTTCTTGCCTGGCAACCAGATTTCCCTGGTTCGATTCCCATCTTGATCACATTATTTTTAATTGCAAATATTTTAAATAAAATATTTTTAATAATTTTTTCTAATAAAAATTCCTCTTTTTAAAAAATCAATTTTTAGACACATTACTTTTTCCATTCTCGTAACCATATAAGTAACCCCTTACATTATCACCTCTAAAGTAATGGGTATAAACATTACTTTGAGGCTCATCGCCTGTAAAATTCATCAATGAAGTAAGGTGTAAAGTAATCCATCGGCCCCTATGGCTATACATTACTTTACCCATTATTTGGTAATGTGTGGTTTTGCTGGGCCATTCTATCAGCAAAGAGTTAAAAAGAAGTATCAAAAATTACCCGGTTTTTAGGTTTTTTGATTTTCTTTCATGTTTGTTCCAAAGAAATTATACAAATTGGGTATCAACTGAAAGGTATTCTGAAGATATATCCAACAGAGTAGTACCTACTTAAAATATTGAAAAGTTTGCAAATATCTTCGGAACTCATTTCTACCAAATAAATATCAACTTGTACCTATATGTTTGATAGCGAAATCTGGAAATAGCCGCAGGCACTCCTTGTTAGTAAAATCAATAAGGTTTTAACTTCAACAAGCTTAGAATTAATCAGACATGACTCGCGATCGCGCCTCGGACATGACTCACGATCGCGGACATGACTCACGATCGCGCCTCGACGACATCGCGTCGTTATAGTCGTATGAAAAAATTAAGAAAAAAAATGTGATAAATTTGGAGCATAAAAAAATATGATGTGGAAAAAATACGAAATTATTAAAAAAAAAAAAAAGAGTAAATAACTAAAACAAATGTATCAGAAATTAGAATTAAAATATTAATTTTCAATTTTGATGTTTTCAAAACTTTAAATTTCATATCAAGAGCTTATATTCAATACCCTATATGAACCAAAAGACATTTGTTCAGGAAGCAAAAAACTGATTTATGTTATTTTAGGTTATTTGCGGCACTATGGTTGATAGAGTGTATTACAAGTGAAAAAGTCAAATATAGGGTCCGCCAAATAACTTTTTTTTTTTTGAAAATGCTTAAAAAAAACTACTGAATATTTGCTCAAATTTCTTTTTTTATTTGAAAGTACAATCCTTCCGGTTAATAATGTAAAATAATTTCATTCAAATTGCTGCCTCGGCTGGCCGTTACAGTCAATGGCGATCGGGCCATGTTGAACGAATTTTTGTTCGCAAAAATTTAAGAGGAGGATATTGGCAACAATTTGGTTTCAACAGGACGGTGTTACGTGCCACCCAGCCGAAGCTACACTCGATGTTTTGCGCCCTGTTTTTGAAGATCGCATTATCAGCCGCAGAGCTGATGTCGTTTGGCCACCTCGGAGCTGCGATTTGACACCGTTAGACTATTATTTGTGGGGTGCCGTCAAGGATAAGTGTTACGCCGACAAGCCAGAGACAATTGACGCTTTAAAGGACAATATTCGTGAAGCCATTGGTGAAATACAGCTGCACACAATCGATAATGTGCTTAAAAATTGGACCGATCGTGTAGGCTACTGCATGGCCAGCCGAGGCAGCCATTTGAATGAAATTTTTCCATTATTAACCGGAAGGATTGTACTTTCAAATAAAAAAAGAAATTTGAGAAAATATTTAAGTTTTTTTTTTTATAGCATTTTCAAAAAAAAAAAATTATTTGGCGGACCCTATATATATTGGCTTATAGAGTGTATTGCACAGTAAAAAAATATGATACAATTTGCAATTTTATCAAAAATCAAACGTGTTCTTTAACTTTTTTCTTTTCAACATTTAATAAGTAAATAAAACATTTAACAAGATAATTTTAATACATATCCTTCTATTACTGATTTCATTTAAAATAAGTGATTATAAATGATATTCTGGTGGTATAACAGGCTTCAAATGACGTTTTCACTAACTAGGCTGAATGGAAAGTTGACAAGTATGTAAGGTCTTTGGTTTAGTATCCTGTGTGTTTCTTAATAAAATTTACAAAAAATTTAACATTAATTTTTTAGTTGAAGTTGTATTAAAGCATGTCTACTGAATTTAAAAATAAATTATAGCACTGTCCAATCATTTTTCGTTTTTTTTTTTTGTAATCTGTGCATCAAAATCTATTGATTAAATAATATTTCTTCAAGATTCCTTCACATGTTAAGTACAGTTGTAGAAACAGTTATAGAAAACAACTTTGTTTAATATATGTAGTAATAATAGATTTTTTGTAATTAGTCGACAGCAGTAATGTGGTTGATAGAGGGTATTGCATTCATAAATAAATGTTATGGTTGATAGAGAAATAACAAATATATGATTTTTTTCTCAATGAAATTTATGTTATCAAAAAGTGATTTTCAAGGTATTGGTTTATAGAGTGCATTGAATACAAGGTGTCGATATATTCATAATGTTAAAAAATTTTTTTATTATTATTATTTTTAATACTTTTTTTGTTAGTTTTTGTAATAATTAGTCAATTTTTTGGGAATTTTTATTTACACTTTTAAATTAACTAAAAGATCCGTCTTGTTCGTTTGTGACAGTTTGTTATTTTGGATGCAGATGCAAAGCTGTTTTGTCTGATGACGTGTCCTCAACATGCTAACGATTATTACATCTCCTAAATTTAAATTCTGCTTGGTAGAACTATCAATACGAGGTCAAAATATCAAGATAGAGCAAAACGTTTTTAAAATATCACAATGTAGTCGAAACTTTATAGTCCCTCGGAAGATTTTACCCCAAAATTCAATTTTATAACTTGCATACCCACAATTATATTTTTATTTATAAATTTTTAAGGCCTTAAATTTATTTGGTGTATTTTTTTTTATGTTAAGTTCGTTGTCATTTTTTTTTTTGTATTATTTTTTAGCAAACTAAAAGGCCTGTTTAACATTAACTTTTTTTTTATATATATTTTGTGTTATTTTGGAACAAAGACTTTCAAGTGTTGTACATAATGTTGTGTTGAACAACATAATCTTTATGATTAAAAAAGGCATACAAAAATACAATACTGAAAAAAAATATACAAAAAACATTTTTCTTCCATATGCTTATGAAAATATAACAGAAAAAGATGTGTTTTTAGTTTTTTTAATACACTTTTTTACTTTTTAATGATTTCCGTCGTTGCAATTTTTGTAAAAAAAAAAATTTGCTTGTTCATTGTATTAGTGGTTCAGTATGACTTTCTGTTCTTTTTTATAGTTTTTGCCATATTTCAATAAATTATAGGTTCAAGCGATTTTTTTTTTTTGGCTCGTACTTTATTTAGTACCCACGCGTGACATACAATCTATAGTACATTTGTGACTTAAGAGCTGAGAGGTTAAGTTTAAGTTTTATAATGTATAGAAGGGACAATTGCATGATGTCTCTTTAATTTTTTTTTTGTGGCAGGAAACTGTGGTAATTTGTCACTGTTTGGGAGTGTTTAAAGAACATAAATTTATATACTTAGCATGCATGTTTTTAAAATCAATAGAAATTTAAGATTTGAATTTAAGAATTCTATTTACTATTAAAAAAACCTTTAAGTCTATTGATATACCAACATAACTACTCAAAAGAACCAAATTTATTTAGAGACTACAAAAATTGAAGATTCGTATTTTTTGTGGCCTGATCCCTATAAGGGCTTCAAAATTGGGTTAAAACAATGACGTAGTCTTATATCGACGTAGGCGAAATACCAACCACTAGTCGAAATATAAATACTAGGGCGGATCAATAAGTCCGTGACTTTTCGAACTGCCCTCGTAGTTATATGTAATGCAGCACTGCTCCCATCAATAGATGGAATATAATAGACTACTGAGCAAGTTCCGTCATTTACTTTGCGTTTAACAGCTGCTCATTTTTTCAAAATGGAAAAAAGTGAATTTCGAGTGCTCATTAAACATTATTTTTTGCGAAAAAAAACCGTCAGTCAAACCAAGGAAAAGCTTGATAAATACTATGGGGACTCTGCACCATCGATTGCAATGGTAAAAAAGTGTTTTACTGAATTTCGTTGTGGTCGCACAAGCACGGAAGATGCCGAGCGTTCTGGGCGCCAAGTTGAGGTCTCTACACCCAAAACAATTGAAAAAATTAATCACTTGGGTATGAGAACGCTTTCCGCAAGATGGCTGCCGCGCTTGCTCACAATCGACCACAAACGAAATCGTGTGACAGCTTAGTTTCCGTGGCAAAAATCCATGAAATAGACTTCGTATTGCCCCCTCATTTGCCTTATTCTCCGGATTTAGCCCCCAATGACTATATCAAAGTAGTCAGAATATGAAAACGTAGTCAAAATATCAAAACGTAGTCAAAGTATTAAAACGTAGTCAAAATATTAAAACGTAGTCAAAATATCAAAACGTAGTCAAAATATCAAAACGTAGTCAAAATATCAAAACGTAGTCAAAATTTTTAAAACGTAGCCAAAATATCAAAACGTAGTCAAAATATCAAAACGTAGTCAAAATATCAAAACGTAGTCAAAATATCAAAACGTAGTAAAAATTTTAAAAACGTAGTCAAAATATCAAAACGTAGTAAAAATATCAAAAAGTAGTAAAAATATCAAAACGTAGTTAAAATATCAAAACGTAGTCAAAATATCAAAACGTAGTCAAAATATCAAAAAGTAGTCAAAATATCAAAACGTAGTCAAAATATCAAAACGTAGTCAAAATATCAAAACGTAGTCAGAATATCAAAACGTTGTCAAAATATCAAAACGTAGTCAAAATATTAAAACGTAGTCAAAATATCAAAACGTAGTCAAAATATCAAAACGTAGTCAAAATATTAAAACGTAGTCAAAATATCAAAACGTAGTCCAAATATTACAAAGTAGTCAAAATATCAAAACGTAGTCATAATATCAAAACGTAGTCAAAATATCAAAACGTAGTCAAAATATCAAAACGTAGTCAAAATATCAAAACGTCGTCAAAATATCAAAACGTAGTCCAAATATCAAAACGTAGTCAAAATATCAAAAAGTAGTCAAAATATCAAAACGTAGTCAAAATATCAAAACGTAGACATAAAATCAAAACGTAGACAAAATATCAAACCGTAGTCAAAATAATAAAACGTAGTCAAAATATCAAAACGTAGTCCAAATATTACAACGTAGTCAAAATATCAAAACGTAGTCAAAATATCAAAACGTAGTCAAAATATCAAAACTTAGTACAAAAATCAAAACGTAGTCGAAATATCACAACGCAATCAAAGTATCAAAACGTAGTCCAAATATCAAAACGTAATCAAAATATCAAAACGTAGTCAAAATATCAAAACGTAGACATAAAATCAAAACGTAGACAAAATATCAAACCGTAGTCAAAATAATAAAACGTAGTCAAAATATCAAAACGTAGTCCAAATATTACAACGTAGTCAAAATATCAAAACGTAGTCAAAATATCAAAACGTAGTCAAAATATCAAAACGTAGTCAAAATATCAAAACTTAGTACAAAAATCAAAACGTAGTCGAAATATCACAACGCAATCAAAGTATCAAAACGTAGTCCAAATATCAAAACGTAATCAAAATATCAAAACGTAGTAAAAGGTCAAAATTTTAAAACAGTCAATATTTTAAAATATAGTCGAATCATCAAAACGAAATTAAAATTGAGCGAAAATTTTTAAAAGAAAACACCTTTTAAAATTCCCTTTATCATAATATTTCCTCCCTCCCCCTTTCATAAAAATATACATGTCTATAATGTTTTAAATTAATGTCAATTGAAGTGTATTTTATACCATCACAAAATTATTAAATTGCATAAAAATAAAATTAAATATTTACTGTCAATTTACGTTTTTTGTTTTTCGAAATAAGATGAAAAAACATGTCCTTAAAGATATATAAAGGATAATGAAATACAAAATATAAACAGCCGCCCACGTGTTTGTAAGTAACAAAAGTTGAAAATAATGAAGGAATCTTTAGAAAACACCCACAACAAACCGTTAAAACTTCCCCTCTGTATGAGTCATCAAATATATGTTTAAAATGCAATGCGTACGTATGACTAACAGGAGCTATTGTGGGTGTTTCACAACCCTTATATTTAAACAATGATTATTCATATATTTTTACGAAGCATCAAGAAATAAAATGAATGATATATAAATATGTTGAAAGTTGAAGATTAAAATTTATATTGTATATTTAAGAAAATCGATAAGTAGCCAAAATGTCCTTGAGATTTGTCAAAAAAAAATATAATTATAATGAAAAATTTTAAAGATAACATCAAGTTTCCCTTAAAGGATTTTTTACATTTAAAATCACCCTTAATGAAGTGCGTGCAAGTGTCAAACTAATTAATGTTTTAAAATAACAAGAACGAGTCAACGACTGTGAAAATAAGCATAATAAGAGGGATCAGGGATGCCAGATTACAGTATTTATGTTAATGTTGCATAACTGTTATTGTTTCTATTGTAAGAATTTATTGTCATATTCAAGAAAACGCGACTTACTTCAATAAAAAGTTCAATAGATTTTAAAAAGTTTAAAATCTTAACTTAATATAAAAAGTAAGTTAAAAAAATCTGTTGAAAAACTAATTTTTTAAAAAATTGTTTAAAAAGTTTTTAGTTATCTTCATTTACTGGGTGGTCAATTTACACACTTAAAATAGTTTGTACGTTAAAATAAAAAAAAAATCACATTTAAAAGAAATGATATTTCATTTAAAACCCGGTCTACTTAAATGAAATGTTTTTTGTTATTTCTTATTAAATTATGTTTAAACAACTGACAAATCAGTAAAAAATAAATGATTAAAAAATAAATGTTGACCTACCAATTCCGTAAAAATAAATGATTATAAATGAATATTTGAAATTGTTTTGGTTTTTTTTTTTGTATATAAACAAACAACTTAACTAAAAAACCAATTGGAGTTTTTTAAATACTCCTATTATTTTGAAACAGACAGCAAACAAAATTTAAATTCGTTATAACTGTAACGGAAACAAATAAACCACAAATTTCCGTTTTTTGGGTAAAGTTTTATAAAATTTAAAACAAAAAATCAATTAATGACAGTAAATCATTTTGAACAAATGTTTAAAAAATGTAAAGGGTTTTCCAATAGGTACTTGACAATTTTGAATGTAATTTGTGAACGCACTATTTCACTGATCATCTAACTGTTACTTTCATTTTTTCAGTAAACTCAACATTTTCATCATGGTAAAGTACACGAACAAACAACGTATACAAATTATAAAAATGTACTACCGAAATTCGGAGTCGGTGACCGTGTTAACTCCAATTTTCGGTCGTTATTCTCGCCCTAGTAGACAAGCAATAACAAGTTTAGTGCAAAATTTGAGTCACATATTCATTGTGTGATGCTGCCGTGCCAGTGAGCTAACGGGTTGATCGAAGTGACGAAAATATCGCTGCCATTCAGGCGTCCGTAGCAAACGATACAAATCAGTCGATTTCGCGGCGTTCTCAAGAACTGGGCATCGCCAAGACCACTTTATGCCGAATTTTGCGTAAAGATCTTGGTTTACACCCATACAAGATCAAGCTGACTCAAGAATTGAAGCCATTTTGAGCGACGTACGTTCTCCGATTGGGCTCTGGAGAAGGTGCGCTAAGATGATGAATTCCATCACAAAATCATCTTCAGTCACGAAGCTCATTTTTGGCTCAATGGGTTCGTCAATACCGATTATTTTTGGCCCAAAATGGAAAACATGGACTTGGACGACATGTGGTTTCAACAGGACGGTGCCACTAGCCACACAGCACACGTTACAATCGATTTATTGGAAGAGTAAGTTTTTTTATGAGCGCGTTATCTCAAAAAATGGACCAGTCAATTGGCCGCCTCGTTCTTGCGATTTAACGCCTCTAGACTTTTTTCTTAGGGGCTACATCAAATCATTGGTCTATGCCAACAAGTCGACGACCTGGGAAGAAGTCAGAGCCAATATTGAACGCGAAATAGCGGCCGTTACGGCCGAAATGTGAGACCGAGTCATCGAAAATTGGGTCCAACGAATCGACCGCTTCCGGCGTGCCCGCGGTGGCCATATGAACGAAGTAGAGTTCCATTCATAAATGTTTTGATTGTATTTTGAGTCGATCATAAAGTTTTGGAAATATATCAAATGGTTTGCGTTTTTATTTAAAAAAAAAGTTGTCAAGTCCTTTTTGTAAAACCCGATATAAATAAATGTATGGTCCTCTATTTTTAACTAAACTTAAAACATTTTTATTAAACTCCATAATATTCTTAGGGCATTAATGGTGCCCGTCGTCATACGGTACCATCAGCAGGATGGCGCACCATGTCACACAGCTCAACAACCAATCGACCTTTTGCGCATTAAGTTCGGCAATCATATAATCAAACGTCTTGGCGATGTTAATTGGCCGCTTCAGAGATGCGATTTGACCCCTTTAAACTTTTTCTTCTGGGGGGTGCTGTTAAAGACCAATGATATGCAAATAATCCAGAAAGGATCCACACCTCCTAAGGCTAATATCTTTGGAGCCTTTCGTGGGACAGAACCAGAAACGGTCAACAAAGTCATGGAAATTTGGACTGACAGGATGAGCTACTGCGAAGACAGCCGCGGCAGGCGGCTGGCTTATGGTTATTTCTAATAAAGCCAGATTATATTAAAATAAATTATATTTAGTTCATTTTATTTAATTTAGTCTATTCTTGTTTTTTAAAATCTTTTTCATTTTTTTTTTTACAAATAATTCAGTTTATGTATTTTTATATTTATCTGGCAACTCTCTCTCTCTCTCTATGATACCCTTATATTAAAGCTTTTTGCTATAAATATATATGCACTATAAACTTTCAAAATGACAACTCCTCCCACGGTAAATTTATCAAAAGGACTGCATAATAAAATATATAAATTTTAAGAGGATTTAATATAATTACAAGGATCTACTATTAAGTAAATGAATATAAAAAAGTGCATGAAATTGAACACACAAGGAATATTCAAAACAAAAAATCACCCTATTTTGCAAATAAAAAAATGCCAAACCCAGACAAATATGGCAACATACACACAGAGAAAAAACATGGTTGCGACATGATCACTGCTACTATATGTTGCTTATTGCATTCGGGCATGGTGGTTCAAATCAAGTTATTGGTTTCTAAATAGGTTCTAACCATCAATATTATCGCTACCATCATTATTAAAGTAAATATTTTATTATTTCATGATTGCCACTTTCTATTTTAAAACATTATTGGCTGTAATCCAAACTGTGGTAACAACAATTCTGACTATGAAAAAATATAATAATCATGGAAGTATAAAATGATGAAAACAATCAATAAATAATTATAAATCAAATAAAACATGACTTTGTTATTTAAAGTCATAATAGTGTCTTGTTTTCATAGAAAAAAATTGTATCAGTTCAGTCACCCATGTAAAATTAATAAATGTATGATCATTTTTACCTGGGAGAGAGGGTTTATTTTTGAAAATGCCTTATACATATAACATTATAATTTACACGAATTTATTAATAATTAAAAAGATTATATATGTATATAGATATTATATTTAAATATAACGACTTTCTGGTGAAAAAAGTACTCAGAATATTAATAAAATAATATTTTTTAAAATAAATAGTCTTTATAACCCAATAGCTGTTTTGTACGAAAAGGATTCTTATATTCTGCAAACTATTTCTTAGATAAAAATTTATATATATTTTTAAAAACACTTAGATTCCAAAAAAATTCTGAGTCTCTAAGGACTATCTAAAAAAATCTTAATCATTTTCTTAGATTGTAAAAATTTGTCTATTAGAAAAAGTCCATAGAATCGTATGTTTTTTTATTCTAAAAGTTCTTAGAATTTATTTTTTTTTTATTATTTATTTTTCTTTCAAAAAAAGTCCATAAAATCAAAGAAATTTTTTTTGAAAAAGTCCTTAAAATCAATATTTTTTTAGGAAAAACAATTAAAGAAATATTTTTTAAATTTAAAGAACTTTTTCATAGTTTCATAACTGTAGGGACCATATTATGGTAAAATTATGATTATTTTTATTATCATAATATGATAACCATATTATAGTACGACTATGGTTGGCACAATCATAATTCCAAAAATATACAATCATAATCCCAAAAATACAATGTTTTTTCTACGTGTATACAAAAACTTGCAAAATTTCATTCCCAGGCAAAAACAAACAAGTGATTTGTGGTCTCAATGAATTTTAACGAAGATGTATATGTTAAATATCAAATTTTATGCGATACAATTTATTAGTATGAATTTTAACAAAAAGGGGATGTTACCAAAACACACACACACACATGTCACATTTCCTAAAACTAATATGATTTTAACTAAATGTAGCAGAACTTTTAATTCATACCCCAACATACCAAATGACTTGAAAAAAATATTATTATAAGCTTACACACACAAGCCTTAAGCTTGAAAAAGACTTGAGAATATATTTAAAAAGGCTATCGTAACAATTGTAGAAAAATCAAAACGGGACCCTCGTGAAAATATTATGTGTGTATGATTACTATAAGCTTATTCTTGCAATTGTAGAATAAGCTTACAAAAATAATATTGTATTAACTTGCGTATAGAAAAGCTTATTTGACTCAATATATTTATAAGCTTTTTTACATAATTGTAGAATAAGCTTCACATATAATCTATTATTAAGTATTGAAAAAGAGAAATCATAATTATTTTCTTTAATTTCATTTATTTTTTATTTTAGTGAAAATATTATGTGTGTATGATTACTATAAGCTTATTGTTGCAATTGTAGAATAAGCTTACAAAAATAATATATTATTAATAGTTGAAAAAGAGAAATCATAATTATTTTCTTTAATTTAATTTATTTTTTATTTAAATTTAATTTTAAAAATAAATAATAATAACTCATTTTAAATATAAAAAATAATAATTAATTTTAAATATAAATAATAATAATTAATTTTAACCATAAATAAAAATAATTAAATTTAGTATGCAATTGCACGTTCACTATATAAAATTTACAACTAAATGTACACGCAAAACACGTTTGACAAATTTAAAGAAAAAGTAATGGCACTTGTTGTATGTTATATTGCGTAGAACAAAAACAACAAGACTAGAATGTATTGAAAAATATTTCTATTTGAATCGTCATATTGCGTTGTTGTTGTATGTTGTTCATAAGCATACTTGAAAAAAGTTATGTATAATAATCTTTTCTCTAGCATTGTTAAATACTGCTTGTGAATTCACATTTTATAAATATTATAATAAGCGAAATTAAGAAAAGCTTAAAACACACTATTAATATAAGCTTATTCTCAAGTTGTATTGCAGTTTGATTGCTATATGGTATATTGGGATATTATTGTGGTGTTGCGAATGCTACAATATTCTCGTTATTTAGTTGTAATGTTTAAAAATACTTTTTAAAAAATTATTTAAATTGTAAGATACATACTCGTATTTATATAGAGACTAAAAACAACAATAATAAATGTTATAGAAACAACAGTCATTGGTGTAATTTTAATAAATTAAACTTGATTGCAGCTGCAAATATTTGCATTGTTAGTTTTTCTGATCTGATTTTTGTTTTATACATAAAGTACAATACATAAATTTTTTCAACTTTTATTAAATACTTTTTATATGTATCCTTTTCTTTCAAATAACCACAAAGAAAGAAGTCCAACGGTGTCAAATCACATGAGATAACACGGCCATTGAATTTGTCGCGCATAAGAGCCATTGTTTCGTTAGCTGTGTGGCAAGTGGCACCGTCCTGTTGAAACCACATATCGTTCAGGGTCATATCCTCAATTCCTGGCCACAATAAGTTCGTTATCATCATGCTGACCAAACAATATCACAAAGTGCACTATATGCATTTTGATTTGAACGCCCATTTTCATAATAAGCCTGAATAACTTTAACGCGTTGCTCGATTGTGTATCTTTCCGTGGTTCAAATTCAGTCAGTCTGAAATTGATGTCAAATGTCAAATGAAATGCAATAAAAAACTTGACGTTTAGGTTCACATTCAACATCGGCCCTTAAAATTTAGCAACCGTTTAGTTTATAGGAGTACCATAGCACCACAAAAATCCTACGGTACCAACTTTATCATAACTGGTGCATGCGTATCCGTAGTGTTGCCAAAAAAAGATTCTTCTCATGTTTCCATTTTCAAAGTTGAAATACCCAAAAATCCTTAACAAATTGTTAAATAATCAAATTTTTCTTTCTTATAAAATGATTTTTCGAAGATTTTGTTTGCTAAAAATTAAAAATAAATATTCTAGAATAATAAATTAAAAATATTTTTAATAAACTTTTTGTTTTTTTTTTTTTTTTGTTTAGGGATTTTAGATGCAATTTTGCAATTTAAGTAACTGTAATAAAAGATAATATATAAATACATAAATCGAAATAATAAGACTTTTATATGCTAGAATGTTTGTTACACCAAGTTCATTATCAATTAAAAATTTAATTAATATGACTAAACTTTTAATTTAAAATTAAAAAAAAAATTTAATTGAAATTTTTTTGGCAATAATTTTTTTTGTCACTTTTACAGAGTTTTTTTATGGTATTTGGGTTACTTTATGAACGGTATCAACTCCATTTTAAAGTTAACCGGAGTCTTCTGAGGAGTGTATGCTGTGACTCTAGTTGTGACTATATTCCCCTTTTGTTTGTTGTTGCAAAGTCATAATAAAATATATTTATTGAAACTTTTACTTAAAAAATAAAAAAAAAAATATATTGACAATTGATTTTTTTTTAATTTTATTGTTGTTTTGTCTTACGACAGTCACAACTTGTCGCAAGTATGAATAAACACGTAAATGGATTACAATATTTTAGCTATTTTGCCTGCCAACTCTGCATTTAACAACACTATCTAAGAAACCTACTTAAATGATTTAAAAATTTGATTGATGGTTTATTGATAAACCAAACAACAACAACAGCAACAACAAAAATACAAAGCAAATTAATGTAAATAAGGAAATGAATTATACAAAAAATAAATAGTTCAAACATAAATGTAAAAATATTATTCAATGCTGCGCCAGCAAGACATGTCATGTGTTTTTTGCAAAGTTTTAAAAAACACCATTATTTTGGCCTTTTTCGAAATTTATTTATTTTTAAAGAAAATTTATTATTATGTTAAAATATTTGTTTAATAATTGTTATTAAGAATATATGTATATTGCGATAAGGCCGTTTTTGGTAGTCACTCAAAACATATGACGTGTCTTTTTGGGGCAGCGTCGTATTGTAAAGTATATTGTGAAATCATAGTTAAATATTGGGGAATTTATGTAAAATTAATTTTAATTTAATCATTAACTGATAAGAAATTATCAAAACCTAAACTGCAGGTGACTTTTTTACATTTCCATGAAAAAATGTGTCATAGAGAAGAAAAAAAAGTTGGCGTAAAATTAAAACACCTTAAGCAATCTTAAAATGAATCATAACGAAAATATGTATAAAACAAGTAAAAAAGGGCTAAATTCGGCTGTGCCGAATCTTTGAATACCCTCCACCAATATCCTAAAAAGGTGTTCTCTTCTGTTTTTGATACAAATAATATAAAAAAAACTTTTAAAGTAAAATTATGTAGGTGAAAAAATTTTTTGAGGTGAAAAACTTTTTTAGAAGTGGAAAAAAAATTTAGAGGTGAAAAAAAATTTTAAAGGTGAAAAAATTTTTTGTGGTGAAAACAAATTTTAGTGACAAAAAAATGTTTGAGGTGAATACAAAATATTTACTGCTAAGCGACTGGTAAAAAATATGAGAAAATATGTTATGCTACTATGCTACTATGAAATTGTACTAAATTTGTATGGGCAATTTAGAGGTACCTTTACATTTTCACTAGTTTTTTTAACCATGGACTTCACAAAAAACACATTTTGAAGCATGGTTTTGTCAAATACTCAATTTTGTTTCGGCTAGCTCTGCAGCCGAATATTCCTTATGGAGAGAATGCTCTTTCTGATGAGTCATGTATTGACAAATGGTTGCAACGAATGTTATTTCTTTAAAAAATTGAAGTGTGTTTGTCTAATGGAGACAAATGGAGACAGCAAAGAAATTAATTTGTTAAAGAAAGAACATGAGTTGTAACTATTTGTCAATAGATGGCCCATCAGAAGGTGCATTCTCTCCATTAGGCATATTTTTCTGCAGAGCTAGTCTCCATTAGCCATATTGTGCTACAATATGCAGTAGAGTATTATTGATTTTCTATTTTCTTCGTAACATAAATGAATATATATATATAAAATATATGTTTTATGTGCATATTATACCTTAATTTTTTAAATCAATATTCATTAAGATGTTTAAGAGCACAATATTGCACTTTTTTCATGTGTATTTTTTTATAAAAGAAAAAATTACAAATGCTTTTATTACGTCAAACATTTGAAAAATTGACTTTAAAATTATGTAATAAGTCTACTAGCAACATCTGAATGCATTATAATTTAAAGTATGTATTTAATTTAATATTTTTGGTAAATAAATTAATTGAAAGCCTAATCCAAGGCTATATCGCCATGGGGCAGGATATAGTTTTAATGTGATTTTGCGCCACCTATTCAAAAGTAGCGGCACTAAAGCAATTATGCATTTTGCTCTTTCTTTATATATAAATTTCTTTGGACCTAGCCATGGGGCAGGGTATTGTTTCAGTTAATTCAGCGGCAGCTATTCAAAAGTAGCGGCACTAAAGCAATTATGTATCTTGCTCTTTCTTTTGATATAAATGCCTTTGGTTACAAAAACAAAAAATACGTTTTATGGAATGAAACGAAAAACCAACAAAGCTTAACAGAAAAACCCAATCTGGTTTACTATATCTCCTATAGTAGCCAAAGAATGAGATATTTGAACGGAAAATCCTAAGAAAATGCATCGGAAAGAATTATGAAAATTTCATAAAACGATTTTCAAATAGTTACGTTTATGAAAATGCCGATGTTCTACCCTTCTGCAGGTACTCCATGTCGTTGCAAGTTAGATTTGTTGAGAAACTTGCGCTACACGATAATATACTTGGCAGCCAAATATAATGTCGGTATAAGTAATAGACGTATTAACGACGATCCAGCTCCTCTGGACCTTACCTCATTCTATATGAGCTCAGCCTCCGGTAATCATAGGGGCTGAAGATGATATACGTATATACTAAACTTTGCATGAACTGTAATATGAATATGTTTTGTCAATTTATGTAACAGAACTTTTGTTATTTAGTTCTAGTAATGTTATTTATTTAGTTTTAGTACTGTTATTTACAGAGGTCTGCTCAGTTAGAGACTTTAACAATGTTGCTTTTTACGTTAACTTAGTTATTAGAGTAACACACATATAGCTCTAAGAATGTTATTATTCTCATAGTATGTAAGACAAGTAATGTTACAAGAAGAAGACTTAATAACATTTTTACTTACTTAACAGAAAAAAAAATAGATACAGAAAAATTGTACCAATTTGTATGGAAAATTTAGAGGTATCTTTACATTTTCACTTATAACTTTTGAACCGCTAGACCGATTTTGCTCATTTTCAATACCAAACTGCTCGGGAGGATGTTTAATAATCTGGGTAAAAATTGGCACCCCCGCTTGCGTCTTCGCGCAATAGACAGACGGACAGACAGACAGACAGACGGACAGACAGACAGACAGACAGACAGACAGACAGACAGACAGACAGACAGACAGACAGATAGATAGACGGACATCACTAAATCGACTTAAAATTGCATAAGGATCACGAATATATATACTTTATGGGGTCTTAAACCTATATTTCGACATGTTACAAACGGAATGACAAACTGATATATACCCTCACCATATATGGTGGAGGGTATAACAAACGATAAATATTGAAAAAAATTCTATAGGTTCATTCGATTACTTTTCTCAGTCAAGTCCAGTATGAATTATTCACTAACAAATTTACAGAAAGTAAGACAAATTTACTCTCAAAATAAAAATTTTCTAAAAAAGTACGCGAACAGAAAATTTGCAATAGTTTACAAATTGTTAAACAGCTGATTGTATAACCAAATACAAAAATAAATATCAAAAAAAGTATGATTGTTGTAAAATCTTAAGCAGAAACATTTTAAAAGGTTTTCTTATCTTTTCTATAATTCATTTAACAATATTTGTTACTTGCATAAAACAACGTAATTGTAAAATATTTTTTTTGTATTTACAAAAATTTAAACACATTTTTTTCAATCATATGTTTTTTCTGCTGGCAAATTCTTGCTGGCAATAATTTGCACAGTAAAAATTTGCAGAAAGAAGAAGAACTCTCAACATCAAACTGTCACTTTATTCTCTCTTTTTTCTCTATGTTTGCTGAGTAATTGAGTAAACGAACGACGTCCAATTGACAAATAATTGGGTAAACGAACATACTTTATATAAACAACCCAGCTGGAACTTATGTCTTAACGACAAAGTCAGCAGCGACTTTTAGGGAAAAAGTTAGCAGTTAGTTGCAGACATTTATCAAAAACGTCTTCAACACATGTCTGCATCTTTTTTTTTAAAATGTTGCTGACAAAGGGTCTGTGTGTCAGCATCACAATTTTTTTTTTTTTTATTTTCCTTTTTTGTTTGTTAAATCACACCATGACGATGTCTCTCACGTCGTAAAAAACGTTCTCTTAGTTTTGTATGTGCAGATTTCAAAGGTTCAGCATCTTTTTAAATTGGATTTTTTGCGATTCCAATTGAATTTCTTTGCAAACCCAATTAGTTTTTAGCAGCTTTCCCAATTGGATTTGGAAAAAAGGTTTAAAAACAGGGAAATTTACTCAAATTTTTGCAGAAATCAGGGAAATTTGCTCAATTTTCCCCTGTTTTCTCAAAGTTTCCGAACCTTTGTATTCTGTATAAAATTTTATTTGGCTGCTGACGGCGTTGCATCCTCTATACTATTCTTCCTCTAAGGTTAAATTCAATTGATATGTTTATTATTAAAAACAATATAAATATGTATATGCGCCATAGGTGGCGCATCTACAAACGAAACAATTCAAAAGTAAGAAAAAAAAATTAAAAATTTTGATATTTAGAGAAAGTGTTTTAAATGACAGAAAATAAAATGAAACCTTTGTTTCAAGAAAGAAACAAAATTCGAGATGATTTTAAATAGTTTAGTTTGGAAATAAATTTAAAATATTTTTATTATAATTTAATACTTTAAAATGTATATGTACGAACTTACGAAAGCGCCATAGAAAAAATTTGATGCTTACCTGAAAAGAAAAAACAAAGACAATTTTAAATATATTGAATATAATCTAAAAACAAAAAAACTAAATATTGGCTGCTAGAACCTATTGTTTCTAATTGATGGTATTAACTTGAATAAGGCACAGGTCTCCTCAACGGTCAGTTGGTTCGACCAAAATGTTATTCCATAAGTTGTTTGAGGACTCTTCGTAAGTCTTAAAATCACTTTCAGTGAAGTCGTAGGTGATGCCCTTTTCGAGAAATCTCAAAAATGGGTCAAAAATAGCTTAACCCTTTAACCATTGAAGTCGAAATACGAGGTATTTTGTTATGAAATTTTGGTTCCGTTTGTCAACAAAATTTAAACTGAAAGCGCCAGGTGGAAAACATAAAAGACCAACTGAAGACAAAAAGCTCGATTTAAACAAAAAAAAAAAACTTGTTTCACAAATCAAACACGCAACAAATTATTAAAATACAACCTTGTAATGATAGCTCGTTACCTTTTTCATTATTTGCAAGCATAAAGTAATAAGTTACTCATTATTGATCACGTAATATATGATTTATAAATGTTAAGTAATAATTGAAATATTTTCGAAAATCTATTTTTAGATGCATTACTTTGTGTTTTTTTTTTGTAAGCAAAAGGGTAATGTATGTTTGTTTTGATAACAGTAGCGAAAAAACGAAGCGCAACAATTTATTTAAGCTTAGGGCAATCAAATACTATATGCGTCGATAGCTCAGTGGGTAGAGTTTTTGGCTGGCAACCAGATTTCCCTGGTTCGATTTCCATCTTGACCACATTATTTTTAATTACAAACATTTTAAATAAAATATTTGTAATAATTTTTTTTAATAAAAATTCCTCTTTTTTAAAAATCAATTTTTAGGCACATTACTTTTTCCATTCTCGTAACCATATAAGTAACCCCTTACATTATCACCTCTAAAGTAATGAGTATATACATTACTTTGAGGCTCATCGCCTGTAAAATTCATCAGCGAAATAAGGTGTAAAGTAATCCATGAGCCCCTATGGCTACACATTACTTTACAAATTATTTGGTAATGCGTGGTTTTGCTGGGTATTCAATTGAGCGCGTTCAAAGCGGCACTGTTCGATAGGTAAATTCAAACCGACAAAAATGTCGTTGGCGATTAGTGCACCAAAAATATTGCTTTGGATACACTCAAAAGAAAAAGTTAGTAGAAAAATTTGTAAACGGTTTTCAATCCCACTTTACTATTTTTGTACTGATTTTTAGTAAAAAAATATTACTTAGCAAATCTTTTTGCTATTTATATTTTACAAATTACAGAATTTTTACAGAATATTTACAAATTTTTGTTGCTAATTTCAGAAATCATTTTACAAATTTTTGAAAACCGATTTGCTAAAATTAGCAAAAAAAAAATACTAATTTTAAAAACGTGGATATTGAGGGAAATGTTATTTCTAATTAAAACTTACACCTACAAACTTAAATTGCCTTGAAATGTTACATAGGTTAAAAAAAAGGATCTGAAGTGAATATACCGACATCCATTTAAAATAGCACTAAAAAGTTTTTTTATCTCAAAAAATCAGTCCTAAAAACAATTAAAATTTGATCTTAAAAGTAAAAAAAAATTGACTCAAATATTTTTAAAAAAGAAATTACCAAATTAAAACAAAATAATAAATTCGCTTATTTTTTAACAATTTTTAAGATCTTTAAGCGTTTGATTTTTGTTTTAATTTTGTCTAAAAGATTTTTTGAAAAAAATTTTCATGCTCGAAAAAAAATTAAATTTTGTACTAATATTAATAATATTTAGTAATTTTTTTTTTGCTGATTTTAGCAAACAGATTTTAAAATCCACTTTGCAAAAAGTTTACTAAAAATTTTTACTACTTTTTCTACTGATTTCATTGTACTACACGTCAGCAGACATGTGTTGCTAAGATTAGCAAAACATACCGCTGGGCTCAAATTAGCAGAATTCCCCGTAATAACAGCAAAATGTTCAGTTGCCATTACAGACTTTTTTTGGTGAGTGTATAATTGGACTTTAGTGATGACCTTCTGTAGACGGTCTTAGTGGTTAAAGGGTTAATATGTTTTGATAGTTTTAACTTGTAAAAAACAATAGATCAATATATTTGGCCCATTTTTGTGATTTTTCGAAAAGGAGATGAGCTACGATTTAACTGTTGAGGAGGGCAAAACAAAGAGGAGGTTATTAAAAATTGGGACGTTTAAAATTGGGACGTTTAAAATTTACCTTTTCTTTTTGCTATACCCGACATATTTTAAATTATTGCGGATAAACGTCTCAAAAGTAATAAAAAAAAATCTAAATTTATATCTATTGTCAAATGTAAGGTTTTCTTTTTGCCTCATGTTTGGGCGCCAACTTTTAGTTATTGCATATTATTGATTGTTTGTTATCTTATTTTAAAACAATTATAAATGCATTCCTTTAAAATCTAAATTTACAATAAAAACAAAAAAAAAAACAAATCACACTTGAATGTGTCATATTGAATTTTTGCAACACTATATAAATATATTAATATATTAATATTCACGTTGCACAAATTGGTTGAAGGTAAAATCGCCAAAAAGAAAAACAACGAGAATATTTCAAATAAAACTTGTTGTCTACGGTGACTAGAATCATAATTAAGATGATAGACTGGTAGACAGGTAGGTAGGTATTCATTCCAATAATGCCATAAATATAAATTTTAAAATGAAAAGACCATTAAATATGAACAAAGAAATAGAGTGAGTAATACCAGTAGTAATCAGCAGGTATCACTTTGAAATTTAATGCAATTTTAAACAGGTAAATTTTAATTTTGTAATAATTGAATTTTTAAAAATATTTTCCAACATTTTATTATATTAAAAGACATAAAATTGAATGTTAAGATGTATGATGGAGTAACCATGATTTTAATTAACTTCCGTTTTTATGGTAATTTCCGCTCTAGCTTTTATTAAGAATATCTTGAAAGGAAATCAAGTACTTAATGTCATTGCCCGCTGCTCCATACCCAAAAACCAGTATGGCAAGTTTACTTGAAAATGCAAAGGGTATATGTACTTTGTGTTTTTTTTTTTACATTATTATAAACATTTTTTTTTTTCAAACTTAATAAATTGCATTATACTCCCATAGGAAATAAAATTGAAAATCAATATGTATTTTTTGCGATTTTAAGATTACAAGTCTAAGACTACCTAAGGAAAAAAATTGTCCAATGTCTACAATGAGCAACTATTTGCACATGATGGGTTTTATAGACATAGAAACACATGCATGTGTGTATGTTTAACACTACACTTATAGAAAAATATTAGAAATTGTTAAAAAAATAATTTGAAACAAGAATAATTTGAAATTAGAAAGGTAACCAAAAATCCGTAAAAATAAATGATTAATTTTTTTCTTCTTTTAACTGGCAACATTATCTACAAAATCCGCGAAAAAAAATAATTATTTCGTTTATTTCTCTCTTTTAAATGTCATAAAAATTAACTACAAATTCTGTAAAAAAAATAAACGACTTTTCAGTTAATTATTTACAAAAAAAAAAGTAAAAAAAAAATTGATCTTTTTAGGAAAACATTCTAACAGAAAATCCGTATTTATGTATTCCAGCAAAACTTTGGTAATAGGTGCGATATTCTCATGCGTTACCTTGTAATGATAGCTCGTTAACTTTTTCATTATTTGCAAGCATAAAGTAATAAGTTACTGATTTTTGATTACGTTATATATGATTTATAAATGTAAAGTAATAATTGAAATATTTTTGGAAATCTATTTTTAGATACATTACTTTGTGTTTTTTTGTAAGCAAAAGGGTAATTTATGTTTGTTTTGATAACACATTTAAGTTTTAAAGCAATCAAATACTAAATGCGTCGATAGCTTAGTGGGTGGAGTTCTTAACTGACAACCAGAGTTCCCTGGTTCGATTCGCATTATGACCACATTATTTTTAATAACGTTTAAAATATTTGTAATAATTTTTTTGAATAAAAATTCCTCTTTTTTAAATTCTATTTTTAGACACATTACTTTTTCCCTTCCCATAACCATATAAGTAACCTCTTACATTATCACCTCTAAAGTAATGGGTATATACATTACTTTGAGGCTCATCGCCTGTAAAATTCATCAGTGAAGTAAGGTGTAAAGTAATCCACGAGCCCCTATGACCACACATTACTTTACACTTTATTTGGTAATGTGTGGTTTTGCTGGGATATTTATCTTTTTAAAAATAAATGTCAAAAAAGTTGGAAAACATATTTTTTGGTTTTTTGACAAATGTATGGATAACTTTTTTTAAAAATATTTTGAGTGAAGTTATTTATAAAAGCAGTAAATAAAAATTATCTGATTTTTGATCGAACAAAATTTTCCGATTAGTTCTAAAGTGTGTCCCGAAATTCACTCAAGATTTAAATTAAATGAAACAGTTTTATTTATTGAATCATAAAATACACAGGATATGGTTATGTATGGAATGGCATATCGGCCAAATGTCCTCCGCAGCTTTACCAGCACCGACGCACTCATCCTGATCACCAACATTAGAGGGGAGACGACCACGAAATGTCTTATGCAATAATTGAATTTGCTGCGCGGGCTGTACGGCATGTGGTACTGTCTCATTGAAACCACATGCCGTCCACATCAATATCATTCAATTTAGGCAGAAAGAACTCTGTTCTCATGCCGCGATATCGATCACCAGTGACAGTCACAGCTTACCAGTCTCTAAACGAAACAACAGCCAAACTTTTATTATTGTTTTAAACATTGATCAACAATGAAAACGTGTTGTTCTATAGTGTAAGCCTTAATTGTCGGCTGTCAAACTATTTTGTTTCTTTTTGTTAAATACACTTTACTGCACAAATCTTGCGTAAATTTTGCGACACAATTTAAATATCCTATATTTTTTTTTTTTTTTTTTATCAAAAACAGTTTGACACGTTAGGTATAGGTTATAATGACTTTGTGCTGATGTTTTTTACTAACAAAAATTTTTGCTCTAAATCAACTTTCAATTACACCTTTTATTATATATTTCATTGTATTAATTGCCCCATTAATTGATATTCCTTCTGTAAATCTGATCTACTTCTCGCAATATGACCAAAAATGTACTTTGGTGTAGGGTTTTATATATTCGGCTTCCCCTTGTTTGAGTTAGTTAAATGCCTCCAGATTTGATAAATTGTGAGTGCTTTTAAATAGCGGATTAACTATAACCAAGATTTTATAAGAAAATTTCAACAAGTCATCTAAAAATGTTTTCTTTAAATTATTGCATAAATATTAACTTTTACCATTAACCCATTAATGGCTGACTTGTACAAACAAAATGGTATTTCAAAAAAACAAAATGGTATTCCAAGAAAAGGTTTGTTATATAAATCAGTGAAATGGGAACGCTACGGGGAATTTATCTAAAAGGAACCTGTCACATTTACATGGCGTTCTGATAGTAGAGACATTAAATCTATGTAGCAGCTCACAGGACTAATCTAGGATATAAAATTAATGTTATAAATTTGTAATAACAATAATTGTCCCAGTGCTATAATATAAGAATTATTCTTGTTGTAATAAATAAATAAATAAATAAATAAATAAATAGATAAATACATAAATAAATAAATAAATAAATAAATAAATAAATAAATAAATAAATAAATAAATAAATAAATAAATACATACATAAATAAATAAATAATAAAAAAACTTAATAAATAAATAAATAACAAACAAAATAAAATAAACAAGTTAAAAATAGGCTTAAATTCGGCTGTGCCAAATCTTTGAATACCCTCCACCACATCCTAAAAAAAAATTTTCACTGTTTTAAATTATGGAGGTGAAAAAAAATTTTGAGGTGAAAAACTTTTTTGGATATGGTGTGAAAAAAATTTTGAAGTGAAAAAAATTTTTTGAAGTGAAAATGTATTGGTGAAAAAAAATTTTTGAAGAGAATATAAAATTTTATTCAATTCTAAGGGACTGATTAAAAACAAGAGAAAATATTTTACTTACCAGTCGCTACTATAAAAATGTACTAAAATACACCCCCATTTGTATGGAAAATTTAGAGGTACCTTCACATTTTCACTCATAACTTTTTAACCGCTGTGCCGATTTTGCTCATTTTCAATACCAAACTGCTCGGGAGGATGTAAATTATCTATGAGCACCCCCGCTTGGGTATTCGCGCTGTGATCGCCATTTCAACAGACAAACTAACAGACAGACATCGCTAGATCGATTTAAAATTTCATAAGGAACACGAATATATACACGGAATGGTGGAGGCTATAAAAAACAGCGAAATGGTTACTGTACGTTGAACTTATGTAAAAACTTAGGAGGTTTTACTGAACTTTCGCAAGAACAAACACAGAATACGTATGCCACAGAAATAGAAAATGTTACCCAGCTGTGAGTTTTCCCTTTGTAACTCTCTACAATAACGCTGAAATTTAAATAGTATTAAAGAAGGAAAAACTAACAAGTCCGTATTTGTTCTTATCGGCCCAATCTGACTTTTGTAGGAGCGTAAACATATCTTTTTACAGATTATTTCTACTTCTTCTAAAGGAACGATAGAAATATCTTACAGTTTTGTTTGGGAATGTGTATGAACTCAGCCACAAAATGTGTATATGTTTTAACGATTCATGATATTCTTAAAATTTTGGGTTCCCATGTAAAAAAGCTTGGATCTAAAGAGATCTGATCAGATCTAATTAGAATATGATAGAATCTAATTAGATCTAGTGCCAGATATGATCATATATAATTATATATGACATAGGAGATACATCGTATGGCCAAATATGTTCATATAAATAATCTGGGAGATTTGGTGATCTTTTTTTTGGACAGATATGAACAGATCCCTTCTTATAGAATCACATCTGGTGTCAGATCTGTTCATACATGAAAAAATATGGTATATTTCGAAACGTCTTTGATCAGATTTGGGCCGTTTAAAAATGTAGTTTAAAAAATTACTTGATAAAAATATTATTTTACAGTTATATTTTTGATAATTTTAGTTCAAAGTTTTTGTTTTATCGATAAGATGTTATAAGTCCAGATCTGGTTACATTAGATCAGATTTAATTAGATCTCAAATTTATCGCGAATTTGGAGCTCTAATTAAATCTGGTTCAACCAAACAACAAAAAATAGTAGATCTGATATATCTAATTTGTTATAATTAGATCTCATGCCAGATATTATCATATATGATTACATATGGTATATGTGATACATTTTACGACGATATGTGATCAGATCTAGCGCCATTGGAGCCATTTTAAATAATTGCTTAAAGAATAACCTGGAAAAAATATAATTTTACAGTCATATATTTTTTTAAAATTTTAATTCAAAGTATTTGTTTTATCAATAAGATATTATAAGTCCAGATCAAATTGGATCTGATTATACATGGTACAATCACACCTAATGAAATCGGTTCAGGTCTGACCTTTTTTACACGTGAAAAACTAAATTCGGATAATTTTAGTTCTTTCTAGAAACTAGTGTTTTCTTAAAATTTAATTGATATTTTTTCCAGGTGTAGTAGCAACAAAACAACCACGTGAATAAGTGCATGCAAGTGAACATTAAAAAAAAAAAATCGATGATTCTGATAGGGTGTGGTCCAGACACTATTGCCTAGTAATAGAAAATACAAGTAAAAAAAATTTAACTACAAAACAATCCTGTTTTTCTTTTTATCATTTTAAGGGAATATGCTTTAACTTTGTACGTCATACAAAGAAAGAATAATGTTAATGAAAAAAATAAAAAAATACTTCTATAAACATGAAAAAGGAGAGATGGATGGGGTGGATGGGGTGGTTAAATTGCTGAATGGTTACTCGAGTTAAGAAGTAAAATTCATTTCATGTCTTTGACCTTGAGCTATGCAGTTGTTATTGAAGTTGTTCTTCCTTTCCTTCTGATTCTTATTAATTAAAAAAAGTACAGGCCTGTTAGGGATGATGTTTGTCAATATTTTCTTAATGCATTTGTCAGCAAAAGAAAAGGGCATTTGTTTAAAATTCACTTAGCAGGGGTAAGTGTGAAACAAGTGTTTTTGCAATTATACAATTTTAACACTAAACTGTTAAACACTTTAAATGCACAAGAAAGCAAAACACTAGGAAATGGGAATTGTAAATCAGAAAAAAGTTTTGAGGTAGAAATAATATAAAGGTTGGTTAAATTTTAAGGGCCCATGTTGATTTAAAAAAAAACACAAATTATTTAGGAAATTATTGTCATTTCTTTTTACTATGATAATATGGTATGGTTCAAATATGTATGGAACAAAATATCGGCCAAATAGCCGCCGCGACCTCGGCGGCACACCTCCACCCGATGGTCCAAATTTTCGATGAGGCTGAGGCATAATTGAGGTTCTATGCCGTTAATGTGCCGAATTATCTCATCCTTTGCTCTTGAATTGTTGCTGGCTTATCGACGTACACCTTTTCTTTTAAATAACGCCAAAGAAAGAAGTCCAACGGTATCAAATCACATGATCTTGGCGGCCAATTGACATCGCCACCAAGTAAGATAACACGACCATTGAATTTGTCGCGCAAAAGAGCCATTGTTTCGTTAGCTGTGTGGCAAGTAGCACCGTCCTGTTGAAACCACATATCGCGCACATCCATATCTTCCAATTCGGTCCATAAAAAGTTCGTTATCATTTCACGATAGCGAACACCATTCACAGTAACTGCCTGACCGGCCTCATTTTGGAAGAAATACGGCCTGATGATGATGCCACCAGCCCATAAACCGCGCCAAACAGTCACTCTTTGTGGGTGCATTGGTTTTTCGACAATCACTCTTGGATTATCATTCGCCCAAATGCGGCAATTCTGCTTATTGACGAATCCACTGAGGTGAAAATTTGCCTCATCACTGAAGATTAGTTTCTTCGAAAATTTATCATCCACTGTTGCCTATTCTTGCCACCATTCTGACCATTGAGGACGTTTGGAATGGTCAAGAGGCTTTAGTTCTTGAGTCAATTGCACCTTGTAAGCGTGTAAATGCAAGTCTTTATGCAAAATGTTCATCAACGACGAGCGTGAGAGGTGCAATTGTTGGGCACGACGACGAGTTGAGGTGGACGGCTCTTCAGCCAAACAATCGCGAACAGCAGCAATATTTTCTGCACATTCAACATCGGCCCTTAAAATTTAATTTCAATGCAAACTGACTGAATATAGATAATTATTTTAACTGAATATACAGTGAAAGCGGACACCGACCGTCACGCTGATTTGGTTCGGTTACGGGAAATGACCGCCTACGTGATAGTTTTATTTTTTATTATTAAGTTCCAAGAGGGAGTAGAAAATATGTCCGTCTATGAGAGCTGTCCGTTAGTGGAGCTTTCAGTGTACATAATTATTTTAAGTGAAAATGGAATAAATTTGGTCATATTTTTGATTTTAGCAAAAATTAAAAAAAACGATAACGCTAGTTTAAGGATTTATTTCGGTAACGATATTTTAAGGGTATCAATATTTTATTACTTTCGGTATCGGTATTTTAAGGATAAAGGAATTTTTGTTATTTCGGCAACGGTACATTGGGTATAACGGTATTTCAGCTATTTCGATAATAACATTTTACGTTAAAAGGATCTTGAATCGATAACGGTATTTTAGCAGTATTGCCTTTCTAAAACTTCGGATTCAGAGCATTTGTGAAAAAAAAATTAATTAGGAATGGATTCTTTATAATTTAAATATCCACTTTTCAAACTCCAAAACCCGTCTGAGATATTCAGTATTGACTTTGATCTACTTGTCAGTTTTACATACACAAATCAAAAAATATTTGGCGTATAGGTCAAATCAATAATAAGCTGATGATGTGTCATCCTAGCTGAAAATAATTAATATGTTTTACTTTTGCATGAAGGCTGAAATCTTGTTATAAACAAACTTATATATAAAAAAAATATTAAAGGTACTTTGTTGAAAAGACAACAATATATCGAAAATGGGTTAAAGTTTTTAATTTGTGCTTAGTTGAAGATAAGTTAACGAGCTTAATTTCGTTGCTAACAAGGTTAATTATGTTATTTTTTAAATAAATGAGATAAACTTGGACAAATTCCTTATTAATGATCCATATGTAAGAGTAATAAAGTGGTTCCGTCATTCGTTAGAATATTCAAAACCGGCATTTTTTTCAAATAACCGTTATTTTGTGCAGCATTTTAATTGGTATCTTCTTCTTCTCCTTCTCGTATGTAAATTAAAAAAAAATTGTTTTTGGTATGCTAAATATATGTTGTGTTTGTGAAGTTTTTTTTTAAAAAATTTTTTCAACTCAAAATAATTTTCTGTACGTTAAACATCAAACGAGGTTGTATTTAGAAACTTACAGACAAAGCTTAAATACGTTTTAGCCTGAAACTAATATTTCGTTTTTTTTTTTTTTTTTTTGTTATTGTTTTAATTACATCTGACATACTTTTTACAACTTAAGAATATAACTTTATTAAATGTTGAAGAAAAAAAGTTAAGAGATAAAAAGATATTCCAGCGTTTCAAGAAAAACTTTGGCAAGGTAAAGCACCTTGTTAACGACAACTCGTTACCTTCCGCATTATTTTCAAATATAAAGAGTTACTGATTAGTAGGTAGGGGTAGGGTAGAGTTCTAAGCTGATAACTTAAGATCCCAGGTTCGATTCCTAGCGAGACCATGTTAAATTTATTTAAAAAATATTTGTTTATACTTTTTTTATGAAAATCTTTTTTATTCTTTATTGTCGTAAGAGTTTTGATATAGCCAAATGCTTACGATTTACCATGTAGTTGGGTTGAGTACCCAGCAAAACCACACATTACCAAATAATGGGTTAAGTAATGTATAGACATAGGGGCCGATGAAGTACTTTACACCTTACTTTATTAATTAATTTTACAGGCGATGAGCCTCAAAGTAATGTATTTACCCATTACTGTAGAGGTGATAATGTAAGGGGTTACATATATGGTTACGAGAATGGAAAAAGTAATGTGTCTTAAAATAGATTTTTAAAAAAGAGGAATTTTTATTAAAAAAAAATGATTACAAATATTTTATTTAAAATTTTTGTAATTAAAAATAATGTGGTCAAGATGGAAATCGAACCAGGGAAATCTGGTTGCCAGCCAAGAACTCTACCCACTAAGCTATCGACGCATATAGCATTTATTGCTTTAAACTTAAATGAATTGTTGCGCTTCGTTTTTTCGCTAGTGTTATCAAAACAAACATACATTACCCTTTTGCTTACAAAAAAACACAAAGTAATGTATCTAAAAATAGATTTTCAAAAATATTTCAATTATAACTTTACATTTATAAATCATATATAACGTAATCAAAAATCAGTAACTTATTACTTTATGCTTGCAAATAATGAAAAAGGTAACGAGCTATCATTTCAAGGTAACGCATGAGAATATCTCACCCATTACCAAAGTTTTGCTGGGTAGTTTCTATCTGCAGCACCGCGACCAAGTAGTTCTATTGTGCACCCTCTAGTATTTCCTTCAGTTGCTCTCCATTGCAGGCTTGCGTAGCAGTACAATGTTTTTCACTTTCAGGCCAAATGCTTGTGTTCAAATAAGATTTTTCAGAATTTTGTAATATTACGGAAGCCATTATCGGAGATATTTTCAAGAAAATTCAAAACGTTGACTGGCTAAAATTGTTCAATGGATTCAGATTTTTTCAAAATTTTAATTTGTTCTCTTAATTCCAATTCCTGTGAGAAATCAACATTTTTGTTTTTTGTAAAAAGGATCAGATCCCATTAGGTCTGATTGTACCAGATCTAATAAAATCTCAAAATTGGGGACAAATTCGGGATCTAATTAAATCAGATCCTATTTGATATGGACTTACCGATAAAACAAAAACTTTTAACAAAAATTACCCGAGTAAAATTTTTTTTATAAAATACAGGGTGTCCGCCGGGAAGGTATACTACTTTTTTGCCGCCATTTTGGTAAACGTTAATCTTGACAGTTCATATTTGACAGTCGTGAGGTAGACACCAGAGAACTGCAAAATCTGATTGCAACACAAGAATAAACATGTGTTTGCGTTTAAACGTTGAATATACTCCAACACACATATTTGTTGATGATTTTAAATCAATCAAACGACGTGCAAATTGTTGTCACTGATTTATAATCAACGGTCATTTTTATACCATTGCTTTTATTCTGTTCATTCGAGCCAACAATAATTATTTTGATGTAGAATAAATCAGAAAAAACAACAAACAACGTGTATGAGTGTAATCATAATTAAAACAAAATAGTTTCCTATCTATAAAAAGGGGGTGGTTTTGTAGAAACACATTTCATATATGTTATATGTATATTAGGGTGGGTCTAAAATACGTTTTTTTAGAATTTTTATTAGGAATACCAAAAATATTGTTTTTTGTGAAATTTTTTTTTTTTAATTTAGGTCGACATCTCAGGCTTGCCCAATCCGGTTAAAGTTAAATACTGCCCAATTTTCGTAATTTTTGAAAAAAAATTTAGACAATATTTAAATTTTTCCGGATTAGGCAAGTCTGAGATATCGACCTAAATTTTTTTTCCAAAAAAATATTTTTATTTCACAAAGAAGAATATTTTTAGTATTGTATTACTAATAAAAATTCTAAAAAAGCGGGTTTAAGTCCCACCCTAATGTACATTTATGAAGTGTGTTTCTATTTTGTTGTAATTACATATGAATACACTCATATGCGTTGTTTGTTGTTTTACCTGATTTATTCAACGCTGACTTTTTGTTGAGTGATTACATTTGCAGTAAACATAATCGACATATGATTCACACTGATCCCAATTACGCGTTCAGTAACATGATGCTGATTTTATTCTACAGTGAATTTTGTTGAATTATTAAATGTGAACAAGAATTTTTGATTAAATCAAGAAAAAAGTTGATTTTGCAGTTCTCTGGTAGACACGTAGCAAATTAATTATGGAAAAATATTCGATAAACCAAAGTGATTTAATCGTTAAAACATTTTATCAAAATCAATCATCGATTCCTGTGACGGTGAGAGTGTTACGTGAAATTTTTGGGAGAAACAATGTGCCAACAAAACGCACTATTTATCGTGTAGTGTATGATTTTGAAGAAAGAGGGTCTGTAGGTGATAGGCCCAAGCATGGACAACAACATTATTGCTGCTCAAGAAAGTGTTCAAAACAATCCATCAACATCAATTCGACGCCGTACTCCGGAACTTGGTCTTCAAAGAACAACTTTGGCCACAATTTTGCACAAGGATTTGCATTTGTTTCCATTTAAGATTCAGTTGACACAAGAGCTTTTTCCACAAGTCCATTTACGCCGCCGTACATATGCCAATAGGATGTTACAGCTCGCCCATGACAACCCGGATTTTCATGAAAAAATCATAATGAGTGAGTGACGAGGCACATTTTCAATTGAATGGATATGTAAATAAACAGAATAGTCGGTTCTGGGCAATGGAAAACCCTCAAATTATTCATCAGTCACCTTTGCATCCATTAAAAGTGACAGTCTGGTGTGCAATTTGGAATCAGGAAACGGCGTAACGGTAACTTCGAATGGGGAGCGATATCGTTATATGATTGAAAACTTTTTAACGCCACAACTGCATGCTTTGGGCTTGATTAACATGTGGTATCAACAAGATGGTGGCATACAACCAGGATTACAAAGAAATTACTGCGAGACCTATTTCCACAACAAGTTATTTCAAGAAATGGTGATGTTGATTGGCCTCCACGGTCGCCTGATTTGACTGCTGCGGACTTCTTAATAAAACATTTATCAATATAAGATCCATTCTCTTTCATTAAATCACAAATTATAAACAAACAAAGTAGTATACCTTCCCGGCGGACACCCTGAATAATTATATTTCGCTTTATCTAATAAAATATTATCGTATCCTAATTCATATGTTGGTATGCATAACCATATATATAATTATATATTACATGCAATTTTTTGAACTATCTTATATAATCATATTTAGTAATATGTATATTGATCCATAAAAAATTATATATGCTTTATATGATAAGATATGATATATGTATATGTACTACATCATATACAATTTTATATGTCTCATACAGGACCATATTTCTATATGGTTTTTAACGAATTATATATGCATGTATATGGCTTATACAAAACCATACATATTTATATATTCCATCACATATTCGAGATATAATAATATATGGTGCGTTATCAATATGGTATGGGATATAATTTATACGGTTCTAGATCGGAAATATTTTTGATTTATCAAAAACATTTTTTTTATATTGGGTGTATAACGAGGCAATTTCCGCGTCGATCGCAACAAATGGTAGTCGGACGGGACAAGGTCTGGACTATAAGGCGGGTGAGGCAAAACTTCCCAACCACAATTATTTTAATAGTTTTTAACCATTCTTGCAACATGTGGCCGAGCGTTGTCATATTGGAATATTACGGCTTTATTTCTGTTCGCATATTTTTCGGCCACTGCTCGCTTCAAACGAATCAATTGAGTTCAGTACAGGTCCCCTGTAATCGTGTGGCCTTATTTCAACAGCTTTAATAGATTAGAGCCTTATGGTCCCGCCAAATACAGAGCATTACCATGGCGCCATGGATATTCGGCTTTGGTGTTGGTTTGGCTGGGTGGCCAGGCTTCACATACATTTTCTTGCGTTTTGGACTGTTGTAATGGATCCATCTTTCATCGCCTGTAATGATTTGATGCAAAAATAACTTTTGTGGCTTTCGAGCAGCATTTCGGACATGCAAAATCGTCTTTCAATGTCTCTCGGCTTGAACTCGTTTGGTACCCAATTTCCTTGATTTTGGATAAATACTGCTGCGTTTTGAAGTTGCTGCTTGATAGCTCCCAAAGATTTTGCAAGTTGTTCTTAAGTTTTGGCAATAATCTTTATAGAGTAATGCCTTCAATTCATCGACTTCGAACTTTTTTTGGCTGGCCTGAATGGTCTTTATCTTCCGTGTTAAAATAACCGCTACTGAACCGTACAAACCATCTCTCGCATGTTGAAATCGATGGATGTCTGTAATTTAATTTGACATTTAATTTATAAGAATAAAATAGGAAATTAAATAGGTTCATAAAAATGTAATAGAATAATTTTTGTTTCCTGTGTTTAATTTTTAATATTTTTTAAAATTGACAATTTTGTTGTTTCATTAATTTTGATTTGTTAAAAAATTTGTTTAAAATTAAAAAAAACAAAAAATCCCTGAAGAAGCTATCCATTGAGATAGCGAAATATTGGATAACAAATAAATAATTTTGTATAAAATAGACCTTAAGCTTGAATACTTATTACCTGGAATGTGTAATTTAATTTAAGTGACAGTGTTATTTATAGCAAAATCAGAATTATTTAAATGTGCCATAACGCCTAAAAAAAGCGATCAATAATAATTTTAATATTTTTGCCACAGAAGGTTGTTTCGCTATCAGGAAAAAGAGCATTAAAGGCTTTAGTTATTGTTCGGACACCTAATGTAATTTGTCTTGGTCCTTCAAGCGATATGGGTTAAATTATTACATCTAACATTCTGTTGAAATTATAAGAACAGTTATATTTGGCAAGCGAAAATGGGGCTAATAACGTTTGGCTGAAAAGTTCATAAACTAACATAAAAAAAAAACAATTTTTTGATAAAATTTGATTTTATTATTTAATATAGTTGCCTTCAAGGTCGATACAATGATTATTTCGGTCATACAATTTTTCGATACCATTTTTATAGTACAATTTGTCTTTGCCCTTAAAATAGGCCTCAGTTTCGGCGATTACTTCTTCATTGGCGCTAAATTTCTTTCCAGCGAGCATTCTCTCTGAGAACAGGAAGAAGTCGCTGGGGGGATGCGGAAGCAATTCGAAGCACAATTCATATAATATTGCTATCGTTTTCACTGACTTGTAACACGGTGCATTGTCCTTCTTCTTCAAATGGGGCCGTTTTCCCGCGATTTCGTCCTTCAAACGCTCCAATAACGCATTTAATAGTCGCTGTTGATGGATTTTCCTTTTTCAAGATACGAGGGCGAATCAATAAGTCCATGACTTTTCGAACTTCCCTCATAGTTATAGGAAATGCAACATTGCTTCCATTAAGTACTACCTTTTAATAGACTACTGTCAAATTTTAAGCAAGTTCCGTCGTTTACTTTGCGTTTAACAGCTGTTCAAAACATACAACCTCGTGAATTTTTTTAAAAATGGAAAAAAAAGTGAATTTCGATTGCTCATTAAACAAAGTTTTTTGCGAAAAAAACCCGTCGATCAAACCAAGGAAAAGCTTGATAAATACCATGGGGACTCTGCACCATCGATTTCAATGGCAAAAAAGTGGTTTACTAACTTTCGTTGTGGCCTTACAAGCACGGAAGATGCGGATGAATTGGGCTACGAATTGGTACCTCATCCGCCATGTTCTCCGGATTTAGCCCCCCAGTGACTATTTCCTATTTCCAAACCTAAAGAAATGGCTCGGTGGAAAGAGATTTAGCATCAACGATGAAATTATTGACCAAACAAATGCCTATTTTGTGCACCTCGAAAAATCCTGCTGTTAAACGCAAAGTAAATGACGAAACTTGCTCGAAATTTGAAAGTAGTCTATTACCACCTGATGGGAGCAGTATTGCATTTCATTTAACTATGAGGGAAGTTTGAAAAGTCACGGAATTATTAATCCGCCCTCGTAGTCGATGAATATTATACCATACGCAAGCGTCTTTCCACGCTTTGAAGTTGGTTCGTCACGTGCAGTCCCCTCGACTGACTGTCAATTGTACTCCTGTGTGAAATGATGGCGCTATGTTTCATTCATTTTCACATATCGACGCATAAGTTCGGGTTTATTACGATTAAACAGTTTCAAACACAGCTCAGAATCATAAATTTGTTGTTGTTTTTGGTTTATTGTGAGCTCAGGCGGCACCCACTTTGCACAGAACTTTTGCATAGCCAAATATTCATTCACAATATGTCCAACACGTTCCTTTGATATCTTTAGAGTCGCAGATAACTCGATCAACTTCACTTTACAATCATTCAAAATTATTTTATGGACTTTTTTGATGTTTATGTCGGTAACAGCCTCTTTGGGGCGTCCACTGCGTGCAACGTCTCCGGTGCTTATTTCGCCTCGTTTAAACTTAGCAAACCACTTCTCAACGGTTGATTTTCCTGGTGCAGAGTCCGAATAATGTTTATCAAGCCAAATCTTGGCTTCAACACTCTTTTTTTCACTAAAAAGCAATGCTTTATTAACACACGAAATTCCTTTTTTCCCTTGCAACAAAAGTTTCCATTGCAACAAAAGTTGCTTCTAATAGTCCGAAAGCTGTCAAATTTATACACGTGTCTTTCGAAAGTTAGGGCTAACTAAAAATCACATAAATTTTATACTAGTAGCGCCATTTATGTGACACACTACAAACTTTTCAGCCAAATGTTAGGTGATCCTGTACACTTTTTGTAAATATTTTCCGTAGTTTAACCAGGAAAATCTTTTGGTAAGATCAAGGTTGTGATGAAATACACA
The DNA here is from genome assembly GCA_949748255.1 of Eustalomyia histrio. Classification (NCBI taxonomy): domain Eukaryota; kingdom Metazoa; phylum Arthropoda; class Insecta; order Diptera; family Anthomyiidae; genus Eustalomyia; species Eustalomyia histrio. The sequence goes on from OX456524.1 coordinate 36,810,672, forward strand.
CATTTGTTTAAAATTTGTTAAAGACAAACAACTTCTCAAGATCATTGACACATCCAACAAGGTGCATGATTGTGTAAACAAAGTGTGAAAGAAATTAAACAGTTGAAAAATTTCTTTAAAAATATACACAAATATAAACATAATGTTGTTGTTGTTATTGTTGTTGTTATTGCTGTTTCTGTTGCTGTTATTGCTATTGCTGTTGTTATTATTACTTGAATAATAGACTATTATTATTGAAAAAAAATCTTCAAGAAGTACATTTATGTAGTATATTGTTTAAGCGTCAAATACACAATTAACACCACATAGAATTTATGTTATATATTGTCTAATATAAAATGTTCATTGTTTAGATTAGTTTAAAAGGAGGAGCAGTTGCATTTACTGCTAAATAATTGACATGACAAACGTGTGCGCTGCGCTTTATATTCATCATGTAATCACAATATTGTGTGGGTGGCAGAAAAATTAATTTTTCACACCAGAACAGTGGAAAAGAAAACAGAAATTGAATAAAAATTAAAATCGTTTTTTTTTTTTAATTTTCAAATCTACTGGAATGTTAATCTCCCAGCAAAACTTTGGTAATGGGTGCGATATTCTCATGCGTTACCTTTTTCATTATTTGCAAGCATAAAGTAATAAGTTACTGATTATTGATTACATAATATATGATTTATAAATGTAAAGTAATAATTGAAATATTTTTGAAAATCTATTTTTAGATACATTACTTTGTGTTTTTTGTAAGCAAAAGGGTAATGTATGTTTGTTTTGATAACACATTTAAGTTTTAAAGCAATCAAATACTATATGCGTCGATAGCTTAGTGGGTAGAGTTCTTGTCTGACAACCAGAGTTCCCTGGTTTGATTCCCATCTTGACCACATTATGTTTAATAACGTTTAAAATATTTGTAATGATTTTTTTTAACAAAAATTCCTCTTCTTAAAAATCTATTTTAAGACACACTACTTTTTCCATTCTCGTAACCATATAAGTAACCCCTTACATTATCACCTCTAAAGTAATGGGTAAATACATTACTTTAAGGCTCATCGCCTATAAAATTTACCAATAAAGTAAGGTGTAATGTAATCCATCGGCCCCTATGATCATACATTACTTTACCCATTATTTGGTAATGTGTGGTTTTGCTGGGCTAGTAAAAATAGTTGATTAACGGCTTAAATTCAGTGCCTGTAATGATTTGATGCAAAAATAACTTTTGTGGCTTTCGAGCAGCATTTCGGACATGCAAAATCGTCTTTCAATGTCTCTCGGCTTGAACTCGTTTGGTACCCAATTTCCTTGATTTTGGATAAATACTGCTGCGTTTTGAAGTTGCTGCTTGATAGCTCCCAAAGATTTTGCAAGTTGTTCTTAAGTTTTGGCAATAATCTTTATAGAGTAATGCCTTCAATTCATCGACTTCGAACTTTTTTTGGCTGGCCTGAACGGTCTTTATCTTCCGTGTTAAAATAACCGCTACTGAACCGTACAAACCATCTCTCGCATGTTGAAATCGATGGATGTCTGTAATTTAATTTGACATTTAATTTATAAGAATAAAATAGGAAATTAAATAGGTTCATAAAAATGTAATAGAATAATTTTTGTTTCCTGTGTTTAATTTTTAATATTTTTTAAAATTGACAATTTTGTTGTTTCATTAATTTTGATTTGTTAAAAAATTTGTTTAAAATTAAAAAAAACAAAAAATCCCTGAAAAAGCTATCCATTGAGATAGCGAAATATTGGATAACAAATAAATAATTTTGTATAAAATAGACCTTAAGCTTGAATACTTATTACCTGGAATGTGTAATTTAATTTAAGTGACAGTGTTATTTATAGCAAAATCAGAATTATTTAAATGTGCCATAACGCCTAAAAAAAGCGATCAATAATAATTTTAATATTTTTGCCACAGAAGGTTGTTTCGCTATCAGGAAAAAGAGCATTAAAGGCTTTAGTTATTGTTCGGACACCTAATGTAATTTGTCTTGGTCCTTCAAGCGATATGGGTTAAATTATTACATCTAACATTCTGTTGAAATTATAAGAACAGTTATATTTGGCAAGCGAAAATGGGGCTAATAACGTTTGGCTGAAAAGTTCATAAACTAACATAAAAAAAAACAATTTTTTGATAAAATTTGATTTTATTATTTAATATAGTTGCCTTCAAGGTCGATACAATGATTATTTCGGTCATACAATTTTTCGATACCATTTTTATAGTACAATTTGTCTTTGCCCTTAAAATAGGCCTCAGTTTCGGCGATTACTTCTTCATTGGCGCTAAATTTCTTTCCAGCGAGCATTCTCTCTGAGAACAGGAAGAAGTCGCTGGGGGGATGCGGAAGCAATTCGAAGCACAATTCATATAATATTGCTATCGTTTTCACTGACTTGTAACACGGTGCATTGTCCTTCTTCTTCAAATGGGGCCGTTTTCCCGCGATTTCGTCCTTCAAACGCTCCAATAACGCATTTAATAGTCGCTGTTGATGGATTTTCCTTTTTCAAGATACGAGGGCGAATCAATAAGTCCATGACTTTTCGAACTTCCCTCATAGTTATAGGAAATGCAACATTGCTTCCATTAAGTACTACCTTTTAATAGACTACTGTCAAATTTTAAGCAAGTTCCGTCGTTTACTTTGCGTTTAACAGCTGTTCAAAACATACAACCTCGTGAATTTTTTTAAAAATGGAAAAAAAAGTGAATTTCGATTGCTCATTAAACAAAGTTTTTTGCGAAAAAAACCCGTCGATCAAACCAAGGAAAAGCTTGATAAATACCATGGGGACTCTGCACCATCGATTTCAATGGCAAAAAAGTGGTTTACTAACTTTCGTTGTGGCCTTACAAGCACGGAAGATGCGGATGAATTGGGCTACGAATTGGTACCTCATCCGCCATGTTCTCCGGATTTAGCCCCCCAGTGACTATTTCCTATTTCCAAACCTAAAGAAATGGCTCGGTGGAAAGAGATTTAGCATCAACGATGAAATTATTGACCAAACAAATGCCTATTTTGTGCACCTCGAAAAATCCTGCTGTTAAACGCAAAGTAAATGACGAAACTTGCTCGAAATTTGAAAGTAGTCTATTACCACCTGATGGGAGCAGTATTGCATTTCATTTAACTATGAGGGAAGTTTGAAAAGTCACGGAATTATTAATCCGCCCTCGTAGTCGATGAATATTATACCATACGCAAGCGTCTTTCCACGCTTTGAAGTTGGTTCGTCACGTGCAGTCCCCTCGACTGACTGTCAATTGTACTCCTGTGTGAAATGATGGCGCTATGTTTCATTCATTTTCACATATCGACGCATAAGTTCGGGTTTATTACGATTAAACAGTTTCAAACACAGCTCAGAATCATAAATTTGTTGTTGTTTTTGGTTTATTGTGAGCTCAGGCGGCACCCACTTTGCACAGAACTTTTGCATAGCCAAATATTCATTCACAATATGTCCAACACGTTCCTTTGATATCTTTAGAGTCGCAGATAACTCGATCAACTTCACTTTACAATCATTCAAAATTATTTTATGGACTTTTTTGATGTTTATGTCGGTAACAGCCTCTTTGGGGCGTCCACTGCGTGCAACGTCTCCGGTGCTTATTTCGCCTCGTTTAAACTTAGCAAACCACTTCTCAACGGTTGATTTTCCTGGTGCAGAGTCCGAATAATGTTTATCAAGCCAAATCTTGGCTTCAACACTCTTTTTTTCACTAAAAAGCAATGCTTTATTAACACACGAAATTCCTTTTTTCCCTTGCAACAAAAGTTTCCATTGCAACAAAAGTTGCTTCTAATAGTCCGAAAGCTGTCAAATTTATACACGTGTCTTTCGAAAGTTAGGGCTAACTAAAAATCACATAAATTTTATACTAGTAGCGCCATTTATGTGACACACTACAAACTTTTCAGCCAAATGTTAGGTGATCCTGTACACTTTTTGTAAATATTTTCCGTAGTTTAACCAGGAAAATCTTTTGGTAAGATCAAGGTTGTGATGAAATACACACATTTGTTTAAAATTTGTTAAAGACAAACAACTTCTCAAGATCATTGACACATCCAACAAGGTGCATGATTGTGTAAACAAAGTGTGAAAGAAATTAAACAGTTGAAAAATTTCTTTAAAAATATACACAAATATAAACATAATGTTGTTGTTGTTATTGTTGTTGTTATTGCTGTTTCTGTTGCTGTTATTGCTATTGCTGTTGTTATTATTACTTGAATAATAGACTATTATTATTGAAAAAAAATCTTCAAGAAGTACATTTATGTAGTATATTGTTTAAGCGTCAAATACACAATTAACACCACATAGAATTTATGTTATATATTGTCTAATATAAAATGTTCATTGTTTAGATTAGTTTAAAAGGAGGAGCAGTTGCATTTACTGCTAAATAATTGACATGACAAACGTGTGCGCTGCGCTTTATATTCATCATGTAATCACAATATTGTGTGGGTGGCAGAAAAATTAATTTTTCACACCAGAACAGTGGAAAAGAAAACAGAAATTGAATAAAAATTAAAATCGTTTTTTTTTTTTAATTTTCAAATCTACTGGAATGTTAATCTCCCAGCAAAACTTTGGTAATGGGTGCGATATTCTCATGCGTTACCTTTTTCATTATTTGCAAGCATAAAGTAATAAGTTACTGATTATTGATTACATAATATATGATTTATAAATGTAAAGTAATAATTGAAATATTTTTGAAAATCTATTTTTAGATACATTACTTTGTGTTTTTTGTAAGCAAAAGGGTAATGTATGTTTGTTTTGATAACACATTTAAGTTTTAAAGCAATCAAATACTATATGCGTCGATAGCTTAGTGGGTAGAGTTCTTGTCTGACAACCAGAGTTCCCTGGTTTGATTCCCATCTTGACCACATTATGTTTAATAACGTTTAAAATATTTGTAATGATTTTTTTTAACAAAAATTCCTCTTCTTAAAAATCTATTTTAAGACACACTACTTTTTCCATTCTCGTAACCATATAAGTAACCCCTTACATTATCACCTCTAAAGTAATGGGTAAATACATTACTTTAAGGCTCATCGCCTATAAAATTTACCAATAAAGTAAGGTGTAATGTAATCCATCGGCCCCTATGATCATACATTACTTTACCCATTATTTGGTAATGTGTGGTTTTGCTGGGCTAGTAAAAATAGTTGATTAACGGCTTAAATTCAGTGCCTGTAATGATTTGATGCAAAAATAACTTTTGTGGCTTTCGAGCAGCATTTCGGACATGCAAAATCGTCTTTCAATGTCTCTCGGCTTGAACTCGTTTGGTACCCAATTTCCTTGATTTTGGATAAATACTGCTGCGTTTTGAAGTTGCTGCTTGATAGCTCCCAAAGATTTTGCAAGTTGTTCTTAAGTTTTGGCAATAATCTTTATAGAGTAATGCCTTCAATTCATCGACTTCGAACTTTTTTTGGCTGGCCTGAACGGTCTTTATCTTCCGTGTTAAAATAACCGCTACTGAACCGTACAAACCATCTCTCGCATGTTGAAATCGATGGATGTCTGTAATTTAATTTGACATTTAATTTATAAGAATAAAATAGGAAATTAAATAGGTTCATAAAAATGTAATAGAATAATTTTTGTTTCCTGTGTTTAATTTTTAATATTTTTTAAAATTGACAATTTTGTTGTTTCATTAATTTTGATTTGTTAAAAAATTTGTTTAAAATTAAAAAAAACAAAAAATCCCTGAAAAAGCTATCCATTGAGATAGCGAAATATTGGATAACAAATAAATAATTTTGTATAAAATAGACCTTAAGCTTGAATACTTATTACCTGGAATGTGTAATTTAATTTAAGTGACAGTGTTATTTATAGCAAAATCAGAATTATTTAAATGTGCCATAACGCCTAAAAAAAGCGATCAATAATAATTTTAATATTTTTGCCACAGAAGGTTGTTTCGCTATCAGGAAAAAGAGCATTAAAGGCTTTAGTTATTGTTCGGACACCTAATGTAATTTGTCTTGGTCCTTCAAGCGATATGGGTTAAATTATTACATCTAACATTCTGTTGAAATTATAAGAACAGTTATATTTGGCAAGCGAAAATGGGGCTAATAACGTTTGGCTGAAAAGTTCATAAACTAACATAAAAAAAAACAATTTTTTGATAAAATTTGATTTTATTATTTAATATAGTTGCCTTCAAGGTCGATACAATGATTATTTCGGTCATACAATTTTTCGATACCATTTTTATAGTACAATTTGTCTTTGCCCTTAAAATAGGCCTCAGTTTCGGCGATTACTTCTTCATTGGCGCTAAATTTCTTTCCAGCGAGCATTCTCTCTGAGAACAGGAAGAAGTCGCTGGGGGGATGCGGAAGCAATTCGAAGCACAATTCATATAATATTGCTATCGTTTTCACTGACTTGTAACACGGTGCATTGTCCTTCTTCTTCAAATGGGGCCGTTTTCCCGCGATTTCGTCCTTCAAACGCTCCAATAACGCATTTAATAGTCGCTGTTGATGGATTTTCCTTTTTCAAGATACGAGGGCGAATCAATAAGTCCATGACTTTTCGAACTTCCCTCATAGTTATAGGAAATGCAACATTGCTTCCATTAAGTACTACCTTTTAATAGACTACTGTCAAATTTTAAGCAAGTTCCGTCGTTTACTTTGCGTTTAACAGCTGTTCAAAACATACAACCTCGTGAATTTTTTTAAAAATGGAAAAAAAAGTGAATTTCGATTGCTCATTAAACAAAGTTTTTTGCGAAAAAAACCCGTCGATCAAACCAAGGAAAAGCTTGATAAATACCATGGGGACTCTGCACCATCGATTTCAATGGCAAAAAAGTGGTTTACTAACTTTCGTTGTGGCCTTACAAGCACGGAAGATGCGGATGAATTGGGCTACGAATTGGTACCTCATCCGCCATGTTCTCCGGATTTAGCCCCCCAGTGACTATTTCCTATTTCCAAACCTAAAGAAATGGCTCGGTGGAAAGAGATTTAGCATCAACGATGAAATTATTGACCAAACAAATGCCTATTTTGTGCACCTCGAAAAATCCTGCTGTTAAACGCAAAGTAAATGACGAAACTTGCTCGAAATTTGAAAGTAGTCTATTACCACCTGATGGGAGCAGTATTGCATTTCATTTAACTATGAGGGAAGTTTGAAAAGTCACGGAATTATTAATCCGCCCTCGTAGTCGATGAATATTATACCATACGCAAGCGTCTTTCCACGCTTTGAAGTTGGTTCGTCACGTGCAGTCCCCTCGACTGACTGTCAATTGTACTCCTGTGTGAAATGATGGCGCTATGTTTCATTCATTTTCACATATCGACGCATAAGTTCGGGTTTATTACGATTAAACAGTTTCAAACACAGCTCAGAATCATAAATTTGTTGTTGTTTTTGGTTTATTGTGAGCTCAGGCGGCACCCACTTTGCACAGAACTTTTGCATAGCCAAATATTCATTCACAATATGTCCAACACGTTCCTTTGATATCTTTAGAGTCGCAGATAACTCGATCAACTTCACTTTACAATCATTCAAAATTATTTTATGGACTTTTTTGATGTTTATGTCGGTAACAGCCTCTTTGGGGCGTCCACTGCGTGCAACGTCTCCGGTGCTTATTTCGCCTCGTTTAAACTTAGCAAACCACTTCTCAACGGTTGATTTTCCTGGTGCAGAGTCCGAATAATGTTTATCAAGCCAAATCTTGGCTTCAACACTCTTTTTTTCACTAAAAAGCAATGCTTTATTAACACACGAAATTCCTTTTTTCCCTTGCAACAAAAGTTTCCATTGCAACAAAAGTTGCTTCTAATAGTCCGAAAGCTGTCAAATTTATACACGTGTCTTTCGAAAGTTAGGGCTAACTAAAAATCACATAAATTTTATACTAGTAGCGCCATTTATGTGACACACTACAAACTTTTCAGCCAAATGTTAGGTGATCCTGTACACTTTTTGTAAATATTTTCCGTAGTTTAACCAGGAAAATCTTTTGGTAAGATCAAGGTTGTGATGAAATACACACATTTGTTTAAAATTTGTTAAAGACAAACAACTTCTCAAGATCATTGACACATCCAACAAGGTGCATGATTGTGTAAACAAAGTGTGAAAGAAATTAAACAGTTGAAAAATTTCTTTAAAAATATACACAAATATAAACATAATGTTGTTGTTGTTATTGTTGTTGTTATTGCTGTTTCTGTTGCTGTTATTGCTATTGCTGTTGTTATTATTACTTGAATAATAGACTATTATTATTGAAAAAAAATCTTCAAGAAGTACATTTATGTAGTATATTGTTTAAGCGTCAAATACACAATTAACACCACATAGAATTTATGTTATATGTTGTCTAATATAAAATGTTCATTGTTTAGATTAGTTTAAAAGGAGGAGCAGTTGCATTTACTGCTAAATAATTGACATGACAAACGTGTGCGCTGCGCTTTATATTCATCATGTAATCACAATATTGTGTGGGTGGCAGAAAAATTAATTTTTCACACCAGAACAGTGGAAAAGAAAACAGAAATTGAATAAAAATTAAAATCGTTTTTTTTTTTTAATTTTCAAATCTACTGGAATGTTAATCTCCCAGCAAAACTTTGGTAATGGGTGCGATATTCTCATGCGTTACCTTTTTCATTATTTGCAAGCATAAAGTAATAAGTTACTGATTATTGATTACATAATATATGATTTATAAATGTAAAGTAATAATTGAAATATTTTTGAAAATCTATTTTTAGATACATTACTTTGTGTTTTTTTGTAAGCAAAAGGGTAATGTATGTTTGTTTTGATAACACATTTAAGTTTTAAAGCAATCAAATACTATATGCGTCGATAGCTTAGTGGGTAGAGTTCTTGTCTGACAACCAGAGTTCCCTGGTTTGATTCCCATCTTGACCACATTATGTTTAATAACGTTTAAAATATTTGTAATGATTTTTTTTAACAAAAATTCCTCTTCTTAAAAATCTATTTTAAGACACACTACTTTTTCCATTCTCGTAACCATATAAGTAACCCCTTACATTATCACCTCTAAAGTAATGGGTAAATACATTACTTTAAGGCTCATCGCCTATAAAATTTACCAATAAAGTAAGGTGTAATGTAATCCATCGGCCCCTATGATCATACATTACTTTACCCATTATTTGGTAATGTGTGGTTTTGCTGGGCTAGTAAAAATAGTTGATTAACGGCTTAAATTCAGTGCCTGTAATGATTTGATGCAAAAATAACTTTTGTGGCTTTCGAGCAGCATTTCGGACATGCAAAATCGTCTTTCAATGTCTCTCGGCTTGAACTCGTTTGGTACCCAATTTCCTTGATTTTGGATAAATACTGCTGCGTTTTGAAGTTGCTGCTTGATAGCTCCCAAAGATTTTGCAAGTTGTTCTTAAGTTTTGGCAATAATCTTTATAGAGTAATGCCTTCAATTCATCGACTTCGAACTTTTTTTGGCTGGCCTGAACGGTCTTTATCTTCCGTGTTAAAATAACCGCTACTGAACCGTACAAACCATCTCTCGCATGTTGAAATCGATGGATGTCTGTAATTTAATTTGACATTTAATTTATAAGAATAAAATAGGAAATTAAATAGGTTCATAAAAATGTAATAGAATAATTTTTGTTTCCTGTGTTTAATTTTTAATATTTTTTAAAATTGACAATTTTGTTGTTTCATTAATTTTGATTTGTTAAAAAATTTGTTTAAAATTAAAAAAAACAAAAAATCCCTGAAAAAGCTATCCATTGAGATAGCGAAATATTGGATAACAAATAAATAATTTTGTATAAAATAGACCTTAAGCTTGAATACTTATTACCTGGAATGTGTAATTTAATTTAAGTGACAGTGTTATTTATAGCAAAATCAGAATTATTTAAATGTGCTATAACGCCTAAAAAAAGCGATCAATAATAATTTTAATATTTTTGCCACAGAAGGTTGTTTCGCTATCAGGAAAAAGAGCATTAAAGGCTTTAGTTATTGTTCGGACACCTAATGTAATTTGTCTTGGTCCTTCAAGCGATATGGGTTAAATTATTACATCTAACATTCTGTTGAAATTATAAGAACAGTTATATTTGGCAAGCGAAAATGGGGCTAATAACGTTTGGCTGAAAAGTTCATAAACTAACATAAAAAAAAACAATTTTTTGATAAAATTTGATTTTATTATTTAATATAGTTGCCTTCAAGGTCGATACAATGATTATTTCGGTCATACAATTTTTCGATACCATTTTTATAGTACAATTTGTCTTTGCCCTTAAAATAGGCCTCAGTTTCGGCGATTACTTCTTCATTGGCGCTAAATTTCTTTCCAGCGAGCATTCTCTCTGAGAACAGGAAGAAGTCGCTGGGGGGATGCGGAAGCAATTCGAAGCACAATTCATATAATATTGCTATCGTTTTCACTGACTTGTAACACGGTGCATTGTCCTTCTTCTTCAAATGGGGCCGTTTTCCCGCGATTTCGTCCTTCAAACGCTCCAATAACGCATTTAATAGTCGCTGTTGATGGATTTTCCTTTTTCAAGATACGAGGGCGAATCAATAAGTCCATGACTTTTCGAACTTCCCTCATAGTTATAGGAAATGCAACATTGCTTCCATTAAGTACTACCTTTTAATAGACTACTGTCAAATTTTAAGCAAGTTCCGTCGTTTACTTTGCGTTTAACAGCTGTTCAAAACATACAACCTCGTGAATTTTTTTAAAAATGGAAAAAAAAGTGAATTTCGATTGCTCATTAAACAAAGTTTTTTGCGAAAAAAACCCGTCGATCAAACCAAGGAAAAGCTTGATAAATACCATGGGGACTCTGCACCATCGATTTCAATGGCAAAAAAGTGGTTTACTAACTTTCGTTGTGGCCTTACAAGCACGGAAGATGCGGATGAATTGGGCTACGAATTGGTACCTCATCCGCCATGTTCTCCGGATTTAGCCCCCCAGTGACTATTTCCTATTTCCAAACCTAAAGAAATGGCTCGGTGGAAAGAGATTTAGCATCAACGATGAAATTATTGACCAAACAAATGCCTATTTTGTGCACCTCGAAAAATCCTGCTGTTAAACGCAAAGTAAATGACGAAACTTGCTCGAAATTTGAAAGTAGTCTATTACCACCTGATGGGAGCAGTATTGCATTTCATTTAACTATGAGGGAAGTTTGAAAAGTCACGGAATTATTAATCCGCCCTCGTAGTCGATGAATATTATACCATACGCAAGCGTCTTTCCACGCTTTGAAGTTGGTTCGTCACGTGCAGTCCCCTCGACTGACTGTCAATTGGACTCCTGTGTGAAATGATGGCGCTATGTTTCATTCATTTTCACATATCGACGCATAAGTTCGGGTTTATTACGATTAAACAGTTTCAAACACAGCTCAGAATCATAAATTTGTTGTTGTTTTTGGTTTATTGTGAGCTCAGGCGGCACCCACTTTGCACAGAACTTTTGCATAGCCAAATATTCATTCACAATATGTCCAACACGTTCCTTTGATATCTTTAGAGTCGCAGATAACTCGATCAACTTCACTTTACAATCATTCAAAATTATTTTATGGACTTTTTTGATGTTTATGTCGGTAACAGCCTCTTTGGGGCGTCCACTGCGTGCAACGTCTCCGGTGCTTATTTCGCCTCGTTTAAACTTAGCAAACCACTTCTCAACGGTTGATTTTCCTGGTGCAGAGTCCGAATAATGTTTATCAAGCCAAATCTTGGCTTCAACACTCTTTTTTTCACTAAAAAGCAATGCTTTATTAACACACGAAATTCCTTTTTTCCCTTGCAACAAAAGTTTCCATTGCAACAAAAGTTGCTTCTAATAGTCCGAAAGCTGTCAAATTTATACACGTGTCTTTCGAAAGTTAGGGCTAACTAAAAATCACATAAATTTTATACTAGTAGCGCCATTTATGTGACACACTACAAACTTTTCAGCCAAATGTTAGGTGATCCTGTACACTTTTTGTAAATATTTTCCGTAGTTTAACCAGGAAAATCTTTTGGTAAGATCAAGGTTGTGATGAAATACACACATTTGTTTAAAATTTGTTAAAGACAAACAACTTCTCAAGATCATTGACACATCCAACAAGGTGCATGATTGTGTAAACAAAGTGTGAAAGAAATTAAACAGTTGAAAAATTTCTTTAAAAATATACACAAATATAAACATAATGTTGTTGTTGTTATTGTTGTTGTTATTGCTGTTTCTGTTGCTGTTATTGCTATTGCTGTTGTTATTATTACTTGAATAATAGACTATTATTATTGAAAAAAAATCTTCAAGAAGTACATTTATGTAGTATATTGTTTAAGCGTCAAATACACAATTAACACCACATAGAATTTATGTTATATGTTGTCTAATATAAAATGTTCATTGTTTAGATTAGTTTAAAAGGAGGAGCAGTTGCATTTACTGCTAAATAATTGACATGACAAACGTGTGCGCTGCGCTTTATATTCATCATGTAATCACAATATTGTGTGGGTGGCAGAAAAATTAATTTTTCACACCAGAACAGTGGAAAAGAAAACAGAAATTGAATAAAAATTAAAATCGTTTTTTTTTTTTAATTTTCAAATCTACTGGAATGTTAATCTCCCAGCAAAACTTTGGTAATGGGTGCGATATTCTCATGCGTTACCTTTTTCATTATTTGCAAGCATAAAGTAATAAGTTACTGATTATTGATTACATAATATATGATTTATAAATGTAAAGTAATAATTGAAATATTTTTGAAAATCTATTTTTAGATACATTACTTTGTGTTTTTTTGTAAGCAAAAGGGTAATGTATGTTTGTTTTGATAACACATTTAAGTTTTAAAGCAATCAAATACTATATGCGTCGATAGCTTAGTGGGTAGAGTTCTTGTCTGACAACCAGAGTTCCCTGGTTTGATTCCCATCTTGACCACATTATGTTTAATAACGTTTAAAATATTTGTAATGATTTTTTTTAGCAAAAATTCCTCTTCTTAAAAATCTATTTTAAGACACACTACTTTTTCCATTCTCGTAACCATATAAGTAACCCCTTACATTATCACCTCTAAAGTAATGGGTAAATACATTACTTTAAGGCTCATCGCCTATAAAATTTACCAATAAAGTAAGGTGTAATGTAATCCATCGGCCCCTATGATCATACATTACTTTACCCATTATTTGGTAATGTGTGGTTTTGCTGGGCTAGTAAAAATAGTTGATTAACGGCTTAATTTCAGTGCAAATAGGTTTACTCTGTAGTGCAAAAAGGCACTTGAAAAAGTTACACTCCTCGCACTTGAATACCACACCTAAACAATTTTTATTTTCGGCTCAATATCTCCCTAATTGAAAACAATGAAGACCTAAATTTTTTTTAATTTAACCCTCTGCAACTGACATGTTTCACATGAATGGTGGTTTTGAATCAGAAAAAAAATTATAATTTACATATGAATTTTTGACTGAATTTAATTAAAAAAAAAAAAAAAATTACCCTGAATTGTGCACCACTTGAACATAACATCGCTCTAAAAAAGACGTTTATGCAATTTTTTACCAATAAAGCAGTAATATTTCTTTTATTTTATACAGGTTATCCGCCAGGAAGGTATACATATTTGGCAGTCGTGAAGTAGACACGTGGCAAATTAATTATGGAAAAATATTCAATAAACCAACGTGTTTTAATCGTTAAAACATTTTATCAAAATCAATCATCGATTACTGTGACGATAAGAAAGAAACAACGTGCCAACAAAACGCACTATTTATCGTGTAGTGTATGATTTCGAAGAAAAAGGGTCTGTAGGTGATAGGCCCAAGCATGGACAACAACGTTCTGCAAGATTGGCTGAAAATATTACTGCTGTTCAAGAAAGTGTTCAAAACAATCCATCAACATCAATTCGACGCCGTACTCCAGAGCTTGGTCTTCAAAGAACAACTTTGGCCACGATTTTGCACAAGGATTTGCATTTGTTTCCATTTAAGATTCAGTTGACACAAGAGCTTCTTCCACAAGTCCATTTACGCCACCTTACATATGCCAATAGGATGTTACAGCTCGCCCATGACAACCGGATTTTCATGAAAAAATCATAATGAGTGACGGGGCACATTTTCATTTGAATGGATATGTGAAAACCCTCAAATTATTCATCAGTCACCTTTGCATCCATTAAAAGTGACAGTCTGGTGTGCAATTTGGTCAGGAGGAATCATTGGACCTTACTTCTTTGAAAATGAAAACGGCGTAACGGTAACTGTGAATGGGGAGCGATATCGTGATATGATTGAAAACTTTTTAACGCCACAACTACATGCTTTGGGCTTGATTAACATGTGGTATCAAAAAGACGGTGCCACATCGCATACAGCCAGGATTACAATGGAATTACTGCGAGACCTCTTTCCACAACAAGTTATTTCAAGAAATGGTAATGTTGATTGGCCTCCACGGTCGCCTGATTTGACTGCTCTGGACTTCTTTTTATGGGGATATCTGAAAAGCAAGGTTTATGCAAACAAACCAGGAACGCTTGAGCAACTCAAACAAAATATTCCTGATGAAATTAATGAAATACCGCGTGAAATGTGTGAGAATGTAATGAAAAATGTGCTCAAAAGGGATCGCATTTGTGAGGGACATTTATCTGATATTGTATTCCATACATAATTGCCGACATTCAATAAAACATTTAGCAAGGTTCCTCTATATCTTTCATTTAATCATATAAATTATAAACAAAGTAGTATACCTTCCCGGCGGACACCCTGTATTATCGTAGGAACCAATTGTCTCAGGGAAAAAAGCAAGGTCAGCAGCCATTTTAGCCACCGGATCTTCCGCCTGGAAAATTCTGCAATGATGGGGAAGTTTATACGACTGATCGATACCCAGCTCTCGACAGTAGACCGCAGCACAAAATCCCTCTCCATACACCATACTCCGCGTAGTCCCTCATTGAAGCCCAACCTAGAAAAATAATGTAATCACTGCTACAATTTACATTCCCAATAATCTTTGCATGACCATAAGACGTATACACCAACTGCTCGAGTACATTTCTTTTGCATCGAGAATTACAGATGGAAAACCTTTATACAAGATGGTTAACCAAAAGACGCTATCGAATGGAAATTTCTCAAGCTTGTTTGGATCGATTTAAATGAAGTTGGTGGATCTTAATCATCGTTTCATAACTGTTGATGAAACATGGATCCAATCACTACACAGCAGAGACAAAAGAACAATCAAATCAATGATCTGAAGCTGGTAGAAGAGCACCAAAGAAGGCAAAACTAATTCAATCGGCTGGTATGGTTATGACAACGGTATTCTGGGATTACAAAGGTATTTTATTGATCGAATATCTTCAAAAAGGTTAAAACAACAAATTTATTATTTAATCTTTGAATCTTTGAATACCCTCCACCATAGGGGCTGAAGATGATATACGTATATACTAAATTTTGCATGAACTGTAATATGAATATGTTTTGTCAATTTATGTAACGAACTTTTGTTATTTAGTTTAGTCACACCATGACGATGTCTCTCACGTCGTAAAAAACGTTCTCTTAGTTTTGTATGTGCAGATTTCAAAGGTTCAGCATCTTTTTAAATTGGATTTTTTGCGATTCCAATTGAATTTCTTTGCAAATCCAATTAGTTTTTAGCAGCTTTCCCAATTGGATTTGGAAAAAAGGTTTAAAAACAACATTGCAACATTGCTTCCATTAAGTACTACCTTTTAATAGACTACTGTCAAATTTTAAGCAAGTTCCGTCGTTTACTTTGCGTTTAACAGCTGTTCAAAACATACAACCTCGTGAATTTTTTTAAAAATGGAAAAAAAAGTGAATTTCGATTGCTCATTAAACAAAGTTTTTTGCGAAAAAAACCCGTCGATCAAACCAAGGAAAAGCTTGATAAATACCATGGGGACTCTGCACCATCGATTTCAATGGCAAAAAAGTGGTTTACTAACTTTCGTTGTGGCCTTACAAGCACGGAAGATGCGGATGAATTGGGCTACGAATTGGTACCTCATCCGCCATGTTCTCCGGATTTAGCCCCCCAGTGACTATTTCCTATTTCCAAACCTAAAGAAATGGCTCGGTGGAAAGAGATTTAGCATCAACGATGAAATTATTGACCAAACAAATGCCTATTTTGTGCACCTCGAAAAATCCTGCTGTTAAACGCAAAGTAAATGACGAAACTTGCTCGAAATTTGAAAGTAGTCTATTACCACCTGATGGGAGCAGTATTGCATTTCATTTAACTATGAGGGAAGTTTGAAAAGTCACGGAATTATTAATCCGCCCTCGTAGTCGATGAATATTATACCATACGCAAGCGTCTTTCCACGCTTTGAAGTTGGTTCGTCACGTGCAGTCCCCTCGACTGACTGTCAATTGGACTCCTGTGTGAAATGATGGCGCTATGTTTCATTCATTTTCACATATCGACGCATAAGTTCGGGTTTATTACGATTAAACAGTTTCAAACACAGCTCAGAATCATAAATTTGTTGTTGTTTTTGGTTTATTGTGAGCTCAGGCGGCACCCACTTTGCACAGAACTTTTGCATAGCCAAATATTCATTCACAATATGTCCAACACGTTCCTTTGATATCTTTAGAGTCGCAGATAACTCGATCAACTTCACTTTACAATCATTCAAAATTATTTTATGGACTTTTTTGATGTTTATGTCGGTAACAGCCTCTTTGGGGCGTCCACTGCGTGCAACGTCTCCGGTGCTTATTTCGCCTCGTTTAAACTTAGCAAACCACTTCTCAACGGTTGATTTTCCTGGTGCAGAGTCCGAATAATGTTTATCAAGCCAAATCTTGGCTTCAACACTCTTTTTTTCACTAAAAAGCAATGCTTTATTAACACACGAAATTCCTTTTTTCCCTTGCAACAAAAGTTTCCATTGCAACAAAAGTTGCTTCTAATAGTCCGAAAGCTGTCAAATTTATACACGTGTCTTTCGAAAGTTAGGGCTAACTAAAAATCACATAAATTTTATACTAGTAGCGCCATTTATGTGACACACTACAAACTTTTCAGCCAAATGTTAGGTGATCCTGTACACTTTTTGTAAATATTTTCCGTAGTTTAACCAGGAAAATCTTTTGGTAAGATCAAGGTTGTGATGAAATACACACATTTGTTTAAAATTTGTTAAAGACAAACAACTTCTCAAGATCATTGACACATCCAACAAGGTGCATGATTGTGTAAACAAAGTGTGAAAGAAATTAAACAGTTGAAAAATTTCTTTAAAAATATACACAAATATAAACATAATGTTGTTGTTGTTATTGTTGTTGTTATTGCTGTTTCTGTTGCTGTTATTGCTATTGCTGTTGTTATTATTACTTGAATAATAGACTATTATTATTGAAAAAAAATCTTCAAGAAGTACATTTATGTAGTATATTGTTTAAGCGTCAAATACACAATTAACACCACATAGAATTTATGTTATATGTTGTCTAATATAAAATGTTCATTGTTTAGATTAGTTTAAAAGGAGGAGCAGTTGCATTTACTGCTAAATAATTGACATGACAAACGTGTGCGCTGCGCTTTATATTCATCATGTAATCACAATATTGTGTGGGTGGCAGAAAAATTAATTTTTCACACCAGAACAGTGGAAAAGAAAACAGAAATTGAATAAAAATTAAAATCGTTTTTTTTTTTTAATTTTCAAATCTACTGGAATGTTAATCTCCCAGCAAAACTTTGGTAATGGGTGCGATATTCTCATGCGTTACCTTTTTCATTATTTGCAAGCATAAAGTAATAAGTTACTGATTATTGATTACATAATATATGATTTATAAATGTAAAGTAATAATTGAAATATTTTTGAAAATCTATTTTTAGATACATTACTTTGTGTTTTTTTGTAAGCAAAAGGGTAATGTATGTTTGTTTTGATAACACATTTAAGTTTTAAAGCAATCAAATACTATATGCGTCGATAGCTTAGTGGGTAGAGTTCTTGTCTGACAACCAGAGTTCCCTGGTTTGATTCCCATCTTGACCACATTATGTTTAATAACGTTTAAAATATTTGTAATGATTTTTTTTAACAAAAATTCCTCTTCTTAAAAATCTATTTTAAGACACACTACTTTTTCCATTCTCGTAACCATATAAGTAACCCCTTACATTATCACCTCTAAAGTAATGGGTAAATACATTACTTTAAGGCTCATCGCCTATAAAATTTACCAATAAAGTAAGGTGTAATGTAATCCATCGGCCCCTATGATCATACATTACTTTACCCATTATTTGGTAATGTGTGGTTTTGCTGGGCTAGTAAAAATAGTTGATTAACGGCTTAAATTCAGTGCCTGTAATGATTTGATGCAAAAATAACTTTTGTGGCTTTCGAGCAGCATTTCGGACATGCAAAATCGTCTTTCAATGTCTCTCGGCTTGAACTCGTTTGGTACCCAATTTCCTTGATTTTGGATAAATACTGCTGCGTTTTGAAGTTGCTGCTTGATAGCTCCCAAAGATTTTGCAAGTTGTTCTTAAGTTTTGGCAATAATCTTTATAGAGTAATGCCTTCAATTCATCGACTTCGAACTTTTTTTGGCTGGCCTGAACGGTCTTTATCTTCCGTGTTAAAATAACCGCTACTGAACCGTACAAACCATCTCTCGCATGTTGAAATCGATGGATGTCTGTAATTTAATTTGACATTTAATTTATAAGAATAAAATAGGAAATTAAATAGGTTCATAAAAATGTAATAGAATAATTTTTGTTTCCTGTGTTTAATTTTTAATATTTTTTAAAATTGACAATTTTGTTGTTTCATTAATTTTGATTTGTTAAAAAATTTGTTTAAAATTAAAAAAAACAAAAAATCCCTGAAAAAGCTATCCATTGAGATAGCGAAATATTGGATAACAAATAAATAATTTTGTATAAAATAGACCTTAAGCTTGAATACTTATTACCTGGAATGTGTAATTTAATTTAAGTGACAGTGTTATTTATAGCAAAATCAGAATTATTTAAATGTGCTATAACGCCTAAAAAAAGCGATCAATAATAATTTTAATATTTTTGCCACAGAAGGTTGTTTCGCTATCAGGAAAAAGAGCATTAAAGGCTTTAGTTATTGTTCGGACACCTAATGTAATTTGTCTTGGTCCTTCAAGCGATATGGGTTAAATTATTACATCTAACATTCTGTTGAAATTATAAGAACAGTTATATTTGGCAAGCGAAAATGGGGCTAATAACGTTTGGCTGAAAAGTTCATAAACTAACATAAAAAAAAACAATTTTTTGATAAAATTTGATTTTATTATTTAATATAGTTGCCTTCAAGGTCGATACAATGATTATTTCGGTCATACAATTTTTCGATACCATTTTTATAGTACAATTTGTCTTTGCCCTTAAAATAGGCCTCAGTTTCGGCGATTACTTCTTCATTGGCGCTAAATTTCTTTCCAGCGAGCATTCTCTCTGAGAACAGGAAGAAGTCGCTGGGGGGATGCGGAAGCAATTCGAAGCACAATTCATATAATATTGCTATCGTTTTCACTGACTTGTAACACGGTGCATTGTCCTTCTTCTTCAAATGGGGCCGTTTTCCCGCGATTTCGTCCTTCAAACGCTCCAATAACGCATTTAATAGTCGCTGTTGATGGATTTTCCTTTTTCAAGATACGAGGGCGAATCAATAAGTCCATGACTTTTCGAACTTCCCTCATAGTTATAGGAAATGCAACATTGCTTCCATTAAGTACTACCTTTTAATAGACTACTGTCAAATTTTAAGCAAGTTCCGTCGTTTACTTTGCGTTTAACAGCTGTTCAAAACATACAACCTCGTGAATTTTTTTAAAAATGGAAAAAAAAGTGAATTTCGATTGCTCATTAAACAAAGTTTTTTGCGAAAAAAACCCGTCGATCAAACCAAGGAAAAGCTTGATAAATACCATGGGGACTCTGCACCATCGATTTCAATGGCAAAAAAGTGGTTTACTAACTTTCGTTGTGGCCTTACAAGCACGGAAGATGCGGATGAATTGGGCTACGAATTGGTACCTCATCCGCCATGTTCTCCGGATTTAGCCCCCCAGTGACTATTTCCTATTTCCAAACCTAAAGAAATGGCTCGGTGGAAAGAGATTTAGCATCAACGATGAAATTATTGACCAAACAAATGCCTATTTTGTGCACCTCGAAAAATCCTGCTGTTAAACGCAAAGTAAATGACGAAACTTGCTCGAAATTTGAAAGTAGTCTATTACCACCTGATGGGAGCAGTATTGCATTTCATTTAACTATGAGGGAAGTTTGAAAAGTCACGGAATTATTAATCCGCCCTCGTAGTCGATGAATATTATACCATACGCAAGCGTCTTTCCACGCTTTGAAGTTGGTTCGTCACGTGCAGTCCCCTCGACTGACTGTCAATTGGACTCCTGTGTGAAATGATGGCGCTATGTTTCATTCATTTTCACATATCGACGCATAAGTTCGGGTTTATTACGATTAAACAGTTTCAAACACAGCTCAGAATCATAAATTTGTTGTTGTTTTTGGTTTATTGTGAGCTCAGGCGGCACCCACTTTGCACAGAACTTTTGCATAGCCAAATATTCATTCACAATATGTCCAACACGTTCCTTTGATATCTTTAGAGTCGCAGATAACTCGATCAACTTCACTTTACAATCATTCAAAATTATTTTATGGACTTTTTTGATGTTTATGTCGGTAACAGCCTCTTTGGGGCGTCCACTGCGTGCAACGTCTCCGGTGCTTATTTCGCCTCGTTTAAACTTAGCAAACCACTTCTCAACGGTTGATTTTCCTGGTGCAGAGTCCGAATAATGTTTATCAAGCCAAATCTTGGCTTCAACACTCTTTTTTTCACTAAAAAGCAATGCTTTATTAACACACGAAATTCCTTTTTTCCCTTGCAACAAAAGTTTCCATTGCAACAAAAGTTGCTTCTAATAGTCCGAAAGCTGTCAAATTTATACACGTGTCTTTCGAAAGTTAGGGCTAACTAAAAATCACATAAATTTTATACTAGTAGCGCCATTTATGTGACACACTACAAACTTTTCAGCCAAATGTTAGGTGATCCTGTACACTTTTTGTAAATATTTTCCGTAGTTTAACCAGGAAAATCTTTTGGTAAGATCAAGGTTGTGATGAAATACACACATTTGTTTAAAATTTGTTAAAGACAAACAACTTCTCAAGATCATTGACACATCCAACAAGGTGCATGATTGTGTAAACAAAGTGTGAAAGAAATTAAACAGTTGAAAAATTTCTTTAAAAATATACACAAATATAAACATAATGTTGTTGTTGTTATTGTTGTTGTTATTGCTGTTTCTGTTGCTGTTATTGCTATTGCTGTTGTTATTATTACTTGAATAATAGACTATTATTATTGAAAAAAAATCTTCAAGAAGTACATTTATGTAGTATATTGTTTAAGCGTCAAATACACAATTAACACCACATAGAATTTATGTTATATATTGTCTAATATAAAATGTTCATTGTTTAGATTAGTTTAAAAGGAGGAGCAGTTGCATTTACTGCTAAATAATTGACATGACAAACGTGTGCGCTGCGCTTTATATTCATCATGTAATCACAATATTGTGTGGGTGGCAGAAAAATTAATTTTTCACACCAGAACAGTGGAAAAGAAAACAGAAATTGAATAAAAATTAAAATCGTTTTTTTTTTTTAATTTTCAAATCTACTGGAATGTTAATCTCCCAGCAAAACTTTGGTAATGGGTGCGATATTCTCATGCGTTACCTTTTTCATTATTTGCAAGCATAAAGTAATAAGTTACTGATTATTGATTACATAATATATGATTTATAAATGTAAAGTAATAATTGAAATATTTTTGAAAATCTATTTTTAGATACATTACTTTGTGTTTTTTTGTAAGCAAAAGGGTAATGTATGTTTGTTTTGATAACACATTTAAGTTTTAAAGCAATCAAATACTATATGCGTCGATAGCTTAGTGGGTAGAGTTCTTGTCTGACAACCAGAGTTCCCTGGTTTGATTCCCATCTTGACCACATTATGTTTAATAACGTTTAAAATATTTGTAATGATTTTTTTTAGCAAAAATTCCTCTTCTTAAAAATCTATTTTAAGACACACTACTTTTTCCATTCTCGTAACCATATAAGTAACCCCTTACATTATCACCTCTAAAGTAATGGGTAAATACATTACTTTAAGGCTCATCTCCTATAAAATTTACCAATAAAGTAAGGTGTAATGTAATCCATCGGCCCCTATGATCATACATTACTTTACCCATTATTTGGTAATGTGTGGTTTTGCTGGGCTAGTAAAAATAGTTGATTAACGGCTTAATTTCAGTGCAAATAGGTTTACTCTGTAGTGCAAAAAGGCACTTGAAAAAGTTACACTCCTCGCACTTGAATACCACACCTAAACAATTTTTATTTTCGGCTCAATATCTCCCTAATTGAAAACAATGAAGACCTAAATTTTTTTTAATTTAACCCTCTGCAACTGACATGTTTCACATGAATGGTGGTTTTGAATCAGAAAAAAAATTATAATTTACATATGAATTTTTGACTGAATTTAATTAAAAAAAAAAAAAAAATTACCCTGAATTGTGCACCACTTGAACATAACATCGCTCTAAAAAAGACGTTTATGCAATTTTTTACCAATAAAGCAGTAATATTTCTTTTATTTTATACAGGTTATCCGCCAGGAAGGTATACATATTTGGCAGTCGTGAAGTAGACACGTGGCAAATTAATTATGGAAAAATATTCAATAAACCAACGTGTTTTAATCGTTAAAACATTTTATCAAAATCAATCATCGATTACTGTGACGATAAGAAAGAAACAACGTGCCAACAAAACGCACTATTTATCGTGTAGTGTATGATTTCGAAGAAAAAGGGTCTGTAGGTGATAGGCCCAAGCATGGACAACAACGTTCTGCAAGATTGGCTGAAAATATTACTGCTGTTCAAGAAAGTGTTCAAAACAATCCATCAACATCAATTCGACGCCGTACTCCAGAGCTTGGTCTTCAAAGAACAACTTTGGCCACGATTTTGCACAAGGATTTGCATTTGTTTCCATTTAAGATTCAGTTGACACAAGAGCTTCTTCCACAAGTCCATTTACGCCACCTTACATATGCCAATAGGATGTTACAGCTCGCCCATGACAACCGGATTTTCATGAAAAAATCATAATGAGTGACGGGGCACATTTTCATTTGAATGGATATGTGAAAACCCTCAAATTATTCATCAGTCACCTTTGCATCCATTAAAAGTGACAGTCTGGTGTGCAATTTGGTCAGGAGGAATCATTGGACCTTACTTCTTTGAAAATGAAAACGGCGTAACGGTAACTGTGAATGGGGAGCGATATCGTGATATGATTGAAAACTTTTTAACGCCACAACTACATGCTTTGGGCTTGATTAACATGTGGTATCAAAAAGACGGTGCCACATCGCATACAGCCAGGATTACAATGGAATTACTGCGAGACCTCTTTCCACAACAAGTTATTTCAAGAAATGGTAATGTTGATTGGCCTCCACGGTCGCCTGATTTGACTGCTCTGGACTTCTTTTTATGGGGATATCTGAAAAGCAAGGTTTATGCAAACAAACCAGGAACGCTTGAGCAACTCAAACAAAATATTCCTGATGAAATTAATGAAATACCGCGTGAAATGTGTGAGAATGTAATGAAAAATGTGCTCAAAAGGGATCGCATTTGTGAGGGACATTTATCTGATATTGTATTCCATACATAATTGCCGACATTCAATAAAACATTTAGCAAGGTTCCTCTATATCTTTCATTTAATCATATAAATTATAAACAAAGTAGTATACCTTCCCGGCGGACACCCTGTATTATCGTAGGAACCAATTGTCTCAGGGAAAAAAGCAAGGTCAGCAGCCATTTTAGCCACCGGATCTTCCGCCTGGAAAATTCTGCAATGATGGGGAAGTTTATACGACTGATCGATACCCAGCTCTCGACAGTAGACCGCAGCACAAAATCCCTCTCCATACACCATACTCCGCGTAGTCCCTCATTGAAGCCCAACCTAGAAAAATAATGTAATCACTGCTACAATTTACATTCCCAATAATCTTTGCATGACCATAAGACGTATACACCAACTGCTCGAGTACATTTCTTTTGCATCGAGAATTACAGATGGAAAACCTTTATACAAGATGGTTAACCAAAAGACGCTATCGAATGGAAATTTCTCAAGCTTGTTTGGATCGATTTAAATGAAGTTGGTGGATCTTAATCATCGTTTCATAACTGTTGATGAAACATGGATCCAATCACTACACAGCAGAGACAAAAGAACAATCAAATCAATGATCTGAAGCTGGTAGAAGAGCACCAAAGAAGGCAAAACTAATTCAATCGGCTGGTATGGTTATGACAACGGTATTCTGGGATTACAAAGGTATTTTATTGATCGAATATCTTCAAAAAGGTTAAAACAACAAATTTATTATTTAATCTTTGAATCTTTGAATACCCTCCACCATAGGGGCTGAAGATGATATACGTATATACTAAATTTTGCATGAACTGTAATATGAATATGTTTTGTCAATTTATGTAACGAACTTTTGTTATTTAGTTTAGTCACACCATGACGATGTCTCTCACGTCGTAAAAAACGTTCTCTTAGTTTTGTATGTGCAGATTTCAAAGGTTCAGCATCTTTTTAAATTGGATTTTTTGCGATTCCAATTGAATTTCTTTGCAAATCCAATTAGTTTTTAGCAGCTTTCCCAATTGGATTTGGAAAAAAGGTTTAAAAACAGGGAAATTTACTCAAATTTTTGCAGAAATCAGGGAAATTTGCTAAATTTTCCCCTGTTTTCTCAAAGTTTCCGAACCTTTGTATTCTGTATAAAATTTTATTTGGCTGCTGACGGCGTTGCATCCTCTATACTATTCTTCCTCTATGTAATAACACACCATGACGATGTCTCTCACGTCGTAAAAAACGTTCTCTTAGTTTTGTATGTGCAGATTTCAAAGGTTCAGCATCTTTTTAAATTGGATTTTTTGCGATTCCAATTGAATTTCTTTGCAAATCCAATTAGTTTTTAGCAGCTTTCCCAATTGGATTTGGAAAAAAGGTTTAAAAACAGGGAAATTTACTCAAATTTTTGCAGAAATCAGGAAAATTTGCTCAATTTTCCCCTGTTTTCTCAAAGTGTCCGAACCTTTGTATTCTTTATAAAATTTTATTTGGCTGCTGACGGCGTTGCATCCTCTATACTATTCTTCCTCTATGGTAATAAAAAAAGTAGCTCAGCTGTGGTAATAACACCACCTGTTATGAATTCGCCCTGATACTATATCTAGTCCTTTTAAGCAAATACTCGTATTTGAGAGAGAGAGCGATTTGCAAAAAATTGCGAACACAAAAAATTTCTTCTGTAACTAAAAAGCTAAACTTGAAAAAACCGTACAAAACTGTCAAACTAGATGGAATTCTAGTTATCACAAGCCTTATTGGAATACAGAAGTTTTTGTTTGGAATTACTGAATGCTATGAATGAAAAACAGATGACCACTTTATTAATAATTTACTTTTAATTAAGTCCCGAATCTGGTGAAAATGCTAAAAAAAAAAATTTTTAAATGCAAGTTAAATTTTCAAAAATTTGCAAATGAAAACCGAAGAAGAGAATTTTATGAGAGAATCAATATCTTGTTCTTCAGAAGATGATGAACATATGCTCGAACAAGTTTTAAAAAAGAGGGAACGATTTTTTTAATCAAATTCTTTAAATGAGAGGGCCTTCTCGCCTTGAAATTTATTTTGTCGACACAAAGAACAAATTTAAAAGAAGAAATCTTAAAGAATATATTAATTATAAAACTAAATGAAAATTTCTTTAAAAAATACATAAATTTCCATTTGATAAAACATTTGTACTTTTTTAAATGTTGAACCCGAAACCTGAACCGAAACCGTACCTGAATTTTTTATTTCGATTAACCCGAACCTGAACCCATTTTTTCAGGGTTTCAGTACCTGCTTTAAACTAAGGGGTTCAAAAAAAACCCCACACACATTTCAATAA
The DNA here is from genome assembly GCA_949748255.1 of Eustalomyia histrio. Lineage (NCBI taxonomy): Eukaryota > Metazoa > Arthropoda > Insecta > Diptera > Anthomyiidae > Eustalomyia > Eustalomyia histrio. The sequence continues at coordinate 36,836,977 of OX456524.1, forward strand.
TTTTATTTTAAATTACGTTACTTTCTTAAAATATTAAACTAATTTTTAATTTCTAATTGTTATATCTGCCTTAACAATTAGAAATTAAAAATTATGAAACGGAAATATTTTTTATTTAAGGTGAATTCCATACAAAAGTACACAACAAAGTCAAATTTTCATATTATTAATTTTTTATAACTGGAAAGAATATTGAAGATGACGAGGATAACTCATTTAAATGTAACTGCACATATTCAAAAAAGAGTTGAAGCGCTAAAATAAATTTATTTGTAATTCCAAAAATTAAATTAATCACTCTTCATATTATTTAGTGTCGTGTAAGTCACAATTTGTATGTCGTGTAAGTCACGCGAAAAAAACTATTTTTTGTGAAAAATAAAATAAATTTCACTAAGTTGAAGCCATTTTGTCGCTTTTGGTGCAGTTTAAAAGTAATCGGACTACACAATTAACAGAATTTTTAAACTATCTTTGATTACCCTGAAATCAATGGAGTTGATGTCGTGTAAGTCACAACTAATTAAGTATATTAAAATTAAAAATATGTAATCGCAAATCAAAAATCAAAGTGCATGAATTAATACGTATGTTCGTGTAGACGTTATTTCTTAAAACGAAAATATTAAAAAAATTATGATTGTACCAGCAATTTTATCAAAAATTACAAAAGTTTTGCCTCGTGTCGTGTAAGTCACACGTGGAATTCACCTTAATTAAAAATCTATATTTCTAAAATATTGTTTCTTGCCAAAACATAGCTTATGCTACTTATGCTAATTATGCAACGGCCTTTATTTTAAACGAAAGGAATAACTTAAACAAATGCTTGTTAATCACTTCATTTTCACTTCACTCACTTCATTTTAGTCTAATTGAAATATATCGAAATTATTTCTAAAATAAAAATTTTTTACAATGTTTAGTATTCATAAATACAAAATAACTTGTATTTTTTTTTTTGTTTCCAATTTATTTTCTTTGCAACACCAATTGATATTTAGGCAAGCCCAATTGGGTTTTACCAGATTTTACTGAAATTTCTGCAGAAATCAGAAATATTTTTTTTGATATCGGGGAAGTTTTTTCAATTTTCTCTCAGTTACCGAACATTGTAATATGTACAACATTTTATTTTTGGCCTCTTCTTTCGATGAAATCTCTATACTTAGCCTTCCTCTATAATTAATTATTTTTACACCTGTAATATTATTTAGGTTAAAACAAGTTGAGTTTAATTTTTTATAGTTGAATTATAAATAAATACATAAATAAATTTATATAGACTTTCAAAGAAGTTATAGTAGTTAAAAATTAAGAATTTAAAAAAATGCTGCCAAGTCTTGGCAATTATTGGCTTTTCTCTTTTAAATGTAAACAAAAATATTTGTTATAAAAATATTTGTTTTTTGCTAAAATATTATAAACAACAAAAGCTAACAAATAAATTATGCTTTTGTTAGTAAATGTAGAGCAGGGCATACAATATAATTGCTATATTTCGTGTTCCATTGAAGTCCATATATAAAAACAACAAGTTAAAGATATAGAGATATAAAAGTAAAGCTTTTTTATATAAGAAATAGAAAAAATTGCCCAAGAATAACAATCGATATTAAAAAAAAAAACCGAATTAACAGAACAATTTTAACTCAAAAAACTACAAATAAAATTCAAAAAATCGCAATCGATACTTAGAACGATGAATTAAAATTAAAAACTATCAAATGTAATTAAAACAATTATTAAAATTTAACAAGTATTTATTTTATTTAATTTGATGTTTTTGAATTTCAATTGGTATTTTATAAATTACATTTGGAGTCATTCCAAAAGTTTTTGAAACAATCTAATCGTTTTCGAAATGGTCAGTGTATTTTAGTGCTGTTTTTTATTCTTAAAAATTTTATGTAATTCACAGTGGCGTTGGTATGAAAAATTTTCGACTGCGGCCCCAACTTCTACAACTATTAATATAAGAAAATGAAAATTTTTAACAAAAATCGCTTGACAAATAGATTTTCCGGTCAGGATAATGGGGCAAAGAATTTATAATATATTGCACCAAGCCGTGTCCTTGACGTTTCGTTAAAAGAACTTTGTAGAACAATAGATTTTTATCAAAATGATATAAAAAGAATTAAGGTTTAGAAATTGCCAACTTTTAGAACTTTAATATTTTTAATATTATTTTTATACGTTTTTTAATAAACTAGCTTCCGTGTGTATTATATTGTGGGGTCTCTAATGTGATACAATTCGATCTGACATTTTTCAGATAAATTTGGATATTACGTTATCCCTTAATGTATTGTTGGGTCTAATTTGATCTGCCATTAATAATAATTTAATAATTTTTTTTCTTATAATCTTTATTATTGGTATTGATAAAATATAAATTTGTTGAATCCAATATAAATTTTATGGAAGAAATAACTTTTCAGAATTTTTTTTTTTTTTTTGGAAAACTGCATTTTTTGGAAAAAAAAACAACTATGTAAGAATTTCAAAGAATAGAAACAGAAAAACCATTATTTTATCTTAAATTGTCAAAAACAGGTTAGTAAAAATATAACAGTGTGTATGCAAATCGTCCCAATGCACGAAAATACCTTACTATGTCCCAAATGTGATTTTTTAATCCAAAATAAGGTTTGTTGCCAAATTGCAACAGTATGCATTTTAGGGTTAAGTTATTTCATCAAAATATAAATTAAAATTTTGATAAATTTTAAAAACTTAAAATAAAATGAGTTTGTTTATATGAATTAAAGTTGGCAAATAAAATTGTAAAAATATAATAAATTAACTTACCCATAATTCAGTGCCCCAACTCATGTTGGAATTTTCTGCTTTTTCTTCCGCCAGTTTAAACAAATTTTGTAACAAAAATAATCCAAATAAATTCAATCAGTTAGGGATAATCCACAATTTTCCTGGGTTAGATTATTTGCACTATACAATATAAATATTTTATTGCGTCAAGTACTTTAATTAAATAGTTGGCAACACTTTTTATATTAAACTAGAACAATTAAACACTCGGCATTTATCGTAAAATGCAGTTGAAACGAAATTTTTTATTTATTTTTTAACCAATTTCTGATCTAAAAAAATCAACTTAATTAATAGCACAAATAGAAACATTAAACAAAACGAAAAGTACAATAATACACTAATTCCAAAGACAAAAAGATAAAATTCAAGAAGTAATTAATATTAAATAAAAAAAAAACCCGAATGCATAAAATTGAGAAGAAAAAGAAAAACAAATAATAAAACAGGTAGAGAGAAGTCGAAGCGAACTGTGTTGCCAGAGATACGTTTTATTAAAATACATACCCAACATATATATGTCACATTCTATACAACCATAGAGGAAGAATAGTATAGAGGATGCAACGCCGTCAGCAGCCAAATAAAATTTTATACAGAATACAAAGGTTCGGAAACTTTGAGAAAACAGGGGAAAATTGAGCAAATTTCCCTGATTTCTGCAAAAATTTGAGTAAATTTCCCTGTTTTTAAACCTTTTTTCCAAATCCAATTGGGAAAGCTGCTAAAAACTAATTGGATTTGCAAAGAAATTCAATTGGAATCGCAAAAAATCCAATTTAAAAAGATGCTGAACCTTTGAAATCTGCACATACAAAACTAAGAGAACGTTTTTTACGACGTGAGAGACATCGTCATGGTGTGATACAACTGAATCTAAAATGAAAACATGCAGATTTAATTTAACAATCTTTCAAAAAATATTTCTTTAGAATATAGTAATTGCTTTAGAATTTGAGTTTTTTAAGAAAACATGTTTCAGAATATATTTTATTTTATTGATAATGGATAAAATTCTGTATTTAAAACATGTTTCGTACTCTACCCTCAATAAATAATAATGTTTTATAGTTTTAAGTTCTGAGCAATTACATAGAGGAAGAATAGTATAGAGGATGCAACGCTGTCAGCGGCCAAATAAAATATTATACAGAATACAAAGGTTCGGAAACTTGGAGAAAACAGGGGAAAATTGAGCAAATTTCCCTGATTTCTGCAAAAATTTGAGTAAATTTCCCTGTTTTTAAACCTTTTTTTTTAAACCCAATTGGGAAATCTGCTAAAACTAATTGGATTTGCAAATAAATTCAATTGGAATCGCAAAAAAAACCAATTTGAAAAGATGCTGAACCTTTGAAATCTGCACATACAAAAGAAAGAGAACATTTTTTACAACGTGAGAGACATCGTCATGGTGTGGCAATTAAGAGACATTTTTCGGCAAAATTTGTTTATAAATGTTACTTTTCCTTTCAACTTTTATTTTGGATTTTAAGTAAATATTCAATCAAACAATTAATCCGATTGTGTACAAAATCTGATTACATTTTAGAAGATAAATTGATCAAGAAAAATTTTACTTTCATATATTAAAAAAGTTATTAATGGAAATGTGTCTTAAGATATTTTCGATCTCACTTCTTATAAGAAAAAATAATCTGAATTGCTTAAGGGGTTATGTGGTTGTGAAATATCGAATTCGTCACAGGCAATAGCAAAAGGATCTAGGATTTTATTTATAACATCTTATCTTCTAAGACAAAACTTTGTGAAAATTGTACCAAAAAAATTGGACCTCTTTTTAAAATTTTTTTCCTTCGTTCAAGCACAAGCTTAATAAATTTATTTAATTTTTTTTTAAATTCAGATGAACCAGTCATAAGTTATCTTGACTAGGCTTAGTGAACTTTTTTTTGAGTGCTGAATTATATAATTTTTTTAATAATTGCAAAGGCTGGTCATTAGATATCATATCTCCTTATTCTTTACATAAAATTGTATTATTTTACGAGCAAGGTTTTTTGGAAATCGTTTCCATTTTTAAAGTTTTTGTAGAAAAAATCTATATTATCACACCATGACGATGTCTCTCACGTCGTAAAAAACGTTCTCTTAGTTTTGTATGTGCAGATTTCAAAGGTTCAGCATCTTTTTAAATTGGATTTTTTGCGATTCCAATTGAATTTCTTTGCAAATCCAATTAGTTTTTAGCAGCTTTCCCAATTGGATTTGGAAAAAAGGTTTAAAAACAGGGAAATTTACTCAAATTTTTGCAGAAATCAGGGAAATTTGCTCAATTTTCCCCTGTTTTCTCAAAGTTTCCGAACCTTTGTATTCTGTATAAAATTTTATTTGGCTGCTGACGGCGTTGCATCCTCTATACTATTCTTCCTCTATGATATTATCTAAATATTTAACGATTCTCCTATCCAACCAGTTTTTCCTACTAAGTTGATAAATCTTGTTAAATGGCAACACTGAACGCGAAAATAAATAGGTAAAATAAACCAAAAATGCACAAATATATGAAAATTGAAGTAAAGGAAAATCTTGTTAAAGATTTAAAAATAAAAAATTCACAAAAAAAACCGGTATAAAAGAATTTTGCTTGAACATAAAAAGAAAAAATCCTATAAAAATAATGAGAATATGATTAATTTTTAGTTATTCTCTCTCTGTTTTATCTTCAGTTCTCTGTCTCAGTTGACGTCAATAATGCAGTAGCGTTGCCAATTTTTTAGCCGAATTTTTATAATGGAATCAGTGACTGACAATTGCACAATTCATATATATATCTTATTTTTATTTTATTTTAATAGCAATTAAAATTTTGTAATTTTATTTTAATCCAATAAACGTTTTAATTTGCATTTAAACTTTTAGAAGTAATTTTCACTATGCAACATATTTTGTTTTGTTCACTATTTCGCTTTGGCACACCATGACGATGTCTCTCACGTCGTAAAAAACGTTCTCTTAGTTTTGTATGTGCAGATTTCAAAAGTTCAGCATCTTTTTAAATTGGATTTTTTGCGATTCAAATTGAATTTCTTTGCAAATCCAATTAGTTTTTTAGCAGCTTTCCCAATTGGATTTGGAAAAAAGGTTTAAAAACAGGGAAATTTACTCAAATTTTTGCAGAAATCATGGAAATTTGCTCAATTTTCCCCTGTTTTCTCAAAGTTTCCGAACCTTTGTATTCTGTATAAAATTTTATTTGGCTGCTGACGGCGTTGCATCCTCTATACTATTCTTCCTCTATGATCCTCTATACTATTCTTCCTCTATGGCTTTGGTTAATTTTTTCATATATGTATTTTGTTATTAATTAACACATTTATTGTTGTGTTTTGTTTGTTTTATACTTTTTAATAACTACGTTTCACTTTTTAGTTTTTATTTATTTGCACTCATTTTTTATATTTTCGCACTGAACTATACAATATTTTTTTTTCTAAAATATGTTTTACAGCAGACACTTCAATTTGTAGGTGCTCCAGGGGCTCTACTTGGCCCAAAAGAAAAAAAAATATTTATGGCGTGGAAAAAATTACTTTGCAGACGACACCGTTTATCCATCACCATTTATGTTTTGTTGTGTGTTTGTCATATATCATTATCTATATTATGTATAAGATTTTCTTTTTTATTTTATTCTAAACTCATACTTATTATTACACCGTTAATTATATGTATATTTTTCGCAAGTTGTTATATTTAAAAATACACAATTAAATATATGTGGAAAATTTTACAATGACCACATAAAATTCGTTTCGCAAAAGGGCTTATATTTCCGCAACAAGGTGTTTTTCCTTGGAATTCGCTCAATAAACTAATTTTTTGTTACAAAATTATTCATTCACAATGCAGTTTATGTACTTTTACACAGGCTTGCCGGACTTTTGTGCCGAAAATGACTCGGGCTTGGTGAAAATATTTGTAATTAGGGGCATAAGATGCTTTTTAAACTTTATTAAAACCCTTTTTGCACAGAAAATAATTTGTTGGTTAATATTTGATAGTGTTACCAAATGCAAAAAATTGTTATATTAGCAAGTTTTTTTTTTCTTTTTGTTTAAAGTTTTCAAAATTATTGCGAAAAACTTTTATTATATGATATGCTATCAAATACATGTCACCGTTATAAATTCAACCTTTTGGTATTTGTACTCTAGATAACTAATTTTTTCTGATTATGAAATATTTTCCGTTTTCTTTGGAAATAAGAAAAATGATCAGGCAAGTGTGCTTTAAAATACAACTGTGTACACTGATGCCAATCTAGTGTTTTTGTATTCCTATTCTGAGTGAAATATGTTTTTTATGCTGCGTTTCCAATTGGCTTTAAATCCCGCAATTTCATTGGAAATCTTGTACGGAAATTTTGACCGTTTTACATTTGCTTTGACAGCCACAGTTTTTTGTAAACAAACTAACATGAAAAATAACCTCAAGTTAAAAATATTTTTAAAAAGCACTTTATTCTTTGGCGGAGTAGAATTTTTATTATTTTATGTAAAGATATAGTTATGTTAGTAAATTTATTTTTCTGATAAAACTACAAGCTAGAGTGAAGAAGTTTCAACATATTAATGGGAGGAAAACATGTAATTTATTCATTTGCAAAGCAAAAAAAATAAATAAAAATTGTTTTCCTCCGTCGAAAGTAGAAATTAATTTGAACACCGAAACTTTTTCATGCAGTTTGCAAAATAAGGGAAACGCAGTGTTTTCATCTGTAAAAAGTCTACACTATTTGCGCGATTTTCAGATTTTTTACAAATATCGTGATTTTGCGGAATTTCATTTGTATAGTAAATTTTGAGATTTTATTTATTTATACAATATCAATACAAAGAAAGCCTCCATGACCGATTTCACGTGTGTTTTAAGAAAAATAACTATGAATGTGGAGCTTATATATACATGGTACTTTCTTAAGACGTTCGTCACGAGACGAACGAGTTACTACATGTATTTTGTATTGCATGTATTTTTGTTATTGTATATTCGTTCGTCTGAAGAAAAACGTCATCTAGAAATCACTATAATAAAAATAAAAAAAGCAACAATTATTAGTATTATATACAAGTATATTACAAGTATTAGTCATAAAATGAATGCAGATGTAAACGAGGCATTAAGAATCATTTACACTATAGGATTGAGTCATATTATTTTCAGTAAAAGATGAAGTAATTGTATTGTCTATTATGAAATTGGTCAAACTTTTTGAAGCGAAAAATAAAATCTTATATTACAATATACATACTAAATTTTAGACTTAAGGTAGAACAATATTCTAGCTTAATATATGACGATACCACATCGTTTAAAACTGGCAATTTTCATTTTCTCTTTTTACACCCACCCTTAATGTATTTACTTTGTAATACTTTATTTTGGCCATGAAGGCTTTTTGTATTACCTGTTAAATTAAATAAATAATGTGGGATTACTATAAAATTTATACCATTCGAATTGATTTTTTTTTGTCAATACGTTTCAATACAAGGAGTTTTATTTTTTCTTAAATTTATAACATACAACTTGTGTTCGAAATTGGTTTTCGAAATTTAGTTTGTATCCATACCCGATACATTTTCAACATGCGTCCACGGTTGACCTGCAAACGTCTATCGATCACATTTTGTTCCTCAATAAAACCGACATTAGTAAATAAATTTCTCACCTCCTCCTGGGTGAAAAAATAAACCATTGTACCATCACCACGAACATATAAATTATCTTCCAAACATTTGCCACTTTTGAATCGTAACTGTGCCAAATCGTAACGTCCATAATCACGGAATAGCACTAAACCGCCAGGTTTTAAATAACGATAGCAATTCTTAGCCAGACGTTGCATTTTTGAAGGTTCTATGGCCGATAAAACAAATATTAAAACAATTATATCTTGTGACTCAAGTTCAAAGGGAACTTGCCATTCTTCCAAAGTGGCATCCATAACAAATGCTTCACAACGTTTGGCATCATAGACAGGATCAGATTTGAATATATCAATAGCTTTTGACGAAAAATCACAGCCATAAATTTTAAGTTGAGGTTCCGTACTATATTTTAATATGAGCAATATGGTATTGCCTACACCACAACCAAGTTCAAAAATACATCTTGGTTGTTGTATATCTGTATTGGGAGCCAATTCGGGAAATTCTGTAAATAACCAATGGCGATCTTTGAAAAATCTATTTTGATGAACAACATAAAATGAATTCCAAAATTTATCAGCATCATTTTTAAATTTATCCTTATCGGATTCAGGCATTTTAACACTAGAATTTTTAACTACCGCTTGTAAGGCTTGCTCTTCTTGGTCCTCATCCCATTCCACATTATACCTAGAAAGAAAATTGAAAAACATAAATTTAGCATAAACTGTTTTTATATAAACTGAAAAAGTACCAAGCATTAAATTTATATAATTCCTGGGCATTTGTCAATACCCGTCCTCCTCCTGCTGGCTTTTTACGATGCCTGGTATATTCCCAGTTTTCTATATTTTTACTACACTTTCGCTTGACACCATGGCGTATGTTGAAGGTTTTAAGTATAAAATTTCCCAATCGTGTACAATATTTAACATGCTTTGTATTGAAAAACATCTTCTGCATTTGTTAAAAAACGATTCCCAAATATTGGCCTTTTTTCTACACTCTTTTCCACAGCGGAACTGGTTTCGCCGTTAACTAACCTAGTGGTGTCACACATGTTTACCTTGGAACACCAGCGGAGACCTGCGCCGAGGAAAAAAATCGGCGACAACAGGTAAATACTGCGACGGCGGCAAATAACCGGCTGCGAGCCAAATAATTTCGGCTACACTTTTTGATACTTTTCAATTCAAATTATTAATTGTTTGCTTTATAAACTCTTTATTTGTAATCGATTAAATTTGTAATCGATTATGGCCCTTAGGCCATAATAAAAAATTAAATTAAGAACTTATAGGCATATTAATTGCAAATAAATTCAAATAAAAAAAATTATATTCAACTGGGCTTTCAGTTAAACGAAAGCTAGAAATTAGTATCTAATAAACTTTAAAATATAATGCATTTTTGTTAAATAATTGATATATTTATTAAATATAAAATTATTAATAATTATGTATATTTTTATTAAAAACAAACACAATTAAAACATGCAAATGGATCAAGAAAACATAATTTGCTCAATTTCGCGGATGCATTTATATAGCATTTACTATTTAATGTTTATTTCTAGATTTTTTTAAATGTCTTCAATGTGCTGCTTATATAATTTTTGACATTTTTTCCTATAAACTTTTTTAGTTATTAATGATTCAACTAACAAAATAAGTGTTCTCTTAAAATTATTAAAAGTTGATAATAATTAATTCAGTTATTTGAAATATTTTATTCATTTATATATTTTATTCAATATCAATACAATGAAAGCCTTCATGGCCAATATTTTCATTTTAACTAAAGGTTTGCTCTAACTTAGCAATTATTTTATTAAATTGGATTAAAAAGAAGTCATTCTCTTGAGGTCTGCTTGAAGAATGACAAATGTCAAAATAGTACACCGTTCTTGTTTTACAAACATCTGTTTCTAAAAAAATCGCATGAGAGAAGTTATGACACCAATAACTTTAAGTGCAACAGCCGGCTATTACAGGATTGCGTTTAACACTTGAATTAACTTTTCCAACATGTATTCCTCAGCTAAAAAATTACAAAGAATATTATCTTCACGAGAAATACGAAAAACTTTCATAGATTATTTTGTAAAAAATCATGAACACAAATTGATACGCTCAAGTCCAGTGGTACCATTTTGTGATCCAACGGTGGCCTTTGTTAATGCTGGCATGAATCAGGTATTTTACCACAAAAGGATTACGAAGATTTTTATTAAACTTTATCTAAATGTTCTTTATGTCGATAGTTTAAATCAATTTTCTTGGGCACTACGCAGCCAACATATAAAAGAGTTACAAATTCTCAGAAATGTGTCAGAGTGGGAGGAAAACATAACGATTTATCAGTAGTGGGTGAGGATAGTTATCATCATACATTCTTCGAAATGTTGGGCAACTGGTCATTTGGAGATTATTTTAAGGTAATAGCTTGAAAGATTTAAAACCCATTTGGTATATTAAATTTGACTCTTCCTAGAGAGAAGCTTGTTCAATGGCTTTGGATTTGTTAAGGGGTCCCTACAACATTGACACTTCACGTTTATATGTCACTTACTTTGGTGGTGATAAGGTATTAGGTTTACCGGCCGATTTAGAATGCGTTGATATTTGGAGAAGTTTGGGGTTTGTGAGATTTTAGTTTTATTTCTGTACTGCTGATGTGAAACAATTGTTTTCTTTTAGATTTCCTAACTCAAGAATTTTACCTTTTGGTAGTAAAGATAATTTTTGGGAAATGGGACTAACTGGACCATGTGGTCCTTGCACAGAAATCCATATTGACCATCGTCCGGACTTAGCATCGCCAGAAGAGCGTGCTAAACTTGTTAATGCTGGCAGATCTGATTTAACAGAATTATGGAATATTGTATTTGTACAATATAATCGGTATGTTAAGAAATTTTTCAAATTAGAACTTTCCTACTCATAGTCTGTAAAAAAACACTTCAAACTCAAAATTATTCTAAAATATTTTTCACACAGGGAATAATTTAGATTTCTGAGAAAATTTTCTTGTTAAAAAATTCAGATATTTTTACTATAGAAAAATTTTAAAATATATTTCTATAGAATCTATCTCAAATTTCCCTATAGAAAAAATCTTGTACTTTAAAACATTCGTCTATAGAAACCTGTCATTTTTTGGAGAAATTTCCTATAGAAAAAAAATTCAGCATCTATGAAATTTTCTATATATAAAATTCTATTTACTGTTTTTATTTGTAATTTTCTAGCAATGAAGATGGTTCCATAACTCAATTGCCGGCTCAACATGTTGATACCGGTATGGGCTTCGAACGTTTGACAGCAATTTTACAAAATAAATCTTCAAATTATGATACAGACTTATTTATGCCCATATTTGATGCCATACAAAAGGTCAATGAATAACTTAATATTAAAAAATAAAATTAATGAAAAACTTTTATTTCAGATATCTAAAGCTCCTGATTATAGTGGCACATTTCCTTCCTATTCCCATAAGGCTACTTTAGATACGGCTTATAGAACATTGGCAGATCATGCCAGAATGATTACCGTTTGTTTAGCCGATGGTATGTTACCAGATCAAAAGTAAGTTTAATAAAATGTCTCAATAAACAGAAATTTTTATCGGTAATATTGATTTTCTAGTCACAAACTAAGAAGAGTACTACGTAAAGCCTTGACCATATCAGAAACAATATTTGCTAATGATAAATTATTAAGTAAATTGGTGCCCATTGTTGCGGATTCATTGGGTTTTGCGTATCCAGAAATTCCGAATAAACAAACGCCAGTTTTAGAATTAATAACACATGAACAAGAAGTTTTTAAAAATTTACGCGAAAGTTCTTCCAAGGCATTTACTGAAGTCCTTAGTGAATTTCCAAATTTAGAAGACATTGATTTAATGGAATGTCCCGGATTTGTACCAGCCTATCGCGATTTTCAATCTATAAAACATATATTTAAAAACAATAAAATACCTGGAGATTTTCTATTTAAACTTACGAAAACTTATGGCTTGACAGAGGAAAATTTTAAAAAATTGGCACAATTTGAAGAAATGTCTTACGACATAACAGGCTACAAAGATGCTGTGACAAACGCCAAATTAAAAGCTAAAGAATCAAAGACAAGATGTGGCCAGTCGGAAAATTTATTAAAAAATATACAAAAATCATTGGTTGATATTACAAAAACACTAACAAACACAGACAACCACTGCAAATATAATTATTCTTATGATACAAAAGAAAAGCAATATATAATACACCCGTTGAAAACTAAAGTTTTGGGTATTTTATATAATGATGTAGCCGTTGAAGAAGTGGTATGCAATGGTTTGACCGATTCTGAAGGTATACTTTCTATAATAACACAACACAGTAATTTCTATTATGAATCTGGTGGCCAACAATCTGATAAAGGATCATTCATAATAAAAACTTTAGATAATAAAATTCACGAGTTGGAAATATCCAGTGTACGCTTCATTAACGATTGTGTTGTACACCAGTGTGAAGTGCCCAACCAAGAAGTTCATTTTACCTTGGCAACCGGAGATGAAGTTGAATTAAAGGTAGATGCAACACATCGTAAAAGAAATATTTGTCATCATACAGGTATATTTGAGATGATATCAATTGATTACTTATTTAACTTTTTCTGTTTTTAGCTACTCATTTATTAAATGGTGCCATAAGATCATTATTTAATAAAGTCACTTATCAAGTGTCCAGTAGTGTTAATAGTGATTATTGTAAATTGGAAGTTGGTTTGATTGGTAAACGTATAACTAAGGAGGATGTCGAGAAATTAGAAGAACTTATAAGGTGAATTGTAGTACATCCTAATTCCACATTCCTCGGTTTGCGCCCCTTATTATTATAAAATAATATAAATTCATAGTGAATTTTATTAAGATCAAGAATAATAATTTGCACAAGCATGGAGAACAGATAGAAAAATGTTATTAGCCAAATGTAATGCATTTCTGGTCAGCTACGTCCATCATCAATATTTTTTATGTCTTAACTCACAGCTTAAATGAAAAAGGCTATATGGGAATTAAAATATTGTTTTTCCAAATTACAACAAAGTACGAGCGAGCGTTGTAAAGTAAATTTCATCTGAACTCAATAAATCATCGTGTATTATTTATGATTTGAGAGATATTTACAATCAACATTTAAATACACGAAAAATATTGATGAAAGTGCATTCCATTCGGATAGTGTCTAAATTACTTTTTCTATGTATTCTCCATGATTACAAAATATAAAAAGTTGAACCTGAAACAAACAAAAAAAAAACATCTCACAGTTTAAAAAAAATATTCAGTTTACTTAACTTTTTTCTGAAAAAAAAAAATATATATATATATGTATATATTTTTTCACAATTCATATTTTTTTTAACCTTCTGCTTTTTTACTGCAAAATGTACCTTTCCTTTACTTCATAAAAATTTTTCAATTCAATTTATTTTCTAGAATAAAACCAAATTTCTTCGGATCTAATTTCGGTTGAATAAATTCATTTAATTTCGTTAACATTTAACATTTTTAAAAAATGTAATATTTGTTTTACAATTGCAGTCATGTAATCTCCTCATCAACTCCAGTCGATGTACAAGTATGTAGCGCCTCCGATATTTTACAACAAAATGATGTTACAATGGTACCAGGGGAAATATATCCCGAGACGGGTCTGCGTTTAGTTACCATCGATTGTGATAATTTAGGTTTACTCTCAAAAGAATTATGCTGTGGCACACATGTAGCAAATACTCAGGAATTAGAATATTTTTGTATAACAAATCTTAAGCAAACGAATCGTGCACGTTATGCCTTTACAGCCGTTGCTGGGGAAGCTGCAGAACATGTAATTGTCATTAGAAATTATTGTGTAAAAATGCCTATGAAATTCTAATTAAAAACATACATCTTTCCAAGGTTTTAAAAGTGGCTGCTCTATTGAAACATCGTATCGATATGTTGGAAAAAGAATTTAAGACTGATAAACTTTCAAATGCCACTGAAGTGGAGCTACAAAAAATACGTCACAATCTCTTCATATGGAAATACAGATTCCTTTTGTATTTAAAATAGACACCATAGAGCGTATTAATGAAATTTTAGGAAAACTCAAAGAAACGGCAAGAACTAATATAAAGTATGTAATGAATTACATTTGTTTTACAAAAAAAAAAAAAAAAATAAACAAAATTTAATTTATATATCTATTTTTTTTTTTGTCAATATCGTAACAGAGAATTTGTAGAAGTTGAAATGAGTAATGTTTTGCAAGAGAAACCTGTAACTACGCACCCATTTATTTTGCATTACATATCAAGTTCAGCTTTAATGGAAGAGGTTCCATTAATAAAAGCCACAAGGCTCTGTAAAGACCGACCTATTTTAGTTATTAGCATGAGTAATAACATTGTTAAAGCCAGATGTTGTGTTTCAAAGGTAAAATTATTTTATAGTATTTGTTTGTGTTTATGTTTTTTTAATTGTTTTAAATTAATTTGTTTAATTTTTTTTTGCTAGCAATTTCAAACTGAAGAGTTTACTGCCGAAAAATGGTTAAAAGAACTTGCCGCGTTTTTTAAATCTCAAGTAGCTGCTCCTAAGGGACAAAATCCCCATGAAGTTTGTAATATGAAGGGTAGAAAAACAACCACACAATTTGAAGAACAATTAGAAATGGCCCTTAGAAGAGCCAAACAATATGCTTTAAATAATTTAAAGTAAACCAAGTTATTTAGTTTTAAAAGTTTTAATATTTTTTTTTTTTTAATTTTGAATAATCCAACAGGCTTTTGAACAATAAAGCAAATTAATATTAATGCTTTAATAGCGGTTTTCGCCATTTATGCTTCTTGGTATTCTTCAAAACAGAAAATTTTACAATTGGGTATGAAACGAAAATTTAAAAATTTTTAAAATTGAAAATTTGTATTTCTAAAATTTAGTTTCATATCAAATTAAATCAATTACTACAAACGAAGGGTTTATTTCAGGGTTGGCAAACAGTAACCTAAAAATGCTGCCACCGATTCTTGACCGTAAAGTAACCTTAAAATTATGTCTGTCATGAATTTTCAATATGTAATATTGAACAGTTATTTTGTTTAAATTCACCTCTTAAATTGTTTTCGCCACAACTATTTTTTTCACCTCAAATATTTTTTTTTTTTAATTTCAAAATAAGTTATTTTCACATATTCACTAATTTATTAAGACTACAATTCTTTCACCACCAACCAATCTTTTTTTTTCATATTTTTTTTTTTCTTTAAATTATTTTTTATCTAAAAACATTTTAATTTATTTGACAAACTTGATGAAATTTTGTAAATTTTAAGCAAATTTTAAGCGAATTTTAATAAATTTACTTTTTGACAAACTTGACCGCATTTTTAATTTTAAATTTAAACATAATTTATTATAATCATCAATTATGTGCACATATTTAATATGAATTATAATTCAACTAAATCGTAACTATCAATAAAGTTAGCCTAATACTAAATTATAAATACATTAACCTCGATAGTCAGGATCATTATGTTCTTCCTCATATTCTTCTTCGTCATCTTCCTCATCTATGATATGAAACATATTAAAACATATAAGATCATTAAAATGTTAATAAAACTTACCATGTTCGCCTCGTCTTTTACGAGCATAAACTCGTTTTGTGCTAACAGGTGGCTGATCCGTTTCTCCATTTACCAACGAATTACGATATAGAGTTAATGGTTGATATTCCTCTGGCTTACTGGAAGGCATACCCGGTGTAATGCGACGATCCAAAAAATTCAATATAACTTTTTTATCTTGTTTCAATAGCTTGTGATTGAATTCATTAAGAACCTCGAGAAAAGGTAAACGTTTTGGTGCGGCCACTGGATCTTCGGATACATCACCTACAGCAAATAATATACCAGCACGATGCAAGGCAATAATATAGCATCAAAACCAAATGTCAGCGCAAAACGCTTCGCCAATTCTTTTAAATAACTAAGTTCGTGAGAATTCTTGGATACCAAATCGTTTTCCGATTGACTTTGAATACAGCTATCAGACTTAATAATAGAGTTAATGCAAAATTAACTTTATTAATTTCACGAGCTTTGCCCAAAGTGGCTTTTATAATATCACCATATTCGTTGTAACACTAAAATAAAGTAATATATAAATTTAATATAAAATGTATATTTTTGATTTGATCTTCAAACTTACTTTAACATAATATTTAAACATTCCAGCCGCACTTTTGGTGGGTATAATATTGTAGACAAGTTTACAATATGAGGCCAAGATATTTCGTTTTTTGTGAAGTTCCATTATGCGAATTTCATCTTGAAGATCTTTGTTTTAAAAAAAATTCACCATAAAATATATTAAGATTTATTGATTTTATAAATACCTTCTTGTTTCAAGGAGAACACATAATGTTGTACAAAATTATTCAAGACCAATTGTTCATCCAATGTTCATTTGTATTCCAATGTACGTACATTTTGATTTTCACTACGAGACAATTGATCGGAGAAGGTTATCAAGAGATCGCAAATGGATTGATAGGCCTGAAAAAATTTAAAATTAAAAAAAAAAAAAGTTAAAATTTAAAAATCTTCAAACCGATTCAAGTCGAATTTTTCTGTTTACGATTCTGGAGAACATTTTCTGTTGTGAAACTTTAAGAATGTGAAAACATTTTACCATAATGCAAAAGGGTATATTTAGTTTGTCGTTTTAACTCTTGACTTGATCCTTACTAATATATCGCACCTGTTCCCCTAAAGGGCGTCAACTCAAAATTTTTCAATTTTCACTTCTTGCAAGAAAACGATATACAGTGTACATATCTACCCACTGTAAAAATCTAACATCATTTTGTCTACTCTTTCGCACAAAAAAGCACAGTTGTATCCCTTTTTGTGATATGAGTAGCATCTTTTGAATCAACTAAAGAGAATTATTTTGAGATGTACCCAAATGGAAGCTCAATTTATATCAGTTTTGTTTCAATTAGAGGGAAATATTTTAAGTTGTGCCTGTGATTATGTCATAATGGTTTACGTTAAATAAATAAACAATGGCCCGTAATGATTTCTGTTATCAGAAGTGCTTAAGATGGACCGATCACTCGGTACGTCGTTCCAAGTATCATTGGCAACTCGGGTATTTACAGGAACTCCAAATAAGACCCCCCGGGGTTCTCCTTTTGAGATTGCTGACAGCAACTGCATATTTAATTCGCAGCATATCTGTAAGCTGCCAGACCCGTGGACGGGTCTGGCAGCTTACAGGTATGCTTCCCGAAGCAGTAAGTATGTACTTTACATACTACTTGCTACTTAACCACCACTGGGCAGAGATCCCTATTAATAACGGAGTCTATCTAGCAATGCCAATCTGCCTGTCCCTCTTATTTCTTGCTGAATTTTGCCATATTTTTTGCATTCTTGTGTTTAATATAGAAAATTATCCAGCAAATAAAGGACTCAAAAATTAATATCTTTTTAAGAGTGATGCCAACATACCGCTTTTGAACTATAACAAAATTCGAGTTATTTTCCTTTAACTCCTTTTTGTTTTTATTTAACGTATTTTCGGGAAAAAGTTTGTTTAATACAATTTTAACTAATTTGAACGTTTTTAAACAAAAAATACTATTTTTTCTCAAATTAACAAAAGTGATTTTTCTTTGAAATTTTTATTAAAAAAAAAATCATGAGCTCTATTAATGTGAAGTTGAGGGTGGGGTGCGAAATGGCTATGAACTAAATTCAGGTTTATCTGAGAAATTTCAAAAAATTTTCAATCAATTTTAAAATCTACTATATCCTGTTATATTTTCATAAAATAATGTTTTAAGCGCTTTTTAATAGGGTTGACAGGCAATACTGCTAGCTAAGACACCGTTATCATTAATCCCACGCATTACCGGCGCATCGCTGATGCTTCGCCGCACTTGGTAGTTAAAAAAAAAAAGCGAAATATGGAGAAGTTCCAGGACCCCAAAATATCCTAGGACCAAGAACTAATTTCAGTCTCAATTTTCTAAATCTCGAGATTTGCAAATCTAATCGGTTTTTTGGCAATTTCTGCCTGGGCGCCAATGTCTAAGCAACATTGTTTGTAAAATTACAATACACTGGACAGTCTTGTCTGACTACTGGTCCGTCATAATGGATCAAAAGCAAATATATATAAAAAAAATTATGAAAATTTTAAATTTTGTTAAACATTCGTAATCATCAAATTATAATTTTTTCTCCTTGGCATTCCCAGTTTTTAAAAGTAAACGGCTCTGGATAAACACGAAGAAATTTACCATGGACGGACATATAACTGCAGAAGGATTTAGAGTACCTACACTTAATGCTAAAATGTTTACGACATCAGTATAAACTATTCAAAAGTACATTTACAATATATTTTTTTTTGCGGTGGTTAAACATTTTTTCAATCAATCAATCAAAAAAAATTTTAAATACTTACAGCTTCTTGTATTTTATCAGTTGGACCATCGCGCGTTAGATAATAACACGCAAATATATATTTATCCACATTTCTACGTAATTCTTTAACAGCTTCCCCAACCTGTGAATTCTCACATTGATTTTCAATATAATATAAACCCCAACTTATGAAAAAATAGCAAGCTTCTATACAATATATTAAAGCTTCATTAGGTAAATTACGTGCGGAATTTCCTTTGACACACACTCTTCAACATATTGGTACAGAGAATCAAATAGATTCCATGGATTTAAATTATGCGAAGAGTAAAGTATAGAAACAGCTTTTAAAGAACTAATAACATTATAAATCTCATCTTCATTGGGTAATTCTTCGCCAGCAATTAAATTACGCCAATCTTCTATAACATCTTTATATTTATTTACAGCATTATCAATAATATTGGAACGAGCGACATCACAACGTGTATAAGTGGCACTACCTTCGGTGCACACATATTCTAAAGTTTTGGCACAAGTCTCTAAAACGTCACGATCTGTGTGCACGGACATAATGTAACTCATTTTATCCAACAGAGCTTGTAAATTAGCTTCTTGACGATTTGTTGTGTATATGTCCAATTCAAAATATAGTGGTACCGATAAAAGGTTGGTTAGTTTTTCACTGTCTGCTTGATATTTTTCAAGTAGTGAAGGTAAGGTTACATTGAAATGCTCGGTTAATTTAATTTTTTCGTCTTGTATAACTTTAAGCTCCTTAACATTTAGCGATATTTTACGATTACTAGCTCTACCCACTGGTGCCTCACCCGTCGCAGCCTGTTTAACACTGCTAACCATAATTTCAATTAAAGTGGATTCTTGTTTATTATCTAAAACTTCTTCATTGAGACCGGGTTCTTCTAGTAGTAAATCTGTCATACATTCCCAATCTTTAACCATGGGATTATTATCCATAAATGAATCCACTAAATAGGCACCATGTTCATGTAATTCTGATTCAATCATAAATTGAACTAAATCTCGTATAAGCGGGGTGTAGGGCAAACGCAGTTTGCCTCTTTTTGTTTTAGTCTCTTCCATATCAGCCGTTAAATGAAATAAGCGTACATTAAGAAATTCTGCAGCAGCCTGCGCCACACCACGATGTGAAGAATATACCAGTTCATAAACAATTTCACAATCTTTGTCAGCCAAAATATCAGGATGTATTCTTTGGAAGATTATTAACAATCATTCATATGTGAATTAAGTGTAAGCACAACAAAACTTTTAACTTACTTTAGTATACTTATAACTAATTTTACAGCATGTACAGCTACTTCAAATTCTTTATCCAGGGTCATGGCAACTATACGATCTTTAAATTTTGAGGTGAACAACTCCAGTTTGCCTTTTAATTCCTCCTTATCGTAGAGTGGTAACAAAGCTTGTAAACAACGTAAACGCACTTCACCCACTTTATCGTGCAACGTCCAACCTATGTATTTCAGATAGGAATCATCTAAAAAGTTCTGAGGATAATTCTCCATCCATACACCAATTTCAGCCATACAAAATGCTCTAATATCGGGTAGTGTATCACTAAAAATTTAAATTAACATGTAGAGAGTTTATTTCAAATACGTCAAAAACAATCAAAGATTTTGACTAACTAAACAAAGAAATTGCAACCAGTCTTGCCATTTTAGCATCCAAAATTTTTCTTCATAATAAAGTTGCAAAAAAAATCCTCATTAAATAACTTTCAATAATTACAAAAATATTCTTATCTTTCTGACAATTTTTTTATTACAGCAACAGGGTGGATAACTACAATAATTATTTTTTTCGTTTTAATTGGGTTCCCATGTAAAAATCGAAATATATATGAGCATACATGATCATACATGGGCCTGTATATGATCATACATGGGCATACATGGTCATATACGTCCATAAATTGTTCAATATATGACCATACATGATCTCATATATGATCATATATCTTCGGATCTGAAATTTGAGGGTATATGGACATTAGACCGTACCTCAAAAAAAAAGTTCACCGTACACCCTCTAATATAAAGTATTTTACAAGAAAATTTTGAAAATATTTTTTTTTTTTTTGGCCGAATGTAGGGGTCGCCATTTTATATTTTTCGTTATATCTTCGCCATTTACCGTCCGATCTTAAAGTGTTGTGTATCAATGTTTTTTGTCTCGCGGAGGCCGATGTTTTTCTCGAAGGAGCCATTCCCCTCAAGTAACCCGTTCTAGTATTAACCCACCAGATCTCAGTTGCTACCACCTTAATGTACTACCCTAATATTTTAAAATAAAAGCTCGCAAAAAAGCAATAAACTTTTGCTAGTAAAGAATTCCAATAATTCCAGCGGAACTATTATTTTATTTTTTTTTTAATTTTTTATGTTTGCCGAATGTAGGGTATTTTTATTTTTTTTTGTCATATCTTCTGTATTTACAGTCGGATCTTAAAGGGTTATATATCAATGTTTTTTTCGCAATATATCAATGTTTTTTTCGCAAAGAAAAATAAAAATGCCCTACATTCGGCAACATAAAAAATTAAAAAAAAAAAATAAAATAATAGTTCCGCTGGAATTGTTGGAATTTTTTACTAGCAAAAGTTTATTGCTTTTTTGCGAGCTTTCATTTTAAAATATTATTATATTGATATACAACACTTTAAGATCGGACGGTAAATAACGAAGATATAACGAAAAATATAAAATGGCGACCCCTACGTTCGGCCAAAAAAATAAAAAAAATTATTTTCGAAATTTTCTTGTTAAAATACTTTATATTTGAGGGTGTACGGTGCTTTTTTTTTTTTGCCTGTAAGGTGGTACGGTCTAATGGACATATATGATCATATACGAGCATACATGAATAATATATGAGCATGTATGATAATATATGCACATATATCACCATATACCCTCAAATTTCGGATCCGAAGATATATGATCATATATGAGATCATGTATGGACGTATATGACCATGTATGCCCATGTATGATCATATACAAGCCCATGTATGATCATGTATGTTCACATATATTTCGATTTTTACATGGGTTAGCAAAATATTAAATATTTTATTTATAGACTTTCAAATAAATAGTTTCAAGGGTTTAAATTTCTTAATTTTAAGGTAACCTTTAGTGAGTGGAATATTGTAATTCATTAATTGGCCACTAGGCTTTCATCAAATTACAAAATGTTGAATAGAAAACAAACAAAATGTGTAAAAGTAAAAAATTAGCTAAATATAGCAGATTTAATTTGTAAAAAAATTCAAAAAGTTTTCTCAAAAAACATTTAAAATGCAAGCTTGTTCTGCTTCTGGTAGGGTAAGTCACAGGCAATTAAATACATATATATATTTTAATGCGCTGTCTTCATGTTATTTCTCTAACAAATAAGGTACATCACAAAAGTAAATATGTCCACAGCTTTAAAAGTTGAAAGCTCTAAAGAATTATCGACTAAAAATGGAATCAATTTTATAATGTATTAAGCCACACTGTATAAAATAAAAATAATGTTACCATGCATTTCTCAATGAGAAAACTATTCGCATTAGATACAGGAAAGGGGTGCAGTAGGCCTTTATATTACAGAACTTGAATAAATAAATTGCCTATTGGCTAATTTTCTGTTCCAAATTACTTACCGATAACGATGAACAAATACAGATTTAAACATATATGTTAACATATTTTAAATTTCTTCCATATTCTCTTCAAGTTCCGCCCGTTTAGCCATCAATGATTCCAATCGATCAGTAGCACGACGATCACGAGACTAAAAAAGTAATAAAAAATATATAAATCATTCCATAATCAAAAGTTTCATCATAAAATATACATACCTTAAGGCGTTCTGCCTCATATTGTTTGGCAGCATTTTCAAAGTTATTAGAAACCAATAGAGCAACATCCACCAATGCAGTCATTAGCTTCATGGCTAATTTTGGTAAAATGTGAAATATTAATATCATGTGAAACTAGAAGTTCAATTAATATTTACCTGCTAATGTAGCGGTGTGCCTAAATGCTCTTACTTGAGAATCAGATAATCCAGTTAATAATGAAATAACGTTGTCCATAAGAAATTGATCATAAATTATAGAATATTGACATTGGTTAACTAAAGTTTGTACAAAATCACAAAAATTCATTTTGAATTTTTTCCACTGCTATCCGGGTATAATCAAAGGATATTCACCACTTTCCTAAAAATATATTGTATTTGTATTTATTATTAAATTGGATTTCTAATACAACAAGACAAAATATCTTATAAATTACAGTATTAGAATTGAAAATATTATGAAAAAAACTCTTAATAAATAGACATCAAGCACACATGAATTCTAGCAGAAAAGTTTTTAAATTTGCATTATCTTACCTCATCGAATTCTTCAGTAATTTTTCGAATAACCGCTGTATGATCCATAGGATGTTCAGTATCTTCTGGAATTTTACCTTTACAACCACTGGCATTTATGAAAAATTGCAATAGAGCTATCAAAGCTGTATCTCGATTCATTTTATATTGTTCTATCCAATCATCAACTATGCTCGCAATAGGGGACTTGGAATGACGTACTATAAAATATAAACTTTTCTCATCTGTTGTAACATCGCGTTCCATATCAATGCGTTCTTGTTCTTTATCGATATGTTCCTTACGAGGCCGATCTACTTTTGCCCGAAGTTCAACACCCTCACCAGGAGGTTTACGCGGAGCAGCTGCTTTACGTTTACGAGCAACGATCGGAGCGAAAAAGTCATCTTCGTCTTCATCTACAATGGGTGGCTTATCACGTACAACACCACGGGCTCTTAGGCGGGTCATACGTTTTGTGGGGCTATCTCCGTCCGATATGGAATCATTGAGATTTTCTCTAAATTAACAGATAAGATACTTTATTTTTTCATGTTGACTAAAATTAAATTTACCCTTGTTCTTTATAATCCGGTGGTGGGTCATCCATCCGTATTCTTTTGCCTCCACGTCTAGCCATCATATTTTTGTCTCTTTCGAGTTTCTCAATAACTTTTACAATTTTTTTTCTGTTTAAAATTTATATTTCAGACTTCATTATACTTTGCATAGACATACATTGTTTTTTGTAAACTTTTTCTTGTTTAAAGTTATTTTATGGTAATATATTAATTTTACATGAAATTTCCAATTATAAAAATGTAGTCTGTGGCGAAATTTTCACAAGGCGTCTCCGTAAAATTATGCGTTTGTTTTAATTGCAGTGTTGCATTTGCTACTAGTGTTGTAAATGTACTGTACATATACTTAACCACAACCCAATAAGCATTTGAAATATATATCATGAAGATTTTTTTTATCATCAAAATTGTTGCAGGTGGGCAGAAAGCACGCAAGAATTCCCAACAATTACTTGAAATTTTATTAGTAATAATTATATAAGTTTTAAAAAAGTAAGGTCCAAAAAAATTATTGTTATACTTTCTTTGCTTTCCAACACTGGTGCTGTTGTGGAAGATGAAGAAGAACTTGGCATAAGAGAGTCATTGAAGTTGAAGATTATTGGTTATCATTATTAATGGTATGAACTCAGATACTTCGTGATGAACAGCTTTTTTATAAAAAGAATATGATAAAATATGTTTATAGTTGAGTTTGCCGTATTTTTTTTTATCACACCATTTGAAATGTTAGTGATCTATAGGATCTTCGGCATGTATGGATTTAATGGCATGTGTTTGAGGTAACACTTGCTCTAAGTTCAGTTCCTTTAAATCGTTGATGCAAACTTGTTGAGCAGGTTTAAATATTTTATTCATATGAGTTGGAGGCTCGGTGTAAATATTCTTATCCAAAGCCGAAAATTGTTGGGCCGAAAACAAGAAATAAATTTAGATTTGCTATGTCCAGTTGCAGTCTCCTTAAAATACCTCGTTGTTAAATGATGGACGAAAATTTGTAGGCAATTCAATAATAATACGCAGACACCATTACATTTTTCTCGTTATCAAGTTGTAGTTTTTTTTTGGCAGTAATGATATTATAGATTTAACAGGTCGTAAACTCTCACTTATGGGCAGACGATGGATCATTCCCAGAGTCAATTTGCGTACCTGTAATATACAAAGGCCCAGTTATTGTGTGCACACCAACCAAAAGAGAAAAATAATTTAATACGCTTACCTCGCATACATGATGTGCCGGATTATATTGTATGTATTGTGGCTCTCCATCTTAGGCAGGAGAAAATGCATAAAAGCCTTAAGGGGATACTCCAAAAATGATGGTTACGGGGAGCTTTGCACCACTACGTCAAAATGGTCACATAATTTTTTATCGTCGGTAGCTTTGCTATGACTGAATATTGTTTTTTTTTATTTTTAACAAACATGGGTTAAAATTTTCGAAGAAAAAATGTTTTTTGATGGCAATATAATGAATTGTTGCAGTTGATTATAAAGAGGTACGTGTCGCGTGCTGCAAAAAAAAAGAAAGGAAGGAAGTTAAAATTAGACAGGGTTGTTATTATGTCATCATATTAAGTAGTAGTGAAAAAACCATATGGCAACCTGTTTTTTTTTAAAGTAGCATAGTTGTGTTTGGGAACAATCGATTCCCATTCATAAGTGTTTGTAACATGTCTGTGAGTGTAGTTTTGTCAGTTTGTCGCCGGCCGGTTTTTTTTTTCTAGAAAAATGTTAGAGTGAAACTCATGGGAAAAATGATGTTAGGCAGGGCAACAGTTAGAAGTTGAGAAGAGAGTTTTGAAATGGCAAGGAAGGGATTCTGATTTTGAAAGTTGACAGAGAAGGGTGCCAGCGCGTTAAGTTTTTTTGTATTGGCCATTTTTAATTTTCTTTATTATAAAATAAAAAGAAAATAATTTTTTTAACAAATATTAAAAAAAAAATAGAGAAAAAAAAAAGAAACAAACCAGAGTGAAGCGTGTGACATCTACCGGAGACGGTCTAAGCAATAAAACCAGCTTATGAATTCAAAATATTTGTAAAGAGAATTTTTATTGCGAAATATCTATGGTTGGAGAAAGCACATCTGAGGAAAAGTAATAGTGAAGACCGGTGTGCTAGCGGTGGTGGAAAAGCGTGTCTGGTTGGGAGTTGGCAGCAGCCGCGGATTGTCTGGCAGCAATTTCAAGACGGTAAAACCTCCGGACTGTTAATCTGGACCGCCATATTTAAGTTTCGCCAGGCCGTTATTTATGGACTAGGCGTCAGCTCGGCCATTTTTCACAGAGTGTAGCGGCAAGTAAATAATAGTAAAAAGAGTTATGATAAGAATATTATTTTTTTTTAATTATGTTAAATGATTGAATTTTCTTTTTCTTTTTTTTATTGTATAAATTAATGATTAACGTTAAGTTTTCCTCTCTGTTGTGAGTGCCCGAATTTAAAAGTGTTTAGTTTTTTTTTAATAATAGTAAGGGTCGAGGCTCTACACAGCAGTTGGCATACTTAGTACCGGATCTTCGGGTAAGGCAGATTGGCCAAGTATATGCGTTTTAGTGGTACACACGCCTAAGCGAGCTCATTTAGGTAGGGTTATTTTATTTTTTTTATCACCGTTTTTTTTTGTGTGAGACTCAAAATGGAGTCGATGCGCCAGAAAGCTGAGGGTTAAGCACCTGAATTGTTAATACTTAACGGCTTAGAATGAAGCCATCTTTTAGCTAAGAGGTTTTGTTAAATTTTGGCACAATTTTTGTTTTTTTTATATCAATTATTTTTTTTTTTTTTTGAATTTTGGCAAAGTTCCAACATTTTTTGCTATTCGCTTTAAATAATATTGTTCTTTTTTTCTTTGCACATTTAATGATTTCATGCTAAATTTCATAATTTATTAGTTTTGTCTAGTTTTAGTTTATATTATATTTTTTTTGTAAATAAAAATGTTATAATTAATTTATTTATATAATTTGGAAAAAATAATGGCGTGTTAGTTTGCTTATAGGGCCAAGTTAGCGGGGTGAAAGAAAATTGGGTAAGTGTGTGATTATTTTTCGGGGTCATTGAGTAAAAAGATTATGGATTAGTCAAGATGACCATGGTAGGGTGGGCAGTGTGGAGGATATTGTCACCATTTCCTCTCTCCGTAAAATTCAGCCGTGGTTGTTATACCCTTCACCATAGGTGGAAGGGTATATATAAGTTTGTCATTCCGTTTGTAATTTCTACAATATTGATCTTAGACCCTATAAAGTATATATATTCTGGGTCCATATGAAGAGCGAAGTTGATTTAACGATGTCCGTCTGTCCGTCTGTGTTTGCTATTAAAAATCAGACAGATCGGTTAATAAATGGCTGAGATATTAGCAAAAAACCAGGACTACCTCTAATTTTTCCAGTAAAATCCCTTTGTTTAATAAGAGTGTGAAGATAAATACGTAGGTTAAATACGTTTCACAACTATTGTGAATGATATAAATAAAAAATAAATAGTAGTGTCGCCAACTTTTTTTTGCCTAGAAAATGCCAAATTTGACAAGAAAAGCGCTGAAACATATGGAAAAATATAAATTTGAGATTTTACATGACATATTATTTTGGATTAAAATTTTTGGACATTTAAGAAAAAATAAATGGGGATACCGCTTGTTTGTGGAGAGCTATGAGGTAGTAGATTCCAACGATGTATTCATCTCCTTCAGAATACCATGGTGAAGGGTATATAAGATTCGGCATAGCCGAATTTAGCCGCTCTTACTTGTTTTTTTTTTGTGTTTGCAGTTTTTTTTTAGTTTTTTTTCTTTTTGTGCTTGTCCCTGGGCTGTAGTGGTGGGTTGGGACCAACACCCCATTAGTGCTTTTGTGAGCTGGCTGGCATCACCACTACAGTGCCATTGGGGGCACGTAACAAAATATTATTAAATAATACAAACTATTTGCTTTTTTGCATTCAAATTTTGAATTTTTGTATGTGTATTTTGGATGTATGTGATAGAAATCCAAAATACACTGGATAAGAACGCATGCTTATTAAGATTTAATGAAGCATGTTGTAGGAAGATGAAGAAGAAATTTATTGTGTGAATTCCATGCAACAATAAAGTTTAAAAAATATACACCAAAAAAATTGTGTATTTATATTTTTCGTGGTTATTAGGCCATATCTCATTTCCAGATGATTCAACAGCAGTAACAGAAAAACGCTAGTTTTTAGGTAAAGCGCTGAAATGACAACAGTGTCAAAAAACAAAACTGGACTTGAACATTGTAGTTCATTTTGCTGACCGCTATTTCTAGTTGGCAATTGTTCCATTGTCTATTTAGTAGCGTTCATTCATTTATATTTTTTTCATTGCTTTAAATTTATAAATATAAGTCAGAAAAACAGATTAATTATAAAAAAAATAAATATTTTGTGGAAAAAAATATAATATAAAATATAATTGTCCACGACCAACAATAAATTAAATGAGTTTAGTTAACTAATTATCATTTCTGCAAATAGTCAATTGAACTAGTTAGTTCACAAAAGACACAAGTCTAAACAAGACCAAAGAAAAAAAAACATTGTAAATTATTGTTTAAATTTTTCCGTACATTTTTCTAAACAAATTTATTTATAAATAATAATATTTGAAAATAAAAAACACATTATGTCGATGCGACCGGATGACCATCGCAGAAAATGGGACAAAACAGAATATCAGAAAAAGGCCCAGGAACGTTTACTAAGCCAAACCAAAGGCAGTGATAAAAGCGATGAAGGTAAGTAGCAAACATGATTTTATTACTTTTTTTCAATACAATTTTAAACAAAACCTTAATTTACAGAACCTATACAAAGAGAAAGTCTCAAGAGGAGAGATTACAAGGTGGATTTGGATAGCAAATTGGGAAAAAGTGTGGTAATAAATAAAAACACTCCCAGCTCTCAATCGGGGGGCTATTATTGTAATGTATGCGATTGTGTGGTTAAGGACTCTATTAATTTCTTGGATCACATCAATGGCAAGAAACATCAAAGAAATTTGGGCATGTCCATGAAAGTTGATCGTAGCACAGTTGATCAGGTAAAAGAACGTTTTCAGGCTAATAAAAAGAAAATGGAAGAAAAACAAAAGGACTATGAATTGGAACGGCGTTTGCGAGAAGCCAAAGAAGAGGAAGAACGTTATAAAGAACATCGCAAGGAAAAACGGAAGGATCGCAAGCGTAAAGCCGAAAAAGATTTGGATGACACTGCGCTCACAGATGATATGGTAGATATGGCTGCTATTATGGGTTTCTCTGGATTTGGTGGTTCCAAAAAGAATGCTTAAGCTTGTTATGTGTTTTCTGAGTTTAGTGTAGGGCATAATTTGTATCGACTAATATAAGAATCCTTAAACAAGTTCTAAATACATATGCTCAAAATATTTCGGGTTATTTTTGTAGCCTTAACGGGGGCATACATATTTTCAAATCAAGGGCATTTTTAAATTTAAATTCAGTTGATACAACAAGTCTCTTATATTTTTTGTAGCAAAATAAAATGTAAACCAACGCTATTCTTTAAAATTCAATTTGGAAAAAACTGAAATCATTTACAAATAGAAAAAAAGGATCAGTATTATTACAAATATATAACAAATTATTAAATCAACATTTATAAGTTTAGATAAGAAAAATAATGTAGCATATAAAGCAAAGAAACATTATTGAATTTGTACTCTTTTTAAAGTAACCTCTTGCTGGCATTGGGTCATCAACATGTGGCAGTGATCTTGAAACTTTACATTTAAACCAAATACAAAAACAGTATAAAATATTTATTAAAGAATTGAATAACTATTTTCTAAAATAAAAACAATGAACCAATTGTACTTCTATGTAATGTAATAAAAAAAAACAACAAAATATTTACCGTTACTATTTTTTTCATAATATCATCGGAAAATATACGTAACATTAAGGCTGGTTTTAGACCACATAACAAGGCAGCTTTAACATAATTACAATTAATAATGTCATTATAATATCTAGAGAGTTTGTTAATAATGAACGTATATATCTTGTTTGATTGTACAGTTTACTACTACTTACTTACAGACAACAGCTTCGTTGGACTTTTCAAACCAATCTGGTATACCTTCACATTCTATTAAATCTTCATGAAGTTCTTGTAGACATTCTTGATGATTTATTAAATCTGAAAAAGCGTTTTTTTACAATTTATATTAAACAATAAGAAAATTTGTAGTCCGTCATGGCCAAACCTACACTATAGGAAAATCTGCGAACTATGTTAAATTTCGAAATGAAATTTTTTTCACGGGAAAAACAATTTTTCTTTTGTTTTTAATCAACTTTCATGGTAGCACTCCTAATATAATAAAAACCCAACAACCAATACAACACATTTTGTTAATGTCGATTATTTAGAAGACATTCGTTATACATAAAAAGTCCTTTAATTTAACAAAACTATTCTAATTTGTTTTAAGCCACGGAGCTTGTTTTAGCCGGATTTTACTGCATATATGCCTAAAAATAGCAGTTTAAATGGTATTTTGGGTTGATCCAAGTGTTCCAAATGTCTTCGCATCTTATGACATTTTTAATTTTTTTATAATCGCTTAAGAGTGATTAACATTATAGGAAATTCAATTTTAAAATCTAGTAGAAACTTTCTGGATCAGCCAGACGTAAACGTATCTCTTTATAGCAAATTTAATAAGTTAACTTAGAATAGAGGGTGTTGTGTTATTTTTTTATAAAGACCGCTGTGCCCGGCATAGACGAAATAAAATTGAAAACTTTATAAACTTACGATTTCCGTTTGTGTTGTAAAGACAAATAAATGAATTAAAATAAGCCAAGCCATTATAAAGTTTCATATAAAGATTTTCCCTTGGCAAAGGTACACTGTCCGATAATGTCTTATTTATATGCAATAAAACATCGGAAATGACATGACAAGTAGTTCCCAAAGATTTGGATGATAAGAGTAAAACAATTCGTTCGGGACTCGCAGCATATAAACGGGCTAATTGTAAAAGTAATTGGTTTTCATCACAATTATCTTTCAGTTCTTTAATATTCACAGATTTCTGAAAAATATACATACAAATTTATAAAAAGTTTTAATTTTTTCTTTAAATTACCCTTGTTACAATCTTTTTCTTATAAAGCATTAAATAATTTTCTAAGCAATTACGTATGGAATGTAAATTCCAAGTTGCTTCACTTTTTGGTATCAAAATATTTAGCAGAGTGCAAATTATCAATGTTGTATGCATTTTTGAATAGAATTGAAATAAAAAGAAAATGTGAATAAATAAATTATTTTTTACGACGTTTATTTAAATACTTTTTTATACCCTTCACCATAGGTGGAAGGGTATATATAAGTTTGTCATTCCGTTTGTAATTTCTACAATATTGATCTTAGACCCTATAAAGTATATATATTCTGGGTCCGTATGAAGAGCGAAGTTGATTTAACGATGTCCGTCTGTGTGTTGAAATGGGTTTTCCGAAAAACCCAGACATGATGAGGACCTGATTCTTTTTTATTTCTGTTACATGTGATCCATTTCTGTTTGCTATTAAAAATCAGACAGATCGGTTAATAAATGGCTGAGATATTAGCAAAAAACCAGGACTACCTATAATTTTTCCAGTAAAATCCCTTTGTTTAATATGTATGTAGAATTTTGAGCATAACAACACATCCATGTGTTAAAATTCTTTTCTTTCATCTCCACCTTTTATACACAAACAACACACATACAAAGATTTGTCATTTAAATAAAAACCAAACAAATCTCTAATTAACGAAGACTTTTATATATGTACCTCTATTGACGATGATTTTGTGTGAGCTTCAATAGCTCAGTTGTCTAGACGCTGTGTCACAAATACTTTTTTTTTTCTCTAAGGCCGTGGGGTTCGAGGTTCAAATCTCGGTGAGGTCAATTCACTTTTTTTTGTACATTTTTTTTTATTATTTTCTTAAGACTTTTTTTTTGCTTATTTTTGTTTTTTTTTATCATTTAATAACTAATTTATAAAAAATTTTATATTAATAATTAAAATTCTTTTCTTTCATCTCCACCTTTTATACACAAACAACACACATATAAAGATTTGTCATTTAAATAAAAACTAAACAAATCTCTAATGAACGAAGACTTTTATATATGTACCTCTATTGACGATGATTTTGTGTGAGCTTCAATAGCTCAGTTGTCTAGACGCTGTGTCACAAATACTTTTTTTTTCTCTAAGGCCGCGGGGTTCGAGGTTCAAATCTCGGTCAGGTCAATTCACTTTTTTTTTGTACATTTTTTTTTATTATTTTCTTAAGACTTTTTTTTTTTTGCTTATTTTTGGTTTTTTTTAACATTTAATAATTAATTTATATAAAATTTTATATTAATAATTAAATAATCCATAAATAGGCTAAAAACATCAACATTTTTATAAAAACCCTCTGATACAAACAAAATACAAACGTTGTTATACCTTTCACCACAGGTGGAAGGGTCGCGGGTTCGTTAAGATTTTTTTTTTGTTTATTTTTACATTTAATAATTAATTTAAATAAAATTTTATATTAATAATTAAATAATCCATAAATAGACTAAAAACATTAAAATTTGTATAAAAACCCTCTGATACAAACAAAATACAAACGGTTTTATTTCTATTTTTTGCTCCGATTTAAAAGAATTTATAAAAAGATTTTTAAACCATTTTATTTCTCACATATTAAGAAAATTTTATACATAATTTCCCTTTGAGTGCAACTATTTTAGGTCATAACTTATAAAAATTTATAAAAAAAATTATAAACTATTTTCCTTCAAATTTTTAAAATTAAGCTAAAGAAATTACAAATATTTCTAATAAAAAAGCGAAATAAAATCCTAAATGCAAATTTGCCAGCTAAATCAAACTATTTTGTAGAAATAAAACACATGCAGTTCTAGTGATTTCTTTTAACGATTTGTTGAAATTCTTTTCTTTCACCTCTTAACCTTTTATACACAAACAACAAACACTATTCTAGAGCTGTATTATGACCTATGGATACGTCTTATATAGCAAAAGATCGAAAATCTTTAGTATAACATATTTGCTGAAAAACTCGGAAATATCGGTTCAGATACAAAAAAGTTATGCCCAAAACATACATTTTTTTAAAATACATATTTTCTAGAACCATAAATCTTCCCGAGTCCAAGTTTTATCTCCAAACTAAATGGTTAATTTCCTCTTAAAGGCGTCCGTATATAAATCTGTCCATTTCATATATGTCCATATATAAACTTCAGTTTTTTCCCAACCATGGTGAAGGGTATATAAGATTCGGCATAGCCGAATTTAGCCGCTCTTACTTGTTTTTTTGTCTATTTGTTTAAAATAATATGACAAATACTAATGTGCTCCAAATAGGGTTTTACAAGTTTTGCATTTTTAGTACTTTATTTATATTGTTATATTATTTGAATATATTAAAAATTTTCTTAATTTGTACCTCCACTTTATTTATACGATTTAGTATTTAATTATTAAAAAATGCTTAATTATTTAATAAATCGTGAAGATCCTTATTATGGTTTTCGCAAGAAATTATTTCAAAAACGAAACTCTAAATAAGGCTCATAGCTTCTTTTTCATTCAGCTCCATATAAATATAATTAGGTAAACACAAAACTGTTAGTTTAAGATTTATTATAAGACTAAAAGTTTAATAAGTATACAAAAGAGTAATAGCAATAGCAAAACAGAGTTGTGTTACAAAGTAATAAGTATTAGTACTGCAATGTATGTACGGAGTTAAGGTACAAGGGAAATAAGAACTGCAATTCATTTATTCACAACACTCTCCCTGAATGATGAATCTCAAATTCAATATTCGCATTTCCCATGTAAATCAACTTTCAAAATACAATAATTACATTTCAATTCAAATTCATATATAAAAAAAATATTAATTAATAAAGTCCAAGCTTATCAGCAAAATACTTCAACTTCTGGGGGGTTACAGCCTTAGTGAAAACATCAGCAATCATTTCATCTGTGTTTAGATACTGCAAAACAATTTCCTTTCCCTCAATTTTCTGTTGAATAAACTTGGCTTTTATGTCAACGTGTTTCGTTCTATGTGAGTAGTTGTTGTTTAGAGCGACCTGAATAGCGCCTTTGTTGTCGCAAAATAAAACCATTCTGCTTTCCGAGTTTGGGCTCAGTTCACCCTCCAAGCGTTTTAACCATACTGATTCTTGGATTGCTGCAGTTACAGACATGAATTCGGCTTCCGTCGAAGACAATGCCACGGTTTTTTGTTTCTTAGTGGCCCATGATATGGCACCAGCTTGGTACGTAAAAACGTAGCCGGTTGTTGATTTGCGGTCATCCACGTTGCCGGCCCAATCAGCATCACAATAGCCTTTAATTTTGTCGTCTACTTGTTTTTTGTACACAATTCCTTTGCTAATTGTGCCCTTTAAGTACCTCATAACTCTTTTCACGGCTTCCCAATGAGGCTTACCTGGGTTCGATCCAAAACGGCTTAGGAGGTTAACGGCATAGCATATGTCCGGTCTTGAAATTTGTGCAGCAAACAGCAAGCACCCTATAGCCTGCATATATGGTATTTGTGACATCTTCTGCTTTGCATCATCATCTTTTGGGCTCATGGTTGCAGACAATTTTTGATTATAGTCAATAGGGGTTGACACCGGATTGCAATCATCCATTCCATAACGAGTTAGCACATCAGATATGTACTGGGATTGATCAATCTTTATTGACCCTTTCTTTCGGGTAACTCTCAAACCAAGGACAGAAGATATCTCCCCAATGTCTTTCATTTTAAATATAGACGCCAGTTTTTTCTTCAATAATTTTGTGGACGTGAGGTCATTCGAAAATATTATGACATCGTCTACATATATAGCCACGTACATCATCTGCCCATTTGTTATCTTGTAGTAGATACACTGATCCACTTCACCTCTAGTAAGCCCCATCTTGACTAGTTCGTTGTTGATTGTCTCGTTCCACACTCTACCTGATTGCTTCAGACCATATATTGATTTCACCAGTTTGCAAACCTTTTCCGTACCATCATTAAACATTTCGGGTTGTTCCATGTAAACTTGCTCTTTAAGATTTCCATTTAAATATGCGCTTACTGCGTCCATTTGGTGAATGTGCATGTCATATTTTACTGCCAAAGAAAATAAATACCTGAGTGACTCATACCTCACGACTGGAGCGAAAGTTTCATTGAAATCTATCCCCCTGCGCTGCGAAAAACCTTTGGCTACCAATCTTGCCTTGAAACGTGGTTGATTACCGTTTTCAGCTGTTTTTGTTTTGAAGACCCGTTTTGATTTTATCGCCTTTTCTCCCTGTGGTAGTTCCGTTAGCACCCACGTATTATTAGCTATCAGTGAGTCGTATTCTTGTTGCATTGCAGTCTTCCACTTAGCGGAGTTGGCTGTTGATATGGCCTCTTCCACGCTGACTGGATCCCCAGAAACGAATTGCATAGCACAAAATAGTTGAGAATGCGGAACTCTGTTTGCAATACGCTCTGAACGACGAACATCTTCGCCAACACGTACATTTCTCCGCTCATAGCTATTTGGACTCCATTCTTCTTCAGAATTTTCGGCAGGTGGTTGGGCCAACGACCATTCCTCTGAATCATATGTACTTGCACTACTACTGCAGTCGTTTTCATCAGCCCGTTGATTGTTGTCTTCAAATGTCAATTCACTACAGCTATTACGCTCCCCGGGATTGACATTATCTTCACCATCAACCAAATCGACACATACGTTTTTATTTGCTGTTTTGAAGTTTGCTTTCTTCTCTTCTAGAAACACAACGTCACGACTTATTACAATGTTTTCATCCTGAGGGTTAAACAACCTGTAGGCTTTGCTCTCTGAACTGTATCCTACCATAATACACTCAATGGATTTTGACTCTAACTTGCGACGTTTTTCCTTTGGAATGTGTACAAAAGCTGGGCAACCAAATGCCTTTAAATGTTTTAAATTTTGACGACGGCCAGACCACTTTTCTTCTGGAGTACAATTTTCACCTCTGCACGGAATTCTGTTAATTAAATAACAAGCTGTGTTCGCCGCTTCAGCCCAGAACCGGTGATCTAAACCACTGTCGATAAGCATGCACCTAATTCGCTCTACTAGTGTGCGGTTTATTCTTTCGGCAACACCATTCTGCTCTGGTGTATATGGACACGTCTTTTGATGTACAATACCATGGTCTTTCAAGAAACTGGAAAATTTGTTGTTCAAATACTCTCCACCATTATCAGTACGTAAAGTTTTAATTTTTGTGGAACACTGGTTTTCAGCCATTTGCTTAAAAGCAACAAAAACATTAAAAACTTCAGATTTCATTTTCAGAGGGTAAACAAAAACTTTTCTGGAAAAATCGTCCACAAACGTGACCAAATACCTTGCGCCAGAGAACGAGTGTGT
Source organism: Eustalomyia histrio (assembly GCA_949748255.1). Taxonomy (NCBI): domain Eukaryota; kingdom Metazoa; phylum Arthropoda; class Insecta; order Diptera; family Anthomyiidae; genus Eustalomyia; species Eustalomyia histrio. The sequence continues at coordinate 36,873,476 of OX456524.1, forward strand.
GCTTAATGGTCCTAAAACGTCAGAATGCACCAGTTGTAGCAATTCTGTGGCTCTTGTGCCAATCTCCTTATTAGGTCTTCTGGTTTGCTTACCTTTGACACACGTTACGCATCGCCCATCATTATCTAAGCTAAAATTGATGCCAATGTTTGCCGACTTCACTTCATTCAAACTTTTATCACATATATGACCCATTCGCCTATGCCACAAGTTAAAATTTTCTTTAGCCAGAAAAACTTTTTTATTAAAGCGAGCTTTGCTATCCAAACGATAAAGATCATTGTATGCCGTAGCAGTTGCGATAAGATTTTTGTTTGCATCAAAAATTTTGCACTTTTTATTTTCAAAAATTATTTTCTTACCACTTTCTGTCATTTGTTTAACAGACAACAGATTTGCACACAAATTTGGTACAAATTCAACGTCCTTTATGGTTATGTTTTTGTTCTTTTTTTTACATACTATTGTGAGATCAACGTCGCCAGCGCAGTCTACACAAAGTTCACTGTTGTTTGCTATAAGCACTTTTTTGTTTTCTACCTTACGTTTGTTGTATATGTACTTATTTTCACACATCATGTGGTTGCTAGCGCCGCTGTCAACGTACCAGCAAACAGAATTTGTTTCTTTCTCTTTTTCTGCTGCTTCTTTTTCAACACACACATGCATACTTTTGCTTGTTTTTGCTATAAGTGTAGTTGCGGCATTTTTCCTGTGTTTCTCAACTCTTTTAAATGAACTGTTATTATTGTTGTTGTTTTTACTTTTATTCTGGCAATTTCTTGCAATATGCCCAAATTCTTTGCAGTTATAACACTGTAATGGTTTTTTAATTTTTTTAGGGTTCTTTATATACAAAGCAGCTTCGTTTTCTGTTCTTTGATCAAACTTTGCATCTTGCAAAAGTAGATTTTTCACTGCATCGACTGATAATTTTTCCTTAGAATTTTCCACTGCCATCACCAATGGTTTAAATTCATCAGGCAACCCGGCTAACATTAACGATGCTGTTAACTCATCGTCTATGTTAAGACCAGCATTTTTCACTTTTAGCGCTATGATGACCAATTCATTTATATACGTTTGCATGGAATTGTACTTTTCAAGTTTAATGTTCACTAACTGCTTTAGCAGGTCTACCTTCCTGGTTAAGCCCGTGTCTTCATACGCATTCATGAGTGCGTCCCACGCTTCCTTCGCAGTTTTTGCCGTTGCGATATGCCCATAATTGCTTGGGTCCACCATCAATGTGAGTTCAGCCAATGCACACTCATCTAGCTTCGTATCATCCGCTCCGACAATACCATTTGCCACCACTGACCAGCATTTCTTTATCACCAGACACGATTTTGCTTGTCTTTTCCAGACATCAAAATTTTCTCGTCCGCGTAATGTCTCCATAGAAAATGTTCCTGGTGTGTGCGCCATTTTTAATTTTTATTTTAAAATCGAAAAAAAAAATTGTCTTATTACTCGCGCGACATGTGGCCCATAACCTGTTAGTTTAAGATTTATTATAAGACTAAAAGTTTAATAAGTATACAAAAGAGTAAAGAGCTAACTATATTATACTTTTGCTAGCTTAAGCAAATGTGCGAATACATGTAATCAAATGTGTATGACTATATTGTACTTAACAAACTTTTCGTTAAGTTTCGTCAAGTGTCATTTGCTTAAGCAAACAGCGAAACTGACCGCACTTTACTTAAGGAATCATGTGTTTTTAAAAAAACTGTTTATGAAAAAAAAACAAACTGCAATGTACGCGGAAAATATTTTTATTGAAAATTTAATTGAAAATATTAAAAAACAAACGTGCATGTATAACAAAAGGGGTGGGTTTTGTATTTGTTTTTCGATTAAGATGCAAGCACTGTTGCATTTTTTAGTACTTTTTGATTTATGTTTTCATTTGTTTCTTTAAATTATTTAAAATTAATATAGATTTACTCGTTAATTGTAAAATATTTATAAATTGAACACATTAAATAATATTTTTCGAAAAGACACATATATTTTGGAAATATAAGAAGAAAAGAGTTTTTGCAAAAGTACAAATATTTGCAACTAAGTGTAGTAAGTATTTAAGTTTAAAAAGTACATTGTAGCCACCAAAAAGTCTTCAATAAGTTGATTAAGCATTTGACAGACTTTTCGTTGATTTTTGACAGTAGCTTAAGTTAGCAAAAGTATAATATAGTTAGCCCTTAAAGAGCTAACTATATTATACTTTTGCTAGCTTAAGCAAATATGCGAATACATGTAATCAAATGTGTATGACTATATTGTACTTAACAAACTTTTCGTTAAGTTTCGTCAAGTGTCATTTGCTTAAGCAAACAGCGAAACTGACCGCACTTTACTTAAGGAATCATGTGTTTTTAAAAAAACTGTTTATGAAAAAAAAACAAGCTGCAATGTACGCGGAAAATATTTTTATAGACAATTTAATTGAAAATGTTAAAAAACAAACGTGCATGTATAACAAAAGGGGTGGGTTTTGTATTTGTTTTTCGATTAAGATGCAAGCACTGTTGCATTTTTTAGTACTTTTTTATTTATGTTTTCATTTGTTTCATTAAATTATTTAAAATAAATATAGATTTATTCGTTAATTGTAAAATATTTATAAATTGAACACATTAAATAATATTTTTCGAAAAGAAACATATATTTTGTAAATATAAGAAGAAAACAGTTTTTGCAAAAGTACAAATATTTGCAACTAAGTGTAGTAAGTATTTAAGTTTAAAAAGTACATTGTAGCCACCAAAAAGTCTTCAATAAGTTGATTAAGCATTTGACAGACTTTTCGTTGATTTTTGACAGTAGCTTAAGTTAGCAAAAGTATAATATAGTTAGCCCTTAATAGCAATAGCAAAACAGAGTTGTGTTACAAAGTAATAAGTATTAGTACTGCAATGTATGTACGGAGTTAAGGTACAAGGGAAATAAGAACTGCAATTCATTTATTCACAACAAAAACCATGTTCCACTGGTATATCAAAAGGAATGTTAAAGTACTCAGCTGGTAATGGAGTACAATGTGTAGATTTGAAATCACGGAAATGTTTACGAAGCTGAAAATATAATATAAAATTGAATTATTAAATAAAAAAAAATGATTTAAATTCGAAGCAGATAAACTATTTTTATATTTAAAAATTCTTTCAATGAAATGGTATTTATAAAAACCATATGAATCCATCGAATTTTAATGGCCTTTTTATTTTATAAGAACAACTCAAAGACAATAACTCAAAATGTTTTTCACTAGAAAAATAATAGTATTGTATATTAAATTGGTGGAAAAATAAATTGTACTAAAAAATCATTTTTTATATAAAAGTTCGATAGATTCGTATGGATTTTATAAAAATCTAAAATTTTATTATGTCTGTAATTCTATTTTTGTTAATTTTTATAAACCCGATTACAGAATCCTATTCCGTTTCTAACCAATTCCCGATACGGATTCCATAAAGATAATTTAATTTTCAAAACAATAATTGAAAATGTTATAAAGTAGACTCCCGAATCTTAGGTGCTTATTATATATTTAACCTTTATTTCTATAAAAATTGTTTTTGTTACAAAAATTATTTACATTGAAATACCTTAACGTCTCACCTAGATGAAATAAGGCCCATTTGGCATAATTCTAGGGCGCATTAATACCAATTTAATGTTTTGTTTTTCTGATAACATATTATTGTATAAATGTTTACTTAAAGAATTATTTTTTTTTACCAATTTTTTTTTTTTAATAAATAAATCTTTTATTAATACAAGTCTACTAAATATTTGCCTGGAATGTTAATTCGGGAGTTTAATCGGGAAATAACTTTATGGAATATAAAAACGCAACAAACGGGCATATATTTCAATTAAAGACAACTTACCAAAAAATCAGCAATTTGATGGCGTACTGGTAACCTTTCTCCTTATACTGGGGGAGAAAGGTTACCGGTACTATGATCCCCCAGTATAAGGAGAAAGGTTACCAGGGGGACACCACAGTGGGGCGTTCTATCTCCTTTACTGTGGTTGCTTGCGGTCAACGGGATTCTCAGGTCATTTGATTTCAAGGGTAGGAAAGTCGTTGCCAATGCAGATGGCATAGTTCTGTGGCCAGGGGAAAATTTCTGTCCACGATCGGTAAAATTATGCAGGTGATGTTGGGCAAACTCTCGGCATGGGCGAAGGAAAGAGGGCTGGGTGTAAACCCTGCGAAGACTGAGCTGCTACTTTTTACCAGAAGGTGAACGATTGAGGGTTGTAAGGGGCCAGTATTGGATGGCGTCGAGTTAACACTATCTGACAGTGATAAGTATTTGGGTAACTTCCTCGACTGTAAATTGTCTTGGAGGAGAAACACCCAGGAGAGAATGAAAAGGGGACTCAATGCCTACTACACATGCAGAAGCTCCATCAGTAAGAATTGGGGGCTAAGACCGGATATGGTAAACTGGATTACTTACGGATGCACTGTTTGGTGGGATGCGATGAGCTATAGGAAGATGCTCAACAAGGCTCAGAGGAGTGCATCTCTTGGCATCACAGGTGCAAGGAGAAGCACACCACAGGCAGCGTTGGATATCCTACTACATCTGTCCCCCATTGAACATTATGTGAGGAGTAAGGAGGTGTTGGATACCCGGACACTGCAAGCTGGATGGCAATGAGGTGGCGGACGAACTCGCGAGGGTTCGAATCTGGACTTAGGGGTAAGGGACAGAGGGGTTAAAGCCCCCCTTAAGTCACTACTATGGGGTGATACGGGAAAGGTTCCGTGATGTCATTAACCGGTCCTGGATAGAGCGGATTTCAGGGTGTCGGCAACCAGGGTTCTATTAGGATTGGATAGGAGTGGTCTCAGGACCCTTATAGGGTTCTTGACGGGGCATTATTCTGTTAGGGCTTTTACGATTAAATGGGATAATGCCATGCCGGGCTTCTGCAGGCTGTGTGGGGATGCTGAGAAGCTAGAAACGATTGAGCACGTACAGTGCCACAGTGTTGGATGCAGGGTCTCAGGCAGAAATGGCTAGAGAATAGATTTCACGACGAACTGGGGTGTATCGCTGGTTGTAATCCAACCGATCTACTAGGGTTAGTCAGGGAAATAGGACGGTTGTTTCTGATGTCCTACTCAGTATCTTCATTTACTGTCTTGAACCTTCTCTTCCTTCTTCCCCTATACTGAAGGGTTACACAATGGACCGCATTGGCCTCCGGGTGGAGGTGCGCCCTTGGTCGCATAAACCTTCTTAACCTAACCTAACCATTATAGAAAACTTACCAAAAAATCAGCCATTTGATGGCGTACTTCATCGGTATAATCATCCCTTATATCCATAGGGAATTGTTTGCCTTGATCTGAAGCATACGTAAACAAACGAGACATACACAGGTCATCTTCAGCAGCTTTAAATAAAAATAAAATTAATTACAATTTTCTCATGTAAAAATATAACTTTCAATTACACGTAGAATTCCGAACTTCCATAATTTTTGCCATTGTTTGTTTACAACGATTAAGTTGAGGAGATTGAAAAATCTTTGGGTAACGATATTTTAAAATACTCAAAGCTAAAAAGTTGCCACGATTTGTATCAAGTTGATTATCTCTAAAAAGATGTAAAATCTGTAAATTTATGCACATGTCATATTTACTACTTCAAATTACACTTACTCAGCGATAACCTCATCTTCTGTACGTCGTATCAAGCTAATAGGGCCATGATAATTTTGAGCCAATTCAGCATTATTTAAATTACAATATTCACGTATGGCTATACGTACGATGCTCGACAAACTAGCTGGCATACGTGGTAGAGCTAAATGTAAAACATCATCAAATGTAGCATCTAAAATCTGTAAAACAATAGGTGTCACATAAAATTTTAGTTTTTAAAAATTTTGAAACTAAAACATACCACTCCTTTAGCATCTGGGTAACAAGATGCTGCCCACAGGGTACTAAAACCTCCGATACTCCAACCATAAAAAATGATATCCTCCAAAGCAAAACCCAAATGATAAATAGCAAATTGTACCACTGCCTCTATGGCATTTTTGTCTTCATCGGGATATGGTTTGCCTGTACTGCCCTCAAAACCTGGATGATTTGAACCCAAAACGGAATATTTTAAACCCAATGGTGTACCCAAAATCCCAATTTCATAAAAACCGGCGTTGCCTAAAGGAAAAAAACAAAATTTAAATTTTATATTTTTAAAATATTAAATTTTTAGAAGTTTAAACAGCACCTTCTGAACATATAACTAATGTTTTACCATTACTGTTTCTAATACGATTATCCACAAATATTGTATCAATATCATTTCTATCTACGGTACGCACATTATAACGTCTGGCATTGTCATCCTCAATCAATTTTGCACGACCTGCTACAAACATGGGTCCTTTAAGAAATAAATAAATTAACACAAGATTTATTTGAAATATTTTAAATATTCATACTCAAATAGCTTTGTAATAGTTTTATGCAACCAGGATATATCATGCGAATGCCAAATGAATGAATGGATATATAAGCTGCTATTTCACAGGGTAAAGTAGCCAAACGTATATTGCGAGTAAAATTTTTAGCTGATATAGCATTGTTTTTCTTATCACTAAAATTTAATATACAAAAAATTTAATATATCCTATAATTTGTTCTGTAACAATAAACTGTAATGAGACTAATAAAAATCGTCCATTCGCTACTTATTTGTTTTAAACAAAACTTTTATTAAAAAAGTTCAATGCATTTAAAACTCCTAGCTCCTTTAAGTTTGTATATTATTAAAATACTCATCTAACCTTTGTAACGTTTTAACATCAAAATCCACTGCCCAACTTTTAAATTCATAATCAAATAACCTCAATGCTCTTTTACCCTCTTCTTCGGTTTTGGGTGATTTCAACAAATCCATGGCTTTGATCAGTTTGGCATACGATGTAGATTGGGTACGACCCAATCCACGCATAACCATTGATATAATGATTATTATACCAATGCTAGTACTAATTTTAGCTAATGTTGTAATAGAATCCATAACAAAATATCCCCGACGATATAGAAATGTGGCCACAAGTGGTGAAGTATAAAATCCAACATTCCACATTAAATTTAACTGCAAATATAAAAACAATTATTTATAGTCTGAATCAAATAAACATGACACATCATTATTCTTTAATTTACGAACCGTGAGTAATATTTGATCACTAAACTTTTCCAAACCAACTGGTTCATACATTTTCTGTAATCGTAAACATATATTTCATGAATTTTTTTATATCCGCAAGTCTCATAATTTTTTCAAATTAGAATTACATATATTTTTTTGTTACGACGTACCTGTGCCTTTCCGAGGCCATATTCCATATAGAGTTTCGGTCCTAATGCGTAACGTAAAAAGTTCATTTTAATGGTATCTTTTAGATATTTGCAATTTCGATTTCACTCGAGCCTGAAACTTTTTTTATAAAATGTCTTTGTTTAACACAATTAAAATGCAAATTAATTAAAGTGATACCATAAAATTGGCATTTTTATTTGTTGTATCGTTCATGAACTGACTAGTTCAATGGAAGTATTCACTTAGTTGGTTAATTATCACTTGGACCCACTAACCATTTTTACAAATGGATAGGATTGGAGTAAACGGATGATGCTCTTGTTCATTTGATAATTATTTTTTTTGAAACAAAATTAAAAAAGAAGCAAGTGGAGGAATGATTGGCCTTAAAAAGCAGGCGTTATCATGTAATATTAATAAAGATAAAATATAAAAATTTCAGCTACAAGAATACTATATTTTTTTGCTTGCTCCACAATACAACAATGTAGCTAACATGAAAAATTGTTAAATGTTGGCACACAAGCCCCCACTAAAACAGTTGGAACAAATCACAAAAACCTGAAAATTTTAGACGTCGAGCACGAACAAATCAAAGGCGCAATGGGCCGCTGAGAAGTTGGCTAGCCGATTAGTTTTCGGCTCCCAGCCGTCTATATGACACCGCCACATTTTTATTTTAAGTTTCGCCCCCAATTAAATTAATCGCCGCAGTTCTCTGCACTATAAACAATGTCCTCTTTAACAGGAGTACGTGTAAATCTTTTTAATGAGAATTTTCTTAACGAATCTGAACAGGATGCTAATTCCGTACTCACCGAATTGGACAAGGGTCTACGATCCACTAAACTGGGCGTGCAGTGTGAAGCTATAGTAAGATTTCCACGACTATTTGAGAAATATCCATTTCCAATCTTGATCAATTCATCGTTTTTAAAATTGTCTGAATTCTTCCTAAATGGCTCTAATTTGTTACGTTTTTGGGTTTTACGAGTGTGCCAACAAAGTGAAAATCATTTAGATAAAATATTAAATATTGACGCTTTTGTAAAGCGAATATTTATGGTTATACACTCAAATGATCCTGTTGCTCGAGCATTGACTGCGAACATTGGGTGCGGTATCACGTGTAATACCGGAAAAACAACAAGTACATCATGCTTTGCGTCGGGCCTTAGATAGTCATGACACGGTTGAAGTGGAAGCGGCGGTATATGCAAGCGGACAATTTGCTGCACAATCCAGATCGTTTGCCATAAGTATGTGTGCTAAGATATCCGATATGATTGAATCGTTACAAATTCCAGTACCCATGAAGTTACAGTTAATACCCGTATTAAGACACATGCATCATGATGCTAATACAGCGGCTTTGGTTAAAAAATTAAGTTTAAATTTATTACCAAAATATCCAGGAGAAAGTTTTGTTGTGGCTATATTCGCTTCATTGACGGAACTTTCAGCTAGAACCTTAACAGGAGTACCAGATCAAGTTACTCTCTTATTGGAATTTATGAATGGTTTACGTAAACCAGTAAGAGCACAAGCCTTAAAATCTCTCAATAAATTGGCCGAAAAACAATGTGTACATGCTTAGCCAAAAACTTCAAGTAAGGATCTTATATCGAAGGCATTGGTTTGTTCTGATTCCTTAGAGCAATATCTTTTCTTGGGTATCATTCTAAAACTTAGCAATTGTCCATTGACGTGCCATATTTTATTGGCTCAAGAAGATGAACCACCCTCGGTTATGGATCTTTGCAAAAATTGTCTTTGCTTGAATGACTACAAAACAGAAAGTCAAGCTATAACTGTTTTGGCTTCTCTAGTTACTTATGCCGATGTAAGTAATAAACCGGAACGCATTGCGGCCTTAATGAAATTAATTGATTTACATTTACAAAGTCTTCTGATGTGTACAATACGTGATAAAAAATATTCTGAAGATTTGCGTAAAATTTTAGCGTGTGGAATACGTGTGTCTTCCGTTAAAACGGTGTGAAACTGGTTACTATATTGGCAAATCTTCTCAATGATGATATTAAATATCCCGCGGTAAATGAGGAAGCTATCTGTGTTGCCTTAGGTTCTTTGTGTTCTTACTTTCAGTTAAGGAAATTTGCACTACCATGTAATGAAACGGAAACTGATCAAATGAAACATCAGAGGGTAAGTTAATAAAAAAATTAATTGTATTTTTAGCTTTCCTAAGCGTTGACAAATAAATATTAGGTGTGTTTGACGTACGTTACCGCAGGTGCCCGCGGGAACCCAATCTTACCAGAAAGCGTTTCTTGTAACAAAAATTGGGTAAATGAGAGCGTCCATGAGAGAGTAATTGTGTTTCTCTTTTTACCAGAACCACAAAATGACGATGTCTCACGTCGTAAAAAACGTTCTCTTTTGTATGTGCAGATTTCAAAGCATCTTTTAAATTGGATTTTTTGCGATTCCAATTGAATTTCTTTGCAAATCCAATTAGTTTTTAGCAGCTTTCCCAATTGGATTTGGAAAAAAGGTTTAAAAACAGGGAAATTTACTCAAATTTTTGCAGAAATCAGGGAAATTTGCTCAATTTTCCCCTGTTTTCTCAAAGTTTCCGAACCTTTGTATGCTGTACAAAATTTTATTTGGCTGCTGACGGCGTTGCATCCTCTATACTATTCTTCCTCTATGATTACACTAAACAAAAATCGATTTTTTTGCATCAACTCTACTTAAACTATTTTAAGCCATTCAATGCCACTGTATTCGCTGGGGTACAAATAACGGTTAATTTTATGATGCTATTTCTCAGGTTTTTTTTATTTTTTAAAGAGTTTTATGTATTACTAAAGAGTGTAAAGAATTAATATATTGAAATGGTAAAGAAAATAAATTTAACGGTAAATTAACAAATTCTTTTTTGCTTTCGTTTTTGCAATTTTTGCACTTCTTGTCTTTATATGATGTATATCACTTTTGCTTGAAATTAATTGGGATCAATGCTTATGCCTTTACACATGAAGGTACAATTTACCGACACAAATAAATTAATTAAACGTGTTATTTTTCATATATTGTTGCGGATGGGATCGCTGAATGATGGTGATGTCCTGGATATTAAAAGATGTCCGAATTAGGGGTTGCTTCTTTGTAGTGTGTGGGATGAAAGAAAGGAACGTGGTCTGGCACGGTAGTAAAATTTGTGTGCTTCTTCTTTTTTTCGGTAGTATAATAATTGGAAGTGTTCGGAAAATATTTTTATGAATGCACACAGTGTTGTATTTATAGTCCGAACTCATTCATAAGAACCAAGTAAACTTGCGCAAATGCCATACCTGTGTTAATGTCAGTGCTTTTTGTTTTGTGTTATATTCTGATTGTTGTCTTGTAGCATGAAAACTAAAAAAAAAATATATATTGGAATTATAAAAGAACATGGCGATTTTTAGCAAGTTTTATAAATAGGCATTTACAGAAAAGCAGCCATTATAATTTGTAAAGTTGAACCGAAAAGTTGAGGCCACTCCATAACGTGAATAATTGAAATTCCACCCGATTTAAGAAAAAATTAGTTAAATAATAACAGCCTGTGTGTTTTTTTTTATTATAAACAGACAATTTTATAAAACTTTTATTGTGGATGTAGGAGTTAAACAAAAGTGAGTGTTGGTATAGTGTTGATTAAGTTCGAAGAAGCTGATGTGTGTTTTTTTTTATGGTGTTCCTTAATTGACGCAGGTACCGTGAGCACTGTGGGACCTAAGGTGCATGAGAGGAAGACCCCAAGCCGCCCCTGGACAATCCCGGCTGGAAAAATTGTTTCTTTTAAGTGGTTATTTGCGATGTCAAGGTAACCAAGTGGTAGTAAAGTGTTTGTTGTGTCCCAGAAAACCGTTAAATAAAAAAAATCTGAATTATCGGGAATCTTCCGCCAATTTTTTTTGGTGTTTTGTGAAGCCGCGTCTCCAGGGCGGCAGATTAATTAAATTTTTGTAATATCTAAATATATACACGGTATATGAAGGCGTCCATTTTGAAGTGAAGTGTCCAGTTTTTGTTTATATATAAAAAAAAAAAGAAAGAAAGTATATATTTTAATATTAGTGTTAAGGTTAGGTATATTTGAGTAAATAAGTAACGTTAAAGAAAATATTTTTTTTGTCATTTAAATTTTCTTAGTCTGTTTAATTTATCAGTTTGTTAGTGCCTTAATTTTTTAAAGTAAATTTTTTTTTTTGATTAACTAAAAATCATCTACGGTTTACAAAGTTTTTTTGTGATAGTGTTTTTTTTTGTGCGACAACTTGTCTGAATTTGTTCCGCCTAAGCGAGCTCCTTTAGGTAGGGTGTTAGTTTTTTTGTTAGTCGTTTTTTTTTTGACTCAAAATGGAGTCAACTTCATGTACTTTGTAGGCCTATGATTTTTTTTTGTTGTTACAGTTAGGTTCAAAGATTGGAACCATTTTTGAGTTTTTTTTTTTATATATTAATTTTGGCACCGTAAGTTTTTTTTTTTGGTTATTGTTATTTTTTTTTTGTTAATTTTAATTATTGTTGACTTATTTTTTTTTAGTTTATTTAAATCTTTCTATTAGAAGTTTTTTTTTTGGTTTAACTGTCATTTGTTTTTTTTTTGATATTCAACACCGGGTTTTAATTTTTGATGGAACATTTTTAATATTTTTTTTTTTTTGATTAAGTTTTTTTTTTATGTTAGGTTTAAGATTAATTATTATAATAAATTATGTTGTGAACAATTAAATTTAAAATAATGTTTTGGTAATTTTGTTTTAGGGTAGAGTTAACGGTGTGAGGTAAGTAGGGTGGTGTAAGTGTGTGTAGAAAATGGGGTCACCATAAATTTTGGAATGGGTCTATTTGGTGACCAAGGTTGGGCGGGCAGATGTGGGGGATTTTTCCAACTAGTTCCTCCCTCTTAATGTTCAGTTTTTTTTTGTGTTTCAGTTTTTTTTTTATTTATTTATTTTTTTTTTTATTGTGCTTGTCCCTGGGCTGAAGTGGTGGGTTGGAACTCGACCCGAGAGGATGCCATCGCGAGCTGGCTGGCAACTCCACTTCAGTGCCACTAGGGTCACATAACAATATGGCGCCCAATTTCAAATGCATTCGTGGACCCGAGCGGTTCACAATTTTGAGAAGTATTCAGGTCACCTAAGTATACTGTTTAATAGAATATTAGATTTTGTTACATAGCCCAACGGGGGTGTTTATTTTTAGGAATACCAAACATTTTTTTGATTTTTTTTAACCTATAAGGCCCAAATTCGGGAATATAAATTCCTGATTTGTGATAGAAACCAGGAAATAGGAGGGAAACTTGGAAATTTACACCTTTTAGTCCAGTTCAAGGGACATTTGTGAATTAAAGGCGTGAAGGCTTTACTTAAAAAGCACTTCACTGGCTTCCAATTGTCTGTTTTTTTAAATAATAAATTTAAAGTTTAGTTTCAGCTGATTTTTAAGATTTCCCGGAGGAGTGGTAAGCCACGGGGAATCCTGGAGCTCTGAACCTGGGACCTATAAGGCCCAAGTTTAGGCAAAACCTAGACTTGTGACCAAGCTCAGAGTGAAGGGAGACTCCATGGTAAGCCAGTCTTTCGTGGGCAAAAATAGAATAATTAATATTTCGCAGATCCGGTATCTCGACAATACCCGTTCTGTACTAATAGTTCGGAAGCCAGGAATATCATGGAGATTATTAGGACCCTCTGGAAGCTTAACACCTGCCTATAGAGGATGTTAATGATCCGGAGGACCGCGAAATATAAACTTTCATTTGTTTAAAGTAATGTTTGATTTATTGACAAATTAAGGGGCCCGAGAAGCGGGCACATAGTATGAAAATGTAAACTGAGGCCACACACACACCCATTTAGCTCACACCAAATGTTAACTAGCCCGTTTGTGACTGTTTGTATTGTATTTGATATCTGTTTATTGTAATAATTGTTTTTGTGTTTAATTATTTTATGTCCAAAATCTTTTCAAATAAATGATTTTTTTTTGATAACTTAAATAATTAAATTCTATTTAATTTTTCTTTTATATTAAATTTTTAACATTTATTTTTTTTATTTTCGTTAATTTTTATTAGTTAATTTTAATTTATTTATACAACCAGAATCTCGTCTTTTAATTTTTTTATTATTATTTAAAAGTTTAGTTTTAAAATACATTTTTTTTTTATTTTGAATTTGACAACTCTTTTTGATACTTTTTTTTTATTTGTTAGTCTCGTGGTCAATTATTTCAATTTTAAATTATACAATTAGAATTTCGTCTTTTAATGTTTTTTTTTATTATTTAAAAGGTTAGTTTAAAATATATTTTTTTTATTTAAAATTTGACATTTTTTTTTATTTGATAGAAAATTTTGATTTATCTTCCTTTTATGTTCGTCTCGTGATCAATTATTTTTTGTTTATTATACAATAAGAATTTCGTTCGTTTGTTTTTTGGTTTTGAATTTTTATGTGACAACTGACAACAAAAGTTAAGTTTAAAATTTAATTTTATTAATTTTTTTTTTGTCTCGTGATCATTGATATTATTTTTTTTTTGATTATACAACAAGAATTTCGTCAAGTTCATGTTCAAACTTTCGTTTATTTTTTTTAACTCAAATTTTTCTAGTATTGAAATTTCGATTTTGATTTTTTTTGATAACGTTTTTAACGTGTGAAAGATTTTTTGGTTGTGTCAAATTATTTTTATTTTTTTTATATAAACATTGCTTTTGACAATTTTTATTTTCTTTAATTTCGAAATTTTTGTTTACTATTTTTAAAATATTAAGATTTAAAGTTTTCGATTATTTCTTTTAGTAAATAAAAAGTTTTTTTTTATTATAAAATTTTAATTTTTTTTGTTGTTTGATTTTTGATATTTAATTTTAATTTCATTTTTAAATATTTTTTTTAGTATTAAATTTTTTTTGTTTAATTTTTAGTGTTTCAAGTTTTTTTTTTACTAAGTTTTATTCTTACAAGTTTTTTATATTTTTTATTAAAATTGTTATTGTTTTGAATTCGTAATATTTATTCTTTTTTCTTATTTAGTCAATTTTACTTTTTTTAATAAAATTTAATTTTTTTGATAATATTTTTTTTTAAACATTTTATTGTTTCGAAAGAGATCATTTATTTTAACAAACTTTGTAGAAAATAGTTAATTGCATGTTTAATTTTTATGTTAATTTTAATTAGTAATTTAGTATTTGTTTAGAATAAGTTTTAGCGTTTTATGTCTATTTTATCCCTTTTTAATTTTAAGTTTTCTTTATAATTCATTGATTTTTTTTTTTAAATTTTTAAAAGTTTTTTTTTCTTAAATCTGATACTTTTCCCTATGCAGAGATATTTAGGCAATTCTTGGTAATTTACAATTTCTATTTATAAATTTTTAACGAATTTTACGTTTGCAATTATGACAGACAAATCTGATAATAGTAAGGGAGCGAAGAAACGTACTTATCCGACCCGATTGGGGGGTTCTGCGGCAGCAAGCGGGGAAAAGTCAGCGAAGCGTACATGTCATTCGGATCAGGGAGCCGCAATATTCGACCTTTCGGGGACGATCCACGAACCGAATTGGGGGGCGACAGCGAATTCTATGCCTTTGATTACCGACACAAATCGTAACGTGACATTTGCACCTGAAGTTTCGCCGAATATTCATTCTTTAGTCAATGAAAGCGTCGGGGAAATGCGGTTATCCCTGGATAGATCGATGAGGGAAATCGTCCGCGAAAACGTGAGTAGGGAGATGAGTAGGATGAGTGAAAATATTGCTCAAATTAGCGAGGCGATAAGGATCCTGAGTAATAGAGAGGTTAGGAGGGAGAACGGTCCTGTCAACGTTCGGGTACCCGAACCCCATCCATATGATTTCCCACCATCCCAAACCGGATATGATCGCTACAATCGGAATACTCAAGTGGATTACCCAGGAACGGAACCCACGGCACCAAGTGACGCCGTAGTGGGAGGACTCGCACCGATTTATTTTAATAAGCCAAGGGTTGAAAAATTCGGAATAAAATTCAACGGGATGGAAGCCCAGTTATCCGTGGAGTCATTTATATTTCGGTTGGAGCACTGCCAACGCAGCTACAAAATGTCCTTTGACGAAATTTTAAAAGATTTCCACCTGCTCTTGGCAAGCCCAGCTCTGGACTGGTACTGGTGGTACGTCGAAACACATATGGAATCGAGTTGGGAGGGTCTTAGAGGTGCCTTATTGCAGAGATTTAAAACGCATAGGTCTAATTTTGACATAATGCACGAGCTCGTCGAGCGAAAACAAATTATTGGTGAAAGCATTGATCAATACTTTCACCAGATCAACTTGTTAAGGGCGAAGCTCGAAAGGCCCATAAGCGAGATGGAAATGATAAAACTGGCGAAAAAGAACTTGAGGGAAAACATTCGGCAAATTGTGTACCCAATCCCGGTGTACACTTTGGAACAGTTGAGGATTGAATGCGTCGAGGCTGAGAGGAATTTTCCTCGAAGGGACGCAAGATCAGCTCCACAACAAGCGCCAAGGCCGGCACCCACTCCCAGGAGATTCATAAACGAAATTGAGTACGAAGAAATGGAAGTCCCTGTTGGCGAGGTTGATGCCCTTAACAGCACAGTCGTGTGCTGGAACTGTCAAAAAGAGGGTCACATTTTCGTGGATTGCCCATCGGACCAACTGAACTATTTCTGTTATAAATGTGGAAAACCGGATGTAGTGGCTCCGAATTGCGCTACGTGTAGGCAACGGGGAAACTCGAATCGGGGCGTGGTTACGACGGGGGAATCACGTTACTCGAGAGTTGCCCCGAACCAGTATCAAGGGAACCCCCAACAACATCAGAAAAATCGCCAACAACATCAGCAAAATTTTCAGCAGCAAAACCGTCAGAGGAACCAGCCGACAATTCAGCAGCCACCTCCAGATCAACAACAATTACCGATGATTCAACAAATGGCCGAAAGCGATCGACCAAATCAACAACCCCAATAAAGTTTTCAAAGATAAGACATTATTTACCCCGGGAAGTTCGTGAACAGAACTATAAGATAGTGCGACAGCGTATTTTTAACGGGAACAATGAAGCTCTCATAATGGAGCAGCAATTGCGAAATTCAGGGGAAACATTTTCGGAACCAGCAGTAGGCGAATTTGGAAAACAAACAAAAAGTCTATCGTTAAGAAAATATAAACAGATTTTAAAAACAAGGGCGAATTATGCCAAAAGGAAAAAGATTCGAAGACTCATTGCAGCGTCTATAAGCCATTTAGGAACCAAAACAGATCCGCGGCCTTACGCAGAAATCATAATTGGAGGCGAAAAGCACCGAGGACTGCTAGACTCAGGCGCCTCAGTGAGCGTATTGGGTAAAAATTGTCGAGAAATAGTGCAAGATTTAAATTTAAAAGTCACGGAAATTCTGGTTAATGTGCATACGGCAGCAGGAAGACCGCATAGGGTCCTGGGTAAAACCAGGATAAATGTAGAGTACAAGGGGGAGATCAAAAACGTCACTTTTTATCTTTGCCCTGACCTTGAGCAGGACATTTACCTTGGGGTAGATTTCTGGAAGATGTTTGATATCGCACCAGAAATTTTTCCAGTTTCGGAGATAACGCCTGAAAGTTTAGGAAAACTTTACCAGGATGACGAAACTCATAAAACGAAAATACATGAGCTGTCTGATTTACAGCAGCAACAACTAAAGAAAGTTATCGACAAGTTTCCATCTTTCGAAGAAAAAGGTCTGGGTTGCACGGGACTGGAAAAACATCAAATAAAGTTAAAAGAAGGTACTAACCCGGTAAAGGATAGACACTATCCCATCTCACCAGCAGTCCAAGAGATAGTGTATGCCGAAATAGATAATATGTTGGCTCTAAATGTTATTGAGGAAAGCGACAGCCCGTGGAGCAACCGGACAACAGTAGTGAGAAAACCCGGGAAGAATCGTTTCTGCTTGGATGCCCGCAAACTTAACGATGTAACGATCAAAGACGCCTATCCATTACAGAATATAGATGGAATCCTGAGTCGCATTGACCAGACCCACTTTATCAGTAGCGTCGACCTGAAATATGCCTTCTGGCAGATCGAACTGGAGGAAGATTCGAAGCCATATACTGCGTTCACGGTTCCAGGTCGACCGCTGTACCAATTTAGGGTAATGCCGTTTGGTCTATGCAATGCGGCTCAGCGATTATGCCGTCTGATGGATAAGGTTATCCCTGCGCGTTTAAAATCGAATGTCTTCATATATTTAGACGATTTGCTTATTATTTCGGATGAATTTTCGACTCATCTACGCATTTTAGAACAAGTCGCCGAATGCCTGCAAAAGGCAAACTTAACCATCGGTTTAAGAAAATCAATGTTTTGTTTCAGAGAATTGAGATACCTCGGATTTATAATCGGGGGCGGAATGCTGAAGACGGATCCCGAAAAGGTGGCAGCTATTCAACGTATTCATCTGCCAAGGTCACCGAGGGAAGTGAGGAGCTTTTTAGGGACCGCCGCACAGTGCTTTGTCCCATAGGCAAAAATCAAAAATTAAGCATGGGCTCAAATTGTTCTTAAAAGTACATTTTTTGAAAGACAAGAAGTTAACTGAAATAAATATGCAAAAAAAATTTAGTCTGATTGCTTTCGCCGTCAGTAGAGGGCGCCAAAGTTTGAAAATATTAAGCAAAAATTACTGAACAAAAAATATTGTTTTCAGTTGTTTCACGAAAATAATTCTCAAAAATATATTTTTTTAAATACTGATTTAAAGTTTTATTTTTTGAATACTTAGATATATTTGTAGTAAACCTTTAATACACTATTTAATATATATTTGAAAACAAATATTTTTTACAACTCCAAAAAATAGGTTTTTTTTTGGTGAAAATTCGAAAATTTCTTAAGTTTGATGGAGTATAAAAAAAATTATATAAAATTAAATAATTTTTTATTTCGGTTTTTGTAAGTCTATAATATTATCTAACATATTATTAAAAAAAAAGTGCCGGTTTTTCACAAAAAATCAAAATATTGGCTTTTGTAAAAATGGCTTAATTTGTGATTTTTACCGCATTTTTTTGACTTATATGATTGAATATTGACCAATTTTCAGCAAATTGGATATATGTACAAATATCAGTAAAAAGAATTAGTCACAATCATCATGTACCATATTTCATTCGAATCGGATGAAAATTTTGAATAGTCTACTTACAAACTATTCTTTTAGCTCCCAATGAATTAGAAGAACATACTAGGAATATGGAAAAATTTCTTAAGTTTGATGGAGTATAAAAAAAAAATTATATAAAATTAAATAATTTTTTATTTCGGTTTTTGTAAGTCTATAATATTATCTAACATATTATTAAAAAAAAAGTGCCGGTTTTTCCCACAAAATCAAAATATTGGCTTTTGTAAAAATGGCTAATATTGTGATTTTTACCGCATTTGTTTGAAAAAATGTATTATCTTTGATTGAGTATAAAAAAAAATTATATAAAATTAAATAATTTTTTATTTCGGTTTTTGTAAGTCTATAATATTAACTAACATAGTATTAAAAAAAAGTGCCGGTTTTTCACAAAAAATCAAAATATTGGCTTTTGTAAAAATGGCTTAATTTGTGATTTTTACCGCATTTTTTTGACTTATATGATTGAATATTGACCAATTTTCAGCAAATTGGATATATGTACAAATATCAGTAAAAAGAATTAGTCACAATCATCATGTACCAAATTTCATTCGAATCGGATGAAAATTTTGAATAGTCTACTTACAAACTATTCTTTTAGCTCCCAATGAATTAGAAGAACATACTAGGAATATGGAAAAATTTCTTAAGTTTGATGGAGTATAAAAAAAAATTATATAAAATTAAATAATTTTTTATTTCGGTTTTTGTAAGTCTATAATATTATCTAACATATTATTAAAAAAAAAGTGCCGGTTTTTCCCACAAAATCAAAATATTGGCTTTTGTAAAAATGGCTAATATTGTGATTTTTACCGCATTTGTTTGAAAAAATGTATTATCTTTGATTGAGTATAAAAAAAAATTATATAAAATTAAATAATTTTTTATTTCGGTTTTTGTAAGTCTATAATATTAACTAACATAGTATTAAAAAAAAGTGCCGGTTTTTCACAAAAAATCAAAATATTGGCTTTTGTAAAAATGGCTAAATTTGTGATTTTTACCGCATTTGTTTGAAAAAATGTATTATCTTTGATTGAGTATAAAAAAAAATTATATAAAATTAAATAATTTTTTATTTCGGTTTTTGTAAGTCTATAATATTAACTAACATAGTATTAAAAAAAAGTGCCGGTTTTTCACAAAAAATCAAAATATTGGCTTTTGTAAAAATGGCTAAATTTGTGATTTTTACCGCATTTGTTTGAAAAAATGTATTATCTTTGATTGAGTATAAAAAAAAATTATATAAAATTAAATAATTTTTTATTTCGGTTTTTGTAAGTCTATAATATTATCTAACATATTATTAAAAAAAGTGCCGGTTTTTCACAAAAAATCAAAATATTGGCTTTTGTAAAAATGGCTAAATTTGTGATTTTTACCGCATTTGTTTGAAAAAATGTATTATCTTTGATTGAGTATAAAAAAAAATTATATAAAATTAAATAATTTTTTATTTCGGTTTTTGTAAGTCTATAATATTATCTAACATATTATTAAAAAAAAGTGCCGGTTTTTCCCAAAAAATCAAAATATTGGCTTTTGTAAAAATGGCTAGATTTGTGATTTTTACCGCATTTGTTTGAAAAAATTTATTATCTTTGATTGAGTATAAAAAAAAGTTATATAAAATTATACAACTTATTTTATTATAAAATTGCATTGAAAACGATTGCTATCGTTCTTAAACAAATTTAACATTATTTTGAAGTTATTTTACAAAATTTGAAGGAATAAGTGTAGCCCTTTTTAAAATTATCAATTTTTGACATATTTTCTCTATACATATGTATATACATAATGAAGCCATTTTGTAAAATTTATTTTATAATTGTAAAGTTATATTTTTCGATAATGGTAAATTGTATTTAAAATTGTGTATAGTTGCTTTTTGGATATCTGTGTAAAAAAATAAAATCCCAGAAGTATATATCTGTATTAATAAATGGCAAAATTGGGAAAAACTTAGGTTTTGAGAAAAAGGACATGTGGGAGAAAGTCAAGTACTTGTACCGAATAAAAAAATCTCCAGAGATCTAAAAAGTATCTTTTTAAAACTTATTATCCGTTTTTAGTGCATTCTGATCATTAATGTAGCTAAAATTCAGTTTTTGAGGAAAAGGATATATGGGAGGTAGTAATGTCCTTGCACCGAATGAAACAAAAATTGTCACAGAGCAAAAAAGTATAATTTCATAAACTATTCCAAATTCTTACTGTATTCTT
The DNA here is from genome assembly GCA_949748255.1 of Eustalomyia histrio. Classification (NCBI taxonomy): domain Eukaryota; kingdom Metazoa; phylum Arthropoda; class Insecta; order Diptera; family Anthomyiidae; genus Eustalomyia; species Eustalomyia histrio. Next base: position 36,894,306 of record OX456524.1, read on the forward strand.
ATCATTAATGTAGCCAAAATGTAGATTTTAAGAAAAAGGATATATGGGAGGTTGTTATGTCCTTGCTCCGAATGAAAAAAAATTAAGCACTAAGCTAAATGACATAATTTAACAGAGATTTACCACTTTTGCTTCATTCTGCTCATAATAGTAGCTGGAATTAAACTTTTAAATTTAAGGATGTATCGGAAGTAGGCGTGTCCTTGGGCCGATTTTTTCGAAACTTCAAATTTTTCTTAATTTAGATATTCTGAGCCAGCATACCAAATTTCAAGTTTCTGCGACAACTCCTCTAATTTTGCCGATTCACTATATGGGGACAAAGCACTGTGCGCCGGTTGGTATAGGCGTTTTATTAAAGATTTAGCATAACTCCTGAAGCAGAAGAAGCGTTCGAGTCCCTAAAATACGCCCTCACAACCGCTCCAGTATTACGTCACCCGGATTTCAACAAACCGTTTTTTATTCAGTGCGACGCCTCGGATTACGGGATTGGAGCGGTCCTGTTCCAAAAAAATGACAATGGGGACGAAAATCCCATCGCATTCTATTCGCAAAAATTTAATAGCTGCCAAAAAAATTACTCCGTAACGGAAAAGGAGTGTCTAGCCGCGGTACAGGCAGTCAAACGCTTTCGACCGTATGTAGAGATGATGCGATTTACGATAATTACAGACCATGCGAGCCTTAAATGGCTAATGTCCCTAAAAGACCTTAGTGGGCGACTGGCTCGATGGTCCCTGCTGCTCCAGGCCTATGACTTTTCCATCGAACACCGAAAAGGTTCGGAAAATGTGGTGGCGGACACATTGTCCAGAATGGCGATTGAAGTCGATGAAATCACCGACGAATACTTCGATTTTGAAACCAACGAATTCGAGAGCGACGAATATATGGAACTAATCCGACACATTGAACAGAACCAACAAAAACTCCCCGACTTGAAAGTAGATAATGGGAAAATTTATAAAAAAATCAAATTTGATCGGGGAGAGAATCTGGAAGAAGTCGTGTGGAAGCTTTGGGTGCCGCAAGATATCACCCAAATATTAATCGAAAAGGCCCACGATTCAACGACATCGGCTCACGGGGGCTTAAATAAAACGCTTAGGCGTTTGAAACAATTATATTATTGGCCAAAAATGGCACTACAAGTAAAAAATTATGTTTTAAATTGCCAGATCTGTAAAGAATCTAAACCGTCAAATCGAAACTTACGACCAACTATAGGGGAAGAGGTCCGGACTGAAAGGCCTTTTCAAAAGTTATACGTTGACTTCCTCGGTAAATACCCAAGGTCCAAAAGTGGCAACACGTTTATATTTATAGTCGTCGACCATTTTTCCAAACTCACCTTCATAAAAGCCATGAGAGAGGCTTCGGCGAAAAATGTAGTTCAGTTTCTGGTTCAAGAAGTGTTCAATAAGTTTGGGGTGCCTGAAATTATTCATAGCGACAACGGTCAGCAGTTTGTTTCCAAATTATTCAATGAAATGATTGACACTTATAAAATCAATCATATAAAAACGGCATTCTATTCTCCACAGTCCAATGCCTCTGAAAGAGTAAACCAGTCCATACTGGCAGCCATCAGAGCGTATATGGAAAGGGACCATAGGGATTGGGATCTATACCTCCCGGAGATAGAATGCGCGTTGAGAACGTCGGTCCACACTGCCACAGGAACTACACCTTTCTTCGCACTGTTTGGATATCACTGGTTCTCAAACGGGGCGGATTATAGATTGGCCCGAAAACTAAAATCATTAACTGACCATGAAATTATGTCTGTTGATCGTGGGGATCGATTAAAACTGATCCATGATAAAATTAAGGAAAACCTTCACGAGGCATATGAAAAAAGCGCGAAAAGATATAACGAACGAGCACGTACAGTAAAATTTAGGCCAGGTCAAGAAGTGTACCGGAAAAACTTTGCACAATCTGATTTTAAGAGGAACATAAATGCAAAATTCTTAAAAAAATTCGTAAGATGTCGTATTGTGGGGCCTGTTGGGAACAACATGTACGAATTAGAGAATTTGCAGGGCAAGTCAATTGGCATATTTCATGCCAAGGACATCAAGGTCTGATGGGATATAATGAAACTGTGATAGGATAACACCTCATTGAGTGTAATATATGATATAAGTGCAATATAGTTTAAGTCTATGTGTGTACTTGTCCTATATGTTACCGTATCGTCCAGTTTTATTATTTGTTTTTTTTTGACAGACCTGTGATATAGATTATAACCCTGTGCAATATTGAAACAACTGACCCGGAGGAGGAGAAACAAAGAGACTGACAATCTCTATAATCGGGATTTTAAATTATTGGGGAGTTTGGGATGTGACATAACCCTGGTAGGAAGATGGCTTCGTACCGAATAACCACTGGTACAGTTCCCTTTATTTCAGAAAAGGGAAAAATATTTTTTTTTGTGTGGTTGGCTGTGCGGTAACCCGATATTCGAGGAGCTTAATTAGTTCAATTTAAATTTTAATATATGGGTAACTTAATTTATTTTGTCATCCCGGAAAAAAAAAAAGAAAGAAGAGAAATGCCTTCGTTCTGAATGAATTCATTTAGGTTGTTCACGGTTGATAAGTTATCAGCTTATCTAGTAAACGCTTATTTCGATAACAACGGAATATAATGAAATAAAATAACCAATTTTGCCCAACCTCTACCCTTGGCGGGAATTCTTTAATTGAAGCCAATCACCAATTGGCTAAAAGTTTTTTTTGTATTCATTGGGTAAGGGATGAATTGAAGGGTTAACATTCAAACACCACACCGAAAAAAAATCCATGCAGCGTTTTAGGGAGAAGGAAAAGAAAAACTTGCGTAGCATTTGTTTTCGTAGAATATAAGAAGGTCTTTTATTTCACGAACATAAATTTGGTACAGTCTTGTAAGATTTTCCGAAGGCAACGAGAACTTGCGTGGCCATTTTTTTTTAAATTAAGGAAGAACAAAGGTTGGTTTGATGTTACGAAATTAAATCTTAAAAGGCTTTTGTATCTTAAAGAAAAATTTTCGTATTTGGATTGGTTCATATTATACAAGAAATTTTATCTTAATTTACAAAATTATTTGAGATTTTTTTATTTTTAGAGTGAAACGAAGTGGTTATTACTTGATTAATTTTGACGAATATATTTTTATTAAGATTCAAAGAGAATCTTAAACAGATAGAAAAATTTGGCCCGGTAACGTAACTAGTTTTAACCAATGGGTAAAAGTATTATCAATGATACGCCTTAATTACGGTAACTTGTAGAATTTCGATTTCAGATTTTCCCTTAAACATTGAATAATCATAGAAATATCTGTGATTAAGAACCTAAACATTGTTTAAATTGTATTTAATCACAGATTTTATAATCAGTAATTAAAGAAGGATTAACAACTGAGATAAGTTACCAGCCCTTAAACGGATATTTTGAAAAGGGAAGGAAAAAGGAAAAAACAAATATTTTTTTCTATACATAAGGTAAATTGGGTGAGGTGTGATAAGGAATGAATTCTTTTTGGGAAGGCATTCACTTAATTTAAGGCTCAGTGCATGGAGCTAATGGATTGATTTGTAGGGAATGGGTTGTTGGAAGGCTATTTATGTACTTGTTAAAGCTAAATTGCTTTTTTTTTTTTTTTTTTGGAAAATGAAGGTTAAATTGAACTAATTCTTTCACTTGGATTGAATGAAAGTTTGTAAATTAACACGAAGGAAAGAGGAGGATAGGAAAAAAGAAGGGAAACCCGATTTTGTTTATTTTTAACGCCTGATATTAGTTATCATTGATAACGGACTTAATCTTAAATTACTATTTGATAAGGAGTAATTGAATTAAATAACTCACGCTGTGTAAATTAATTGTCACCACTGCTTACGGCCACTTAACCTCATATTCACAGATTTCTGCAACGTATAACTGGAACTTTAGCTGGCAAATTTAATGTTGTTTCCCATCTGGGTTTTGAGTTGGATTGCTGGCTTGAGTTTAACAGAACATTCTGTAATCATTCCATAAACTAACCGACTGTTCAACAATGTAAACGCCTACAACAAATGGCTAGATAAAGAGGAATGAGGAGAAAGGAAAATTATATTGAGATTCACAGCAACTACCACACATACTTACCTAGCCCGGCTCTTGGGACTCGTCAGGGCGAGGGAGTTCCCCACGTTGGAAAGGTGTCTGGTCTGAAGCGGGACAAGCACATTCCAGTCATCCCGCACACCGGCTCTTTCGGCGTACACTAGAAAGAACCGGAGTTTTGTTGCGGATGGGATCGCTGAATGATGGTGATGTCCTGGATATTAAAAGATGTCCGAATTAGGGGTTGCTTCTTTGTAGTGTGTGGGATGAAAGAAAGGAACGTGGTCTGGCACGGTAGTAAAATTTGTGTGCTTCTTCTTTTTTTCGGTAGTATAATAATTGGAAGTGTTCGGAAAATATTTTTATGAATGCACACAGTGTTGTATTTATAGTCCGAACTCATTCATAAGAACCAAGTAAACTTGCGCAAATGCCATACCTGTGTTAATGTTAATGTCAGTGCTTTTTGTTTTGTGTTATATTCTGATTGTTGTCTTGTAGCATGAAAACTAAAAAAAATATATATTGGAATTATAAAAGAACATGGCGATTTTTAGCAAGTTTTATAAATAGGCATTTACAGAAAAGCAGCCATTATAATTTGTAAAGTTGAACCGAAAAGTTGAGGCCACTCCATAACGTGAATAATTGAAATTCCACCCGATTTAAGAAAAAATTAGTTAGCCTGTGTGTTTTTTTTTATTATAAACAGACAATTTTATAAAACTTTTATTGTGGATATAGGAGTTAAACAAAAGTGAGTGTTGGTATAGTGTTGATTAAGTTCGAAGAAGCTGATGTGTGTTTTTTTTATGGTGTTCCTTAATTGACGCAGGTACCGTGAGCACTGTGGGACCTAAGGTGCATGAGAGGAAGACCCTAAGCCGCCCCTGGACAATCCCGGCTGGAAAAATTGTTTCTTTTAAGTGGTTATTTGCGATGTCAAGGTAACCAAGTGGTAGTGTTTGTTGTGTCCCAGAAAACCGTTAAATAAAAAAAAATCTGAATTATCGGGAATCTTCCGCCAATTTTTTTTGGTGTTTTGTGAAGCCGCGTCTCCAGGGCGGCAGATTAATTAAATTTTTGTAATATCTAAATATATACACGGTATATGAAGGCGTCCATTTTGAAGTGAAGTGTCCAGTTTTTGTTTATATATATAAAAAAAAAAGAAAGAAAGTATATATTTTAATATTAGTGTAAAGGTTAGGTATATTTGAGTAAATAAGTAACGTTAAAGAAAATATTTTTTTTGTCATTTAAATTTTCTTAGTCTGTTTAATTTATCAGTTTGTTAGTGCCTTAATTTTTTAAAGTAAATTTTTTTTTGATTAACTAAAAATCATCTACGGTTTACAAAGTTTTTTTGTGATAGTGTTTTTTTTTTTGTGCGACAACTTGTCTGAATTTGTTCCGCCTAAGCGAGCTCCTTTAGGTAGGGTGTTAGTTTTTTTGTTAGTCGTTTTTTTTTGACTCAAAATGGAGTCAACTTCATGTACTTTGTAGGCCTATGTTTTTTTTTGTTGTTACAGTTAGGTTCAAAGATTGGAACCATTTTTGAGTTTTTTTTTATATATTAATTTTGGCACCGTAAGTTTTTTTTTTTGGTTATTGTTATTTTTTTTTTGTTAATTTTAATTATTGTTGACTTATTTTTTTTTAGTTTATTTAAATCTTTCTATTAGAAGTTTTTTTTTTTGGTTTAACTGTCATTTGTTTTTTTTTTTGATATTCAACACCGGGTTTTAATTTTTGATGGAACATTTTTAATATTTTTTTTTTTTTTGATTAAGTTTTTTTTTATGTTAGGTTTAAGATTAATTATTATAATAAATTATGTTGTGAACAATTAAATTTAAAATAATGTTTTGGTAATTTTGTTTTAGGGTAGAGTTAACGGTGTGAGGTAAGTAGGGTGGTGTAAGTGTGTGTAGAAAATGGGGTCACCATAAATTTTGGAATGGGTCTATTTGGTGACCAAGGTTGGGCGGGCAGATGTGGGGGATTTTTCCAACTAGTTCCTCCCTCTTAATGTTCAGTTTTTTTTGTGTTTCAGTTTTTTTTTATTTATTTAGTTTTTTTTTATTGTGCTTGTCCCTGGGCTGAAGTGGTGGGTTGGAACTCGACCCGAGAGGATGCCATCGCGAGCTGGCTGGCAACTCCACTTCGGTGCCACTAGGGTCACATAACAATATATTAAAAAAAACGATTCTTTCAGATTTTCACAGAAAAAAAACAAGGATTTAAAATATATGGGGATGGCTTGAATAATTTAGGATAATGTCCAAGAAAACTGGCAACACTAAAGATTAACCATACCCTTTTATACAACTGTTAAAAAATATTCACAATAGAAATAAATGACGCGTAAATTTGATTTACTCTGTAAAGAGTTAAGATGTTGTATATGAAAAGTTAAATGTACTTAAAATTGTATATAATCATAGAGGAAGAATAGTATAGAGGATGCAACGCCGTCAGCAGCCAAATAAAATTTTATACAGAATACAAAGGTTCGGAAACTTTGAGAAAACAGGGGAAAATTGAGCAAATTTCCCTGATTTCTGCAAAAATTTGAGTAAATTTCCCTGTTTTTAAACCTTTTTTTCCAAATCCAATTGGGAGAGCTGCTAAAAACTAATTGGATTTGCAAAGAAATTCAATTGGAATCGCAAAAAATCCAATTTAAAAAGATGCTGAACCTTTGTAATTTGCCCATATAAAACCAAGAGAACGTTTTTTACTACGTGAGTGGCATCGTCATGGTGTGATTATATCACACGGCATCGTCATGGCATCGTCATGGTGTGATTATATCACACCATGACGATGCCGCTCACGTAGTAAAAAACGTTCTCTTGGTTTTATATGGGCAAATTACAAAGGTTCCGCATCTTTTTAAATTGGATTTTTTGCGATTCCAATTGAATTTCTTTGCAAATCCAATTAGTTTTTAGCAGCTCTCCCAATTGGATTTGGAAAAAAAGGTTTAAAAACAGGGAAATTTACTCAAATTTTTGCAGAAATCAGGGAAATTTGCTCAATTTTCCCCTGTTTTCTCAAAGTTTCCGAACCTTTGTATTCTGTATAAAATTTTATTTGGCTGCTGACGGCGTTGCATCCTCTATACTATTCTTCCTCTATGATATAATTGAACAATATTGGGCAGGTGTGTCTTAAAAAAATATACAATTAAAAGAAAATTAATTATATATATTTTTCTTGTGTAAAAAAAATTACAACTTTAATAAGAAACATTGTTAATTAAATTATAAACAAAACTTTTTCACAATTTCATTAGCTGCTGACTGCGAACATTTTGATTTTTAAAATGATAAAGTTTGCTACATAAAATTTTTCAGTGCTTAGGCATTTGAAAGTAAATTCCTTTTTCAATAAAAAATTGAATGTAAATTTTTTCAGAATGAAAGAATTTTTCTTCAATTTATGTCCGTAATTTCAAGCACTAGATACTACCTACCAGTGCTTAGATACCTACCGTGTAGACGAATGAAAAAAATAAATATTTAAGCACTGGTGGTATCTATTGCTTGAAATTACAGACATTAGTGGGATTTTTTAGTCTATAGCATTATCGATTCAAGACCCTTTCAACGGATTATAGTTACCAATAAAATCATAGAGGAAGAATAGTATAGAGGATGCAACGCCGTCAGCAGCCAAATAAAATTTTATACAGAATACAAAGGTTCGGAAACTTTGAGAAAACAGGGGAAAATTGAGCAAATTTCCCTGATTTCTGCAAAAATTTGAGTAAATATCCCTGTTTTTAAACCTTTTTTCCAAATCCAATTGGGAAAGCTGCTAAAAACTAATTGGATTTGAAAAGAAATTCAATTGGAATCGCAAAAAATCCAATTTAAAAAGATGCTGAACCTTTGAAATCTGCACATACAAAACTAAGAGAACGTTTTTTACGACGTGAGAGACATCGTCATGGTGTGATAAAATACCTTTACCGAATTAACGTAAATAACAAAACCAATACAGTAGGTCCTTTTTTTTTAAATGTTCTCTAAAATGTTCGATAAACTTTTTAAATTCAAAGGGATATTTATAAAAATATTTAAAAATGTCTATTTCAAATAGAACAACAGTTTTTGTATATTTTTTTTAAAATCGTGCGATAAATAAAAAACCTCAACTTTTTTTTTTTAACAAATATAACAAAATTCATCAAATTTTTGTTATAATGTCACGCCATAGAGGAAGAATAGTATAGAGGATGCCACGCCGTCAGCAGCCAAATAAAATTTTATACAGAATACAAAGGTTCGGAAACTTTGAGAAAACAGGGGAAAATTGAGCAAATTTCCCTGATTTCTGCAAAAATTTGAGTAAATATCCCTGTTTTTAAACCTTTTTTTCAGATCCAATTGGGAAAGCTGCTAAAAACTAATTGGATTTGCAAAGAAATTCAATTGGAATCGCAAAAAATCCAATTTAAAAAGATGCTGAACCTTTGAAATCTGCACGTACAAAACTAAGAGAACCTTTTTTACGACGTGAGAGACATCGTCATGGTGTGGTACGGGTAAGTTCTGGTAAAATGAGAAACACAATTACTCTCTCATGAACGCTCTCATTTACGCAATTTTTGTTAAAGAAATGCTTTCTGGTAAGATTGGGTTTCCGCGGGCACCCGCGGTAACGTATGCGTTGCAGTAAACAGTTCAATTTTGTTAGTTATTTTAAAAAAATACCAATATTCGTTTTTAAAAATTCTTGCTAAGTTGATATTTTTTATAGTTGATATATTCTTAAATTAAAAATATATCTGAAAATTGAATTTTATATTCAATGCATAAAAGCGTAATAACTGTAGCATCGTTTTAGATTTACAATTTTATATTTTTTTTATATGTCCCTTTTACGAAAACCATTAAATAACTGGTATATCAGGGGTCTAAAGATTATATTATTTTATAATTTGTGTATTTTATATTTTCGTTTATTTATATATTTAATACTTATTATTGTTATTATTAGAGCAACTCTTAATTTTTTGAACGATTATACTAATTCACTTAAAAGGTGTAAGTAGCATTTGCACAAAGTCGGATAGGACCTCAATTTGCCATATAAGAACACAAGGAATCGGTAATGTAAATGAGGATTTAGTAAAAAATTAAGTATTTTTTATAATCGAATACAAAAATATTGTTTTATTAAAATACCCAAAATAACGGGAAATAACTGTAAAACAGTATTTTTTTTACCAATAATTGGCATTTGTTAGAGTATTCAAAAATCGAAACCGAAAACTGGTCAACCGGTTCCGTTTTTTAAAAAAACCGATCGGTTTCGAATATTTTGTAAATTCGAAGAAAACCGAAAACCGGTCTTTTTTGTTCGGTTGACCGGTTTTTTTAATAACATCACCAACTGGGTTACTTGGCCTCTTTTATTTTTTCCAAACACTTTTATAATCGTTTTTTTTTTTTTGTTATGTAGATTTAGATGTAAGTGTGATAGATTGCGATGAAGACCTAACTTTGGATATTTCAAATAGTTTAATTTCTGATCTAAATAACACAATAAGCAGTATTCAAAATCCTAAAAAAAGACTGTACAAAATATATCATCATTATATGATAATTTCATATATATCGTGATAAATGCGACAAAACAACTGAAAAGTTGGACAATTTATATATTTGTCCAACATCTACTATTAGTAATAGAGTATTTTCCACTTTTAGCTTTATCAAAAGCAAACAAAAAATCGTCTTAAAACGAAACATTTAAATTGAATATTATTTCAAAAATATTATTTTAGAAGTGAAAAATAGATTTTCTTTTTACATATTTAAAATGTAATATTAAAAAAAATTATTTAATGAAAAGCGTTTTAAACGTTCAAATTACTAACGTACCTAATTTTACCAATTTACAAACTTTATGACCTCTATTCATTTGCTATGAATATAGTTTTATAATATTAATTTTTAAGATATTATATTAAAAAATATTAAAACCAATAAATAAAATGTAAAAATGAAATACAATAAAAAAATATTATAAAATATTTTTTTTAAAGAATGTATTTTTTTATTTTATTACTTTATACATTAAATTTCTTTTTTTTTTGTTTGTAATTAAAACAATAAACAAATTATATAAGCTTTTTATTCAAATTAAAAAAAAAACGAAAAAACGGGTTGACCGGTTTTTTCTGCAAAAACCCAAACTGAAACCGGTTTTTTTAAAATTCGATTTTTTGAAGAAAACCGAAACCGGTTTTTCAAAAAGGCCGTTTTTTTGAATACTCTAGCATTTGTTTTAGGTTTTTTGTGGTAAAAATTTTCCAGTAATTTTAACAAAATGTTGTTTTCACTGTATTTCTTAGTTATTTTTTAACAGTTAAAAACAGCATTTTTAAAATATTCCCTTTTGACTGCATATAACTTAATTTTAACAGTCACTTTCAGTAGACTTTATCGACAAACTTCTTTGAGTGTGATATTTTTTAAAATCTTTTTATTTTTTAATTAACAACTTTCATAGAATTTTATATGAAAATACAATATGCTTTCAAAAACCAATTGATTTTTGTTGTAGTGTAAATTGTGCTTAAATATAGTACAACTTTATTAAAACAAATATTTTTCATATTTTTTTAAAAAAAAACTTTTATTATCCAAAAGAAATATAGAATAAATTACGAATAAAAGACAAATTTGGCAGAGAAATTTACATACAAATTCAATCGATCAAATTTCATGTTATGTATAAAGATTAGTGTGAGAGTTAATTTTTTAAAGATAAGGACACTAAATTCAACATATGTATTTTTTTTTATATTAATCTTGAGTTAATTTATATAATGGCACATTATAAAATACATATCCATACATACATATGTATATGCGGTATAAACCTTAACGTCAGGTGAGGTAATATTTGTTTTCTATTTATATGCAAAATATAACAAAAAATTGTTGTTAATGGATGTTGATGGTGGTGGTCGTGGTGGTGGTATCTTTTTAGACTGATTTAGTGCCAATTAAGTTGAGAAAATTAACTGATAGTGATCGATATTGTAGTAGTAAATAAAAATAAAACCAAAGTAATAATGTATAAAAAAGTGTCAACATTTATATACTTAAAATTAAAATATATTAATCAAATAAGAACATAAATTGAATTTGAGTAGTCAATTCAGTTGTAAATGTACTTTCAATTGCATATATCAATTCATTACTGTTAAAATTTATATTTTTTAAATAATAAAAAAGGAATGCAAAACATATGGAATGTCTAACCAGTTAACAAACAGAATCAAGCTGTTTTTTTTGGGATTTAAGTAATAACAAAAAATTGAAATTGAATCAGTTTGAAGGATGATGAATAGGGTTTTACATGTGTCTGGTATTGCCAAAGTTAATGCCAGATTGATTGGCACCTTTGTTGGAGCCATACTGAAGGGAAATTACATTTTGTCCGGCACGTAATTGTTCATCGGAAAAGTTACGTACATTTTTATCAGCTTCCTTGGGTCCAATTGAGGGTTTGTCAAAGTTATGGGCCTGAAATTTAAAGAATTGTAAAATAGATTTTTAGTATTTTACTTAAACATAATATTACTGCGCTACATTTTTCTTTTGTTAAATTTCTAATGGAAAATCACAATTTTAAAAGGAATGAAATTTTTTACAATTTAATTTAAAATTATCAAAAATGCTTCCATTAGTAGTTAAAACCAAACCCGTTTTATTCTTGCTTTGTTAATTTATATTTTTTTTTTGTGTATTGCATGAAAGCTTACACTGGAACGCTGGACTATAATTTGAACAAGTTATCGCTGCTTTTTAATCGCGTTATGGGATATATTTTCTCCTTGTGATGCCATGATCCATAAGATGATCACATTTTAGGGTTGTTCTTTCGAGAGTTTTGTAAAGGCCCTTGGGGCTTTAAAATTGCAAATAAATAAATGAAATGAAAAACATTGATTTGCCAGTTCATATTTAACATTTTTGTCATCAATTTTTGCATGCATGTATTGTTTCTTGTTGAAATATTATTTTTTTTAGGAATTTTGATTATTAAAGATTTTACACTTAGCTTTTTTCTTACTTTTTTAGGCGTTTTATATGAGTTTTTTTCAATCAATTTTTGATTATTCTTTCAATGATCTTATATTTTGACCTCAGATGATTTGAAGATAATGTTGGTTTTTGATTTAAAAAATCTGCCAAAATAAAACTAATCTTCTTTGATGCATGTTTAAATATCCTTTGAGAATCCATTTCTAAATAATTATTTTCGACAAAAAGTTTAAAAAAGAATTATTTCGCAAATAATTCTTATCTTGTTTTTGCATAACATTTGATTGCTTTAGAGAAAATTTAATTTTGTATTTGAAATTTTCATTAAATGTAATAAATGAAAATTTTAGTTCTTACTACACTTATTAAAGACTTAAATTTATTGGCGAATAAAAAAATAAAAATGAAAATATAATTTGCAAATAAAAAAAGAATATTTTTTAAATCAATTTTTAGGAATTGAATTATTTTTCAAAAGACGAATCAAATCTGTACTTGATTTGACGAATTTTTTCAATTAGTAAATCACTGTTCTAATAATATAGTTTTAGGACACAATAGCAAATTGTATGTCAAATTGTATTGTATGTCTTAGATATTAGATAATTAGTTTAATTAATTTATATTACCTTTCTGCCTAAAGATTGAATGCAAATAACAACAGAGTTCAAATTTTGCCTTTCCCAGAGATCAACACTTTGGAAAGTTTCTTGTGTGGGTACACCAAAGTTTTTGGCACATTCCAAAAAAGCTGTAATACGAAAAAATGAAATGTATTTTCCACTCGTTTTTACTAAATATATTAAATTTTGTTCGTTTTAAATTACCTGAAATATTTTCCATGCATTTAAAGGCCATTTTGCTTTCATTGATTTTCTTAACTGAACCGGGTTGTAAACAATTGGCCAATTTGCAAAGCAAAACACCATCCTTTAAAACTTCAAAGAAATTATCCATGTCCCCAGAGGTGTTAATAGGCTCGCTGGTAATAATTTTGATCCATTCCAAGCATTCTTGGGCCAAATCTTCGCTATATTTTGAGTTGATCTGTAATTAAATAAATACATTTTTGTTTGTTGTTATTTATTTCAACATTTATTACAAATAAATTTTAAGAAATAGTGTTACTTTGTTTTTATACAGGGTGGCGCAAAAATAACCTTCCGATGTTTTTTGGCTGTAATTAAAAAAAAAAATGAAAAACTTTGATTCTTCTTGTGGATTATTTTTATTTGGTCTTTTAATTTTTTTTACATCAAGTCGAGAATATGATGTCATGTAAATGGCCGCCGCCACAGTTGATTGTCATTTGAGCCCTTTTTATGGCATTTTCCATCACTTTGGCCAAAACTTCCGGCGATAGGTCCTCACATTCTTGACGGATATTGTCTTTAAGAGCTGCAAGAGTCTGAGGCTTGTCGACATAAACCCGCGACTTCAAAAAGCCCCACAAAAAGAAGTCTGGAGCGGTCAAATCAGGCGATCCTGCTGGCCAGTGCAAATCGCCAAAACGGGAGATTAGGCGCCCGGGAAATGCAACCTTCAGCATATCGGTTGTGGCGCGTGCTGTGTGTGGCGTTGCATCATCCTGTTGGAACCACATGTTTTCCAATCCCAATTCATCAAGTTGCGGCAAAAAGAACTCGTTGATCATTGCTCTGTAGCGCTCACCATTCACAGTAACCGTTTGGCCCGCGACGTCTTCGAAGAAAAAAGGTCCGATGACTCCTCCAGCGAAAACAGCACACTATACAGTGACTTTGAGCGGGTGTAATGGCTCTTCGTGGGTTACACGCGGATTTTCAGTGCCCCAGAAGCGTAAATTTTGCTTATTTACGTACCCGCTAAGATGGAAATGGGCCTCATCACTCATGATTATTTTTGATGAAAAATCATCTTCATTATTGCTCAAATAAATAGTCACCAATATTCCGCGTTCTGGAGCAGTGTAGCGTAACACTGTTTATTAACGTGTATTTCGCATGTGTTTACTACACAAATGTCAAAACAGAACTGACATTAGGGGCCAATCGCAAAATTTATAGCATTTTCTGATACGAGGATTACTTTTGCGCCACCTTGTACATTATGACACTGCACTGTCTCTCTATTGCAATTTCTTACTGCTAAATATCAAATTGATTCATTTTTTTTTTCTCAAAAGAAACGTATCTTATCTAAATTAATATTTTATGTACATTTCAAACGATAAGGTATAAAGTTCTATTTTAAACAAATGTTTTAATATTGCTTGTTTTTGTTGCTCTAATTTTTTTAAGTGATTGCTTTCATTTTCGTATACTAATCTTAAAAGTAGAAAAATAAGAAGATATATAATTTGCAAAAACGGCTTTAAATAAATTTAGCATTAGTTTGATGACAATCATCAATCAAAAACCGTAAAAAGCAGCTAACAATTAAACATTATTCATTTAATTTATTAAAGAAAAAAACACCAATCCCTATGGGCCAAGTATTCCACAGTATGAGCTCATTTTATTAGAATGCTAATAATTCTTAATAAAAGACATGTTTTATTCGAATTCTATGTAAATATACCATACGAATTTAAGTATTTACACAATAATAAAAAAGTTATAAATTTAGCTTCTTAAAAATGCTACCAAGTCTTAAAAATTCTTGACTTTTCTGTTTTATATATATGTATGAACATTCGTTTACTTTTCTCAGTCAAGTCCAGAAAGAATTACTCAGTAACAAACTTACAGAGAGTAAGACAAATTTAATCTGCTTATGTTTTCGTTCGTTTGCCTATCGTTCGATTGGGTTTCGTTTCTTTTAAGATAAATAAGCAGTGATGTTTTGAATTTGATAGCTTTGTTCACACGGCAAGCTATCAAAGTTTGCTTTAGTGTTAACGCTTAACGTTACTTATGTTAAATTTGTATGGGAATGACAACAGAAGCCAACGTTGATAGCTTTCCACATAAACACAGCTGATATTGGTTAAATACAGCAGGAAATAATCACTTTTTAAGTAAAACTTGAATCAGATTTAAAAATTGAATTAAACAATTTATGTTTTCAACGAACTACACCAAAGAGGGAAAAAAATGGTGTTGATTACACCATTTCTAAATAAACACAAACTTACGTGTTGTTTCTTATCGTAAAGAAATTATGTTATTGTTTATCTAAGAAATGTGAAAACAATATATATTTTTTTGAAATTGTTGTTGTTTATATTATATGAACATTGTACAATTTTTTTTTATCAGGTGTTGTCATAAATATTTGTTTTTTTTTTAACATTCTATACACAACAATTTCGTTAATTTTGATAAGTAAATTTCCTACGCCTTGAAAATTTTTAGTGTGTTATTTAAGAGCAATTAACCACCAAAGTTCCCTTACTAAAAAGCATATGGTTTGATAATTTCAAAAACCTAGAAATTGACCTTCACATCTTTTTATCAATGAATCACATCTCTATTTGAAATAATAGTTTATAAAAACATCATAATTTGTTTTATTTAAAATATATTGCAATTAAATTTTAAACCCGCCAAAAACACTTACCTACAGTAAAATTACTTTATACTAAACTTTCTAATAAATTATTACTTTACTTATTTTGTCAACTTAAACTTAATGAAAATACGAAACCTTGATAATTCAAAAATTACAAACAAAAAAAAAAAATCCGAAAATAATTTAATTTAACTGCTCAATTGCGTAAGACAAAGTATACTTCTCCTGACAAAGATGGCTTGATTTAAATTTGCATTTAAATAGTTCAGTTTCGATAATGAATCACATAAAATCAGTATACTGCGCCATGAGGCTGGAAGTCAGTAATCGCAAAATTTAATCGCAAATTAAAACGAAGAAACAGACATTTTTTATTATGTCCATAATGAGTTTTATAACAGAACTATATGTACTTACAAATGTCTAATATGATCTGGCATATCTAGTTATATAAGGCAGACATAATTAGATATAGGACTATATATATGGCACCATATAAGAAATTTCATTAAATTCAATTTATATATTATTATATAGTATAATATATATGATTATATATAAATATATGAAATCATATATAATTGTGTATAACTATTTTTACTCAGGTAGTTTGTTTACGTTAAATTATTTTTTTTTACATAAAGCACTTTAATTTGCTTTTCCCATATTAAAAATTTTACTCAAAATTTAATGGCCTCAAATCGTAATTAAAATTGTAAAAATAATTTTATTTTTTTTTTATTTAAAATTTAAAATTAAAAAAATACACAATCACAATAAATCCAAATTGTCACTTTTTCACAAGAAAAATTATACTCCTGTATATTAAATTTCCATGAAAACAAATTGTACTAAAGTTCCACGTTAAATTTATTACCATGTAAAATCATTTTTTCACGTGAAACCGGAACAACTTACTGCGCTTAAAAGATATGAATTGTGTAACGCCTCCCCCCACAGTTTTTAGTAAAATATCAAAAATATGCTTAAGACATCAATTTTTAACAAACTGTGCAAAACACACTCACCAAAAAAATGTCTGTAATGGCAACTGAAAATTTTGCTATTATAACGGGAAAATTTGCTAATTTGAGCCCATTAGAATTTTTTGCTAATCTTAGCAACACATGCCTGCTAACGTGTAGTACAATGAAATTTGTAGAAAAAATTAGCTGCCACTACTAAATTTTAGTAAACTTTTTGTAAAGTGGGATTTAAAAAATTTAAAAATTTACTAAATACATATTATTATTATTATTAGTACAAAATTTCAAATTTCTTTTTTATCGAGCATCAAAACTTTTTATTTTATTTATTTTTTTCAAAAAATATTTTAGGCC
The DNA here is from genome assembly GCA_949748255.1 of Eustalomyia histrio. Classification (NCBI taxonomy): domain Eukaryota; kingdom Metazoa; phylum Arthropoda; class Insecta; order Diptera; family Anthomyiidae; genus Eustalomyia; species Eustalomyia histrio. The sequence continues at coordinate 36,911,316 of OX456524.1, forward strand.
AAAATATATTAGTCAATTTTTTTACTTTTAGGTTATATTTTAATTGTTTTTAGGGCTGACTTTTAGAACTAAAAAAACTTTTTAGTGCTATTTTAAGTGGATGTCCTATTTTTAGACATGAGTCTATATATTCACTTCCGATCTCTTTTTTTAATCTATATAACATTTTAAGACAATTTAAGTTTGTAGGCGTAAATTTTAATTAGAAATATCATTTACTTCCATATCCACTTTTTTAAAATTAGTATTTTTTTTTGCTAATTTTAGCAAATCGGTTTTCAAAAATTTGTAAAATGATTTCTGAAATTAGCAACACAAATTTGTAAATATTCTGTAAAAAATTCTGTAATTTGGCTAGTACCAAATACTATAACTAAATACTCTTACCAATTAGTTATTAGATTCTTCAACACTAATATTAAAAAACATTTTCTTTCATTCCTTTTTTATTTTTTCGTGCTTTCAACACGCTTCATATATTAAAATTTAATAAAACATCACATAATTGTAATTTAGTTAAGTAAAACCTAAAGTAAATAAATACACCACCGCCTTTTTAATTTAGGGAAATCAATAATAAATTTCCCAAACTGGTGACCCTGACGTGATTGGTGGTGATCGTAATTGTGTGATTTTTTTTTCCTTTTTTGGAGTGCATTTCTTTTGTTGGATACCGGCCATTTTGATTTTTTTTGCAACAGCAAGTGGCGTGGTTTGAGCCGCCATATTTTTTTTACAAAATATCAAGCCGATTGTTACGTAACAATTGTGTAACAGCTTACGATGGTCAATCCAAACGACAGTGGGACTTCCACAACAGCATCCAATGTTGGTGGACACAATATCGAAGAATCCCCACAACATATTCAACCGGCTCATAATGTTTCTGTCGTCTATGCCAGATTGCCTGTTCCTCAGATGTCTAACACTAATATTGAGGCATGGTTCACCACAATGGAGTTCTGGTTCACGGCATCCGGGATAACCCCTGACCGACAAAAGATGGCAACTGTGTTGGCAGCGCTTAGTCCAAATGTAATATCACAGTTGACCGACGTTATTGCTGCACTTCCGGCCACCGAAAGGTATGAGTATACGAATGTAATCGAGCATTTTGCAGACAGCGAGCGGCGTCGACTCAACCGGCTGTTGTCTGAATTACCCTTGGGCGACAAAAAACCATCCGAATTGTATTTCGAAATGAAGCGGGTCGCCGGAAGCACTCTGGGTGATGCAGCTCTAAAGCGTCTATGGACACAACGGCTGCCGGCATTCGCTCAACCTGTGGTGGCTGCTTCTTCAGGCACTCCAGTCGAGTTTACGAAAATTGCCGATTCAATTTGTGACGCCATCGCGTCGAGCCAAGTTAATCAAGTGGCGTCTGGGCCATCAAGCGAATTAAGCGAAATTCGGGCAGCTGTCGTTCAACTCACAAAAAAATTTGAAAATTTTTCGACTGGGTCACGATCACGCTCGCGCTCACGTTCAAGTAAACCAACAGTGGCGCGCAACCGATCCCAAAATCGTGCTCCGTATTCCAGCGATACGACTGGCGACGAGTGCTGGTACCATAAAAAATATGGCCGAAATGCCAAATATTTCGCCTTCAAGTCAAAGATAGTTACACAAACACAAATTTTCTTGTCGATAGTGGCGCCGATGTTTCCGTCCTGCCTCTAACTTCGAAGTCTTTTGATGTCCGTTCAACTGCCATCACGTTATACGCCGCTAACGGTTCTCCCATTAAGGTAAGTGGAGAAAAGCGTGTGAAACTTGACCTTGGTCTTCGCCGTGAGTTTCATTGGTCATTTGTGGTCGCCGACGTGACTTCACCTATCATCGGGTCCGATTTTATAAAACACTTCGACCTACTTATCGATCTTCGACGTAACCACCTTATCGACAACATCACTGGTCTTTCATCAAGTCTGACATCATCAACGTTTTGCGAAGCAGCCGTCATCAAAACTTTCGACGTAACCGATCCGTTTGCTGATATTTTAAAAAATTTTCCCGACGTTACAAAACTCTCGCCATATGGGTCTACGACAAAATCTTCGATTTTCCACAGAATCGAAACAACAGGTCAGCCTGTTTTTTGTCGACCACGACGTTTATCTCCGGAAAAGCTCTCAGCTGCTAAATAATAAATAATAAATTTCCCAAACTGGTGACCCTGACGTGATTGGTGGTGATCGTAATTGTGTGATTTTTTTTTCCTTTTTTGGAGTGCATTTCTTTTGTTGGATACCGGCCATTTTGATTTTTTTTGCAACAGCAAGTGGCGTGGTTTGAGCCGCCATATTTTTTTTACAAAATATCAAGCCGATTGTTACATAACAATTGTGTAACAGCTTACGATGGTCAATCCAAACGACTGTGGGACTTCCACAACAGCATCCAATGTTGGTGGACACAATATCGAAGAATCCCCACAACATATTCAACCGGCTCATAATGTTTCTGTCGTCTATGCCAGATTGCCTGTTCCTCAGATGTCTAACACTAATATTGAGGCATGGTTCACCACAATGGAGTTCTGGTTCACGGCATCCGGGATAACCCCTGACCGACAAAAGATGGCAACTGTGTTGGCAGCGCTTAGTCCAAATGTAATATCACAGTTGACCGACGTTATTGCTGCACTTCCGGCACCGAAAGGTATGAGTATACGAATGTAATCGAGCATTTTGCAGACAGCGAGCGGCGTCGACTCAACCGGCTGTTGTCTGAATTACCCTTGGGCGACAAAAAACCATCCGAATTGTATTTCGAAATGAAGCGGGTCGCCGGAAGCACTCTGGGTGATGCAGCTCTAAAGCGTCTATGGACACAACGGCTGCCGGCATTCGCTCAACCTGTGGTGGCTGCTTCTTCAGGCACTCCAGTCGAGTTTACGAAAATTGCCGATTCAATTTGTGACGCCATCGCGTCGAGCCAAGTTAATCAAGTGGCGTCTGGGCCATCAAGCGAATTAAGCGAAATTCGGGCAGCTGTCGTTCAACTCACAAAAAAATTTGAAAATTTTTCGACTGGGTCACGATCACGCTCGCGCTCACGTTCAAGTAAACCAACAGTGGCGCGCAACCGATCCCAAAATCGTGCTCCGTATTCCAGCGATACGACTGGCGACGAGTGCTGGTACCATAAAAAATATGGCCGAAATGCCAAATATTTCGCCTTCAAGTCAAAGATAGTTACACAAACACAAATTTTCTTGTCGATAGTGGCGCCGATGTTTCCGTCCTGCCTCTAACTTCGAAGTCTTTTGATGTCCGTTCAACTGCCATCACGTTATACGCCGCTAACGGTTCTCCCATTAAGGTAAGTGGAGAAAAGCGTGTGAAACTTGACCTTGGTCTTCGCCGTGAGTTTCATTGGTCATTTGTGGTCGCCGACGTGACTTCACCTATCATCGGGTCCGATTTTATAAAACACTTCGACCTACTTATCGATCTTCGACGTAACCACCTTATCGACAACATCACTGGTCTTTCATCAAGTCTGACATCATCAACGTTTTGCGAAGCAGCCGTCATCAAAACTTTCGACGTAACCGATCCGTTTGCTGATATTTTAAAAAATTTTCCCGACGTTACAAAACTCTCGCCATATGGGTCTACGACAAAATCTTCGATTTTCCACAGAATCGAAACAACAGGTCAGCCTGTTTTTTGTCGACCACGACGTTTATCTCCGGAAAAGCTCTCAGCTGCTAAAAAAGAGTTTGATTTTTTAATGAAAGCTGCCATTTGCCAACCATAAAAAAGCAACTGGTCTAGTCCGTTGCACTTATTCAAAAAAAATTACGGAACTTGGAGACCATGCGGCGACTATCGAGCCCTGAATGCGCAGACGTTGCCAGATCGTTACCCTTTGCCGTATTTAACAGATTTCACAGCAAATTTGAGAGGTAAGAATTTTTTTTCTAAAATTGACCTGCAAAAATCTTTCCACCAGGTGCCGATCCATCCCGATGACGTACCGAAAACCGCCATTAGTACCCCGTTCGGCCTGTACGAGTTTAACTTTATGACGTTTGGGCTATGCAACGCCGCCCAAACTGCTATACGCGATTTTCCAAAACCAAAAGTGGCTCAAGAGCTTAAAAGGTTCATCGCCATGCTGAACTTTTATAGAAAATTCTTGCCACATGCAATTTCTTATCAGACGCAGCTGCAGACGCTAATCGTTGGCAATAAAAAAACGATCGTACAGCAATAAAATGGACTCCAGACGCGGAAGCTGCTTTTGCTCGATGTAAAAACGAATTAGCCAACGCAGCACTTTTAGTACACCCCGCTGCCGAAGCCGAGTTAGCTATCTTCGTGGACGCTTCCGATACAGCTGTTGGGGCAACTTTGCATCAAAAAATTGATGGTGATTTACAACCTCTGGCGTTTTATTCCAAAAAATTTACACCAACTCAGCAAAAATATTCAAAATATGATCGCGAGCTTGCAGCAATGTACCAATCTATGTCCCATTTCCGTTATATGATAGAAGGAAGGAGTTGTTACATTGTCACCGACCATCGTCCGCTAATTTTTGCATTTCAACAAAAACTCGAGAAAGCTTCGCCCCGTAGAATACGTCAACTCGATTTCATCAGCCAGTTCACCACCGATATTCGCCACACGCCTGGTTTAGAAAATGCTACAGCTGACGCACTTTCTCGCATTGGTTCAATTAATCAAATCATCGACTATTCTCGCATTGCGTTGGCTCAGAAAGATGATGAAGAACTTCAACAAATGCTTCAAAGTTCAGGTACGCAAATCAGTTCACTTAAATTAAAATTTTTTTCAATCCCAGGTTGCAACGACCAACTAATCTGTGACACATCGGCGTCCCGTGTGCGCCCATACATCCCAAAGGAATTTCGTCAACAGATATTATCAACAGTTCATAATTTGTCACATCCAGGTGTCCGGACTATCACCAAATTGGTCACATGCAGGTTTTGTTGGCCTGGGACTCGAAAAGATTCTGCTGTTTTTGTGCGAAGCTGTTTGCAGTGCCAACGATCAAAGATTCAGCGGCATACTCGATCATCACCTGTGAAGTATGATGCTCCAAAACAACGTTTCGCTCATATCAGCATAGACATCGTTGGTCCGTTTCCACTATGTGAAGGGCAACGGTACTGCCTTACGATAGTGGATCGTTTTACACGCTGGCCGGAAGCTGTTCCAATCCCAGACATGTCAGCCATCACAGTTGCAAAAGCTCTAGTGTCTCAGTGGATTTCAAGATTTGGTGTTCCAGCTCGAATAACATCTGATCGTGGTCGTCAATTCGAATCGTCAGTCTTTGCCGAGTTAATAACTGCAATCGGCGCAACACACCTTCGTACTACACCATACCACCCACAATCGAATGGTATAATCGAGAGGTGGCAACGAACGTTTAAAGCAGCGATTTTGTGTCATAATCCGGCAAGATGGATACATCATTTACCTACAATTTTGCTTGGCCTACGAGTTGCTTTCAAGCCCGATTTAAAAGCTTTGCCAGCAGAACTAGTATACGGCTCCACATTAACAATTCCCGTCGAATTTTTTGAGCAAACGAAAATTGACGACACTGCCAGCGATTTCGTCTCCGATTTTCGAACAGCGATGCAAAAACTAACGCCAACCGATACTGCTCATCACTCAACGCCAAAAATTTTCATTTCAAAAATCTTCAAAACTCAACACACGTCTTCGTACGCAACGACTCCATTCGACATTCACTCACTCATCCATATGATGGTCCATATTTGGTGGTGAAGCGTTTCGAAAAATTTTTCACAATTTCAATTAAAGGTCGTCGAACTAACATTAGTATCGATCGGCTTAAACCTGCTTTTATCTCACATGATGATCTCAACGACAGTTCAACTGTTCCCGAGCTACCTTCAGCTGCTTTGCAGAGCAGCTCACCTGATTTTTCTACAAATTTACAAGTTCCTAACGAAAGTGATCTCAACTCTAATCATACGTCAACACATTCCAGCCCAGCTGTCAGATTTTCACCTGAAGTGCTACAGCCCAAAGCTACTACAAGTGGCAGACGGGTCACGGTTCCTTTAAGGTTCAGGTGAACCTCCTCTAGCGCGGGGAATAATGTGGCACCCTATTGTTTTGGCTAGTACCAAATACTATAACCAAATACTCTTACCAATTAGTTATTAGATTCTTCAACACTAATATTAAAAAACATTTTCTTTCATTCCTTTTTATTTTTTCGTGCTTTCAACACGCTTCATATATTAAAATTTAATAAAACATCACATAATTGTAATTTAGTTAAATAAAACCTAAAGTAAATAACTAAATACACCACCGCCTTTTTAATTTAGGGAAATCAATAATAAATTTCCCAAATATATTAACAAGTTGTCATTTTCTTGCAAAATATTTGGCTTGCGTTTATCAGATATTTATCTGAACTTTCGAGCCCTACTAATAACGACAAAAAAAATAGTTCAACAAAACAAGTTTAACTGACTTTTGTACTAACTTTTGCTTTATGAGCCTTTATGTATATAAACTTCATTAAATTGAAAAATTAATTAATTTTAAAATTTAATTGAAAAATTAAAAACATGTTTATCTGTTTTGAAAATAGTCTAAACGATAAAAAATTGATAATTGCTTTCTTTAAAAATAATTGCTTTCGTCAAAAAGAATATTTCGTTACTTTCATTTGGTTGAGACAATTTTCTTAATAATAAACTATGGCTTAAATTCTTAGCAATTACAATAAAAAGAAAATGGAAATTTTGTATTAAATTACAATAACCTTATTATTTAATAAAATGTAAAATGATTATTAAAATAATAATATTATTTTGTTTGAACTGTAACTTGTTTTCGTTTTCCAATAACCTTTAAATTATAAATTAAAAAAAATCCCATGCATTATTAAAAGTGATAAAACTACAAAAGTATATAATTTTACTTTTCTAGACGTTGTTGATAGAATACGATCAGGGCTTACGCAATTCGCTCAACTGATGTTAAGCGCTCTCCTACTGGCTCTGGCAGAGATATCTAGATAAATTGATATTAAATGGTTAAGTTGTTTCTAAATATTTTTCCATGCTTTGTATTTCTATTAAAACAAATTTTTGCATTTAATCAAATTTCACCAAAAACTTAATATATCACTTCATATTAAAACTTTTTTCAAATGCCGGCCAGAGCCAGTTAACGGTGGTTGAGCTACAAGCATACTCTTGTGATTTTACGGTTATGTATACATACATACTTTGAAGTGGATTGTCAAGTTTCCTACTTTTCATGATTATTTTTGGTATACACAAGATTGGTTAAATGAGATCATCCGCATATAAAAAAATGTTATCAACAAATCCTTTAAAATAAATATAAAAATATTAACTATTCCAAAAGTCACATATTGTTTTACGATTTCGTTAAATAATTGTTAATGAAATTAGTCAACATTGTAGTTGTATGAACTTGATGATGTGTAAAATACCAATATGTGTGATATTCATTCTACCCAACATACCAAATGACTTGAGGAAAATATTATTATAAGCTTACAAACACAAGCCTTAAGCTTGAAAAAGACTTGAGAATATATTGAAAAAGGTAACAATTGTAGAAAAATCAAAACGGAACCCTCGTGAAAATATTATGTGTGTATGATTACTATAAGCTTATTGTTGCAATTGTAAAATAAGCTTACAAAAATAATATATTATTAAAAGTTGAAAAAGAGAAATCATAATTATTTTCTTTAATTTAATTTATTTTAATAACTTATTTTAAATATAAAAAATAATAAATTATTTTAAATATAAATAATAATAGTTAATTTTAACCATAAATAAAAATAATTAAATTTAATATGCAATTGCACGTTCACTATATAAAATTTACAACTCAATGTACACGCCAGAGAACTGCAAAATCAACTTTTTTCTTGATTTAATCATACACAAAAATTCTTGTTCACTTTAATAATTCAACAAAATTCACTGTAGAATAAAATCAGCATCATGTTACTGAACGCGTAATTGGAATCAGTGTGAATCATCTGTCGTTTATGTTTTATGCAAATGTAATCACTTTACAAAAAGTCAGCGTTGAATATATCAGAAAAACAACAAACAACGCGTATGAGTTTATTCATAATTAAAACAAAATAGAAACACATTTTATAAGGGGGTGGTTTTGTAGAAAAACATTATATGTATATTAGGGTGGGTCTAAAATCCGCTTTTTTAGAATTTTTATTAGTATATTCTTATTTGTGAAATATAAATATTTTTTTGGAAAAAAAATTTAGGTCGATATCTCAGGCTTGCCTAATCCGGAAAAATTTAAATATTGTCTAATTTTTTTTTCATCTACTTTGAGTGGAAAATTAGGCAATATTTAACTTTAACCGGATTGGGCGAGCCTGAGATGTCGACCTAAATTAAAAAAAAAAAAATCACAAAGAACAATATTTTTGGTATTCCTAATGAAAATTATAAAAAAACATATTTTAGACCCACCCTAATATACATATAACGTTTTTTTACAAAACCACCCCCTTTTTATAGATAAGAAACTATTTTGTTTTAATTATGATTACACTCATACACGTTGTTTGTTGTTTTTTCTAATTTATTCTACATCAAAATAATTATTGTTGGCTCGAACATAGAGGAAGAATAGTATAGAGGATGCAACGCCGTCAGCAGCCAAATAAAATTTTATACAGAATACAAAGGTTCGGAAACTTTGAGAAAACAGGGGAAAATTGAGCAAATTTCCCTGATTTCTGCAAAAATTTGAGTAAATTTCCCTGTTTTTAAACCTTTTTTCCAAATCCAATTGGGAAAGCTGCTAAAAACTAATTGGATTTGAAAAGAAATTCAATTGGAATCGCAAAAAATCCAATTTAAAAAGATGCTGAACCTTTGAAATCTGCACATACAAAACTAAGAGAACGTTTTTTACGACGTGAGAGACATCGTCATGGTGTGGCTCGAATGAACAGAATAAAACAATGGTTTAACAACGACCGATGATTATAAACCAGTGACAAAACAATTTGCACATCGTTTGATTGATTTAAAATCATCAACAAATATGTGTGTTGGAGTATATTCAGCGTTTGAACGCAAACACAATTTATTCTTGTGTTGATTGCGTATTAACGTTTTGCAATCGGCAAATGCAGTTCTCTGGTACACGCAAAACACGTTTGACAAATTTAAAGAAAAAGTAATGGCACTTGTTGTATGCATTATAAGCGTAGAACAAAGACAACAAGACTAGAATGTATTGAAAAATATTTCTATTTCAATCGTCATATTGCGTTGTTGTTGTATGTTGTTGATTTGTATTTGTATTTTATTTATATTTTTTGCATAAACAATTTTAAAATAAAATACAACAAATATGGAAACATATATTATCATAGAGGAAGAATAGTATAGAGGATGCAACGCCGTCAGCGGCCAAATAAAATATTATACAGAATACAAAGGTTCGGAAACTTGGAGAAAACAGGGGAAAATTGACCAATTTCCCTGATTTCTGCAAAAATTTGAGTAAATTTCCCTGTTTTTAAACCTTTTTTTTTAAACCCAATTGGGAAATCTGCTAAAACTAATTGGATTTGCAAAGAAATTCAATTGGAATCGCAAAAAACCAATTTGAAAAGATGCTGAACCTTTGAAATCTGCACATACAAAAGAAAGAGAAGGTTTTTTACGACGTGAGAGACATCGTCATGGTGTGATATTATTTACCCATATTGACTAATGTTATTTATTGACTGAGTCATTTTTTCAAATAAATGTGTTTTACCGAATTGTTATCAATTTTTTGTTTCTCAATAATATAGTTTTTTGTTATAAAACTCAAAAAATTTTTAACTACATATGGTTTTTTTAATTTTTATTTATTTTATTTGCTATGTTGCCATTTTAAGTAGCAACATAATTATATTTAGCTGAAATTAATTTTTTTTAACCATAATAAGACCTTAAGGTTATATTGTTAACATGAGAATTATTTTGTCATTTATGTAGAGACTATGGAAGTAGCCACAGTTTTAGATGTGGCGTCAAAATATTGTTTAACATTAAGATTTATAATATTTACAACTAATAAAAATTTATTATTACTACTTAATGAAGACAATATTTGCTTAGTAAGACTACACAGAGAAAAAATTCATAGTTAAATCATTTATTGTATCATATTTGATTTAATTATTTCTTTTTTAATTTGAATCCTTTAAAAGTAAATATAATTCTGGTTGAAAAAAACTTGTTCATATAAAAATTGATATGACAACGTTTTAGATTTTATTTTCGCCTTTACAAAATATTATAAAATATAAATATGTATATATAAAATAATATAAATAATATAATAAATATAAATAATAAAATTATAATAAATAAATATTATATCACATGCTTGTACTAAATTTAATGTTGTTTCTGCTTAATTTTAAAATATTCTTTTAAAACCAGCCAAAATTACTGGCATTTTTTTTACCAAATCGTCAAGACTATATGAGGGCGGATCAATAAGTCCGTGACTTTTCAAACTTCCCTCGTAGTTATATGAAATGCAACACTGCTCCCATGAAGTAACACCTGTTAGTATACTACTGTCAAATTTTGAGCCAGTTCCATCATTTACTTTGCGTTTAACAGCCGTTTAAAACATACAACCTCGTGGATTTTTTTTTTTAAAAATGGAAAAAGTGAATTTCGAGTGCTCCTTAAACATAATTTTTTGTGAAAAAAACCGTCAATCAAACCAAGGAAAAGCTTGATAAATACCATGGGGACTCTGCACCAACGATTTCAATGGTTTACTGACTTTCGTGGTGGCCTTACAAGCACGGAAGATGCCGAACGTTCTGGAAGCCCAGAAAAAAAAACAATTGAAAGAATTCACGATATGGTGTTGGCCGATCAGAGTTTGAATGTGCGATAGATTGCGGAAGACATAGGCATCTCACATGGCTCAATGGATTAAATTTTGTACGATCACTTGGGTATGAGAAAGCTTTCCGCAAGATGGCTGCCGCGTTTGCTCATAATCGACAACCAACGGAATTGTGTGACAGCTTAGTTTCCATGGCAAAAATCCATGAAGAAGACTACGAATTGCACCCTTATTCTCCGGATTTAGCCCCCAGTGACTATTTCCAAACCTAAAAAAATGGCTCGGTGGTAAGAGATTTAACTCCAACAATGAAATTATTGATCAAACAAAAGCCTATTTTATGGACCTCGAAAAATCCTATTTTTTGGAAGGGATACAAAAACTGGAGAAAATTTGGGACTAAGTGTATTGAGCTTAAGCGAGATTATGTTGAAAAATAAATTTTTGGAGCAGAATATATAAATATACATTTTTCAATAGATTTTTAAAAGATTTTTAAAAATAACTTTTTCGAAAAAGTTTCGGTTTTGATAAAAAATGGCAACGAATGTACCCCAAAAATATAGTGTTATTTATACATAAGAGCTATCGGACGAACGAAAATAAAATAACAAAGTACATGCAATACAAAAGCAAAATGCAAGCAGACACTCATTCATCTCGTAACAAACGTTATTTTTAGTAAATTCAACCGACAAACTTTTTCGAGGTTTGCAGCCGGTACAGATGTGATTTCAATTTTGTAGAACATATTTTATGTATTTAAATTTAATATAAATCTGGTATAATTTGTTTCAATAAATATTTTAAAGGTCACACGTTTTTTTAATATAATCAACTGTATCATTTGTAATAATAGAATTAAAGTCCTCAAATGCCAAATATAGCTTAAAAATCTTGTTTTATCTTTAATCTACCATAAATAGAAATAGACAAAAAATAAATTAAATATCGTACATGTGAAATTTTAACACAAATACTTGATAGTGACCATACGACCAAATATATTAACCCTTGAAGCGATTACGTTGTCTCTCTACATTAAGAAAAAAACTGTTGGAAAAATAAGGTACTGATTTTGTATTTCACTTAGGTGAGAAGCGTTGCATTTATTCTGTACAAATTGTTTTTGTTATATTAAAATTTTGCATTAAAATACCACAAAGCCTCCACTAGGTGAAATTAATGACTATGTTAATTTTTTCCCCACCCTGTCTGCAAACTGGAAACGGTGCATTTTTAAGGAAAACTAAAAGTGAATTGAAAATTCTTTGCTTAAATTGTAATACTTTTAGTAGACACATTAAAAAAAAACAATTTGTACACTCAGAAAAAAGTTTGTAGAAAAATTTGTAAACGGTTTTCAATCCACTTTACTATTTTTGTACTAATTTTTGATAAAAAAATTATTATTTATTTTGTTATTTACATTTTGCAAATTACAATATTTTTACAGGATATTTACAAATTTTTGTTGCTAATTTCAGAAATCATTTTATAAATTTTTGAAACCGATTTGCTAAAATTAGCAAAATTTTAAAAAAGTGGATATTGAAGAAAATGTTATTTCTAATTAAAACTTACACATACAAATTTAAATTGCCTTAAAATTTTACATAGATTAGAATAAGGAATCGGAAGAAAATATACCGACTCATGTCTAAATATAGACATCCACTTAAAATAGCACTTAAAAGTTTTTTTAGTTCTAAAAATCAGACTTAAAAACAATTAAAATTTGACCTTAAAAGCAAAAAAATTAACTAAAATATTTTTCAAGACAGAAACTACCTAACTAAAACAAAATGATAACTTCGTTTCTGTTTTTTACAATTTTTCAGCCTTTGATTTGATTTTCAAAATATTTTTTGAAAAAAATAAAAAAAATTTAATGCTCGATAAAAAAATAAATTTGAAATTTTGTACTAATATATGTATGTACATTTAATACATTTTTTTTGCTGATTTTAGCAAACAGATTTTAAATTCCACTTTACAAAAAGTTTACTAAAATTTAGTTGCGGCAGCTAATTTTTCTACAAATTTCATTGTACTACAGGTTAGCAGACATGTGTTGCTAAGATTAGCAATAAATACCGCTGGGCTCAAATTAGCAAAATTTCCCGCAATAATTGCAAAATTTTCAGTTGCTATTACAGACTTTCTTTTGTGAGTGTAATGCAAGAAAAAAGTTTAAATTTTGCAGCCACATTTTATATATGTTTTTTCTTAGGGTGTGTGTTAAATGGTAGCAAAGTATGCTTCTTGGTAAATTTTTGACAGTTTTGAGGTGAATAAAATTTCACTGCCCATAGGGCTAGTAGAATTTTTGACATAAGAATAGAAATTTTTGAAGTTTTAAAATTTGAAACCTTCTAAAATTAAAATGAAAACAAAACAAATAAATAAATTCGATTCTTTTTCACACATAAAAATTTAAAACTATTTCACCATAGAAAAATATTTTTTACCATGCCCCTTTGCTACCGTTTCACACACACCCTTTAGTAACTGACTGTAATACATTATCTTTATTTTCTAATCTCTTTGGTGAAATACAAAATTATGTACAAGTTATGAAATTTAAACAGATTTTGAACTACTTTTTAGTTCAAATGAAATTGTATTTTATTTTATGCTGCCTTTACTTTTTTATAGGGTCCGCCAAATAACTTTTTTTTGCTATAAAAAAAACTACTGAATATTTTCTCAAATTTCTTTTTTATTTGAAAGTACAATCCTTCCGGTTAATAATGGAAAATAATTTCATTCAAATGGCTGCCTCGTCTGGCCATGCAGTAGCCTACACGATCGGTCCAATTTTTAAGCACATTATCGATTGTGTCCAGCTGTATTTCACCAATGGCTTCACGTCAATTGTCTCTGGCTTGTCGGCGTAACACTTATCTTTGACGGCACCCCACAAATAATAGTCCAACGGTGTCAAATCGCAGCTCCGAGGTGGCCAAACGACATCAGCTCTGCGGCTGATAATGCGATCTTCAAAAACAGGGCGCAAAACATCGAGTGTAGCTTCGGCTGTGTGGCACGTAGCGCCGTCCTGTTGAAACCAAATTGTTGCCAATATCCTCCTCTTCAATTTTTGTGAACAAAAATTACGATCGCCAATGACTGTAACGGCCAGCCGAGGCAGCCATTTGAATGAAACTATTTTCCTTTATTAACCGGAAGGATTGTACTTTCAAATAAAAAAATAAATTTGAGAAAATATTCAGTAGTTTTTTTTTTTTAAATTTTCAAATAAAAACCTTTGAAAAAGTATTATAAAAACAAAACAGCTTAACTGAAAGAAAAAATAAATTGTTTTTTTTATATATTTGAAAAATAACTAAAAATAGTAGTTTTTTGAGACCAATTTTTTGGAGTTATTTCATAGTTTTTATTACTAAATTATTTCTCATTGATTTTTACGACATTGTCATTTATTTTTACTGCATTCGTAAGTAACTTTTAACAACCCAACAAAACCACACATTACCAAATAATGGGTGATGTAATGTATAGCCATAGGGGCCGATGGATTCCTTTACACCTTACTTCATTGATGAATTTTACAGCCGATGAGCCTTAAAGTAATGTATATACCCATTACTTTAGAGGTGATAATGTAAGGGGTTACTTCTATAGTTACGAGAATGGAAAAAGTAATGTGTCCAAAAATAGATTTTTAAAAAAAAGGAATTTTTATTAAAAAAATTATTACAAATATTTTATTTAAATTATTTGTAATTAAAAATAATGTGGTCAAGATGGGATTCGAACCAGGGAAATCTGGTTGCCAGCCAAGAACTCTACCCACTGAGCTATCGACGCATACTATATGCGTTTTGCTTTAAACTTAAATAAATTGTTGCGCTTCATTTATTCGCTAGTGTTGTCAAAACAAACATACATTACCCTTTTGCTTACAAAAAAAACACAAAGTATTGTATCTAAAAATAGATTTTCAAAAATATTATTACTTTACATATATAAATCAATAATGAGTAACTTATTACTTTATGCTTGCAAATAATAAAAAAGGTAACGAGCTATCATTACAAGGTAACGCATGAGAATATCGCACCCATTACCAAAGTTTTGCTGGGAAGTTAAATATAGCAACATATTTAGTTATTTTAAAAGTTTTGTACTGAGTTGAAAATAATGAATTTTTTTTAAGTAACGGAAAAACATCTTAAAATTAATGAAAAGCTTTATACTTTTTATAAAACTTATATTTTTATATTTTATACATTATCAGGTTCGAGATCATAATTAAATGTTTAATGAATAGTAAACACAAATTTTTTAAATGGAAAAAATTGTGAAGAGTACACTTTCGACCTGAGCGCCCAGGTCATCGTCAGCCTCCTTATGAACCACCCAACCACAAACAACTCATGTATTTGAACGTGAATAATAATAATCTATAAAATATCTAATTTAAACCTAGAGATCGAATAATTATATATTTTTTGAAAACTTACATTAATCTAATGAAAAGTTTCAATGGACCATTTGCAACTTCATTGCTTTGATACCCAAAAATTCATTAATATCATAAGGATAATTCTCTCAGTGTACTCTTGTTTTAACTGTTATTTTTAGTGAGTTCTACCGGAAAACTTTTGGAGTGCGTTTCTAAATTCTAAATAGTGTTGTGACTTTTTAAAGCCAATGATATCATTATTTTATGAATGATTGTTTAGACACAATCTTTTTTTTAATGATAATTTGAAATATATTTCTTTTTTATTATAATTTTGTTTTTCAGAAATCGTATAGCATGATGATTCATTATCAAATAAAAAAAAACAATATAGTTTTTTGTTAAGATAATGAGACAAAATTCCATTTTTTTTTTTTGTACATAGAAATATTTTTTTGGCTCTAGCAAAAAATAAGATGAATAAGTAGAAAAATTTCTAAACGGTTTTCAATCCCACTTTACTATTTTTGTACTGATTTTTAGTAAAAAAAAATATTATTTAGAAAATCTTTTTGCTATTTACATTTTGCAAATTACAGAATTTTTACAGGATATTTACAAATTTTTGTTGCTAATTTCAGAAATCATTTTACAAATTTTTGAAACCCGATTTGCTAAAATTAGCAAAAAAAATACTAATTTTAAAAAAGTGGATATTGAAAGAAATGTTATTTCTAATTAAAACTTACACCTACAAATTTAAATTGCCTTAAAATTTTACAAAGATTAGAATAAGGAATCGGAAGTAAATACACCGACTCATGTCTAAATATAGACATCCACTTAAAATATCACTTAAAAGTTTTTTTAGTTCTAAAAATCAGCTCTAAAAACAATTAAAATTTTACCTTAAAAGTAAAAAAAAAAAAAAAATGACTAAAATATTTTTTAAAACAGAAATTACCAAATTCAAACAAAATAATAAATTCGTTCATGTTTTAACAATTTTTAAGATTTTGATTTATTTTTTAATTTTGTCTAAAATATTTTTTATAAAAATAAATAAAATAAAAAAATTTTGATGCTCAATAAAAAAATAAATTTGAAATTTTGTACTAATAATAATATTTAGTAAATTTTTTTTGCTAATTTAAGCAAATAGATTTTAAATTCCACTTTACAAAAAGTTTATTAAAATTTAGTAGGGGCTACTAACTTTTCTACTAATTTCATTGTACTACACATCAGCAGACATGTGTTGTTAAGTTTAGCAAAAAATACCGCTGGGCTCAAATTAGCAAAATTTCCCATAATAACAGCAAAATTTTCAGTTGCCATTACAAACTTTTTTTTTGGTGAGTGTATGTACATAAGTGCCATTTTTTATTATTGACGAAATTTTTATTATTTTGTCAGTTATTACTTCTTTTTCAAAAATTTTTGCAAAAATGAATTTATTGTTTGATCATCCACGAACTTTCTCTGTGTTAAATTATGTTTGTTTGGACTGATTGGAATGAAACCATCAATGATGTTTTAAACAATTTTAGCTTGTTATTAATAGAAAAAATTAATTGTATAACGGAATTATATTCAAATTTAAATTTAGGTTATAAGGTTAAATTTTTGAAAAACAAAATAAAGACTTAAAATTATCAGCCAACACCAGCTTACAGAACGTAATTATATTATTCGTATAATTTATGTATGTTGCCTCCATATTTTGATAAATAACTACCATTTTAATTAAACTTCCACATATTGTAAACAAACAACTCGGTGGAATTGTTTTTTTAATTTTAATTTGAGTTTCTGTTTACTATGGTTAAATTGTCTTTTTGTTATCTTTTAAAACTAATCAATTATAGGTCAAACTACTATTAGTGGTTTGTATAAATATGAGTAAATAAAGAGTTCTTAAACTTTTGTTTTTTTCAGACTACAAAAATTGTCCGCATTTATTCACGTTTTTTTTTAATTGCTAGAAAATATTTGTAGATAATCTTTGATTTAAATTAAAAAATTACTAAGGACATACAAACGTATCTAAAAGTAACAAGAATTTAACATTAACCTGAGTCAGTTTACAATAGAGTGTAATATTGCTCAAACTATGCGTATTAGGCAGAGTTTTTGGGATGTGAGTTAAACTTGGTTTAGTTAAACCGAAAACGAATTTTGTCTGTCATTTCCAAGTTTATTAACATAAATTTGCCGGACAACTTTTCTGTGCATAGAATTTTGGTCTTCATTGAAATAAAATAAACCAAATTTAAAAAACAGTATTCCAGTTACAAACCGAGTTTAAATATAATCTTCATCTTTAAAACTCGGCCTTAATGAGTTTAATATGGAAAAAATTAATCATAACTTTTTTGGAGGTGATCTTTAGTTTCCTACAAGCAATTGAAAATGCCGTTATTGGGGTATTTTGGCTATTTTTTTTACCAATATCTCAATACCGCCAACCTTAAACCTTAACCTTAAATACCACTTCCAAATATTTTTACTTATTTTTCCCGTATTCAGCTCATCTAGTATTAAAGCTTTAAAGAATTAATTATTTTTTGAATGAATTCCCCATAAATCGAATTCAATTTTTACCTAAAGTGAACGAATTCATTTTTGAAACAAATCAAGTGAATTGATTTAATTTAACGTTCAAGTGCAATTTCGCATTAAGAACTAATTCAATTGAAACATGTTCTTTTATAAATTCACTGAATGAATCAATTCACTAAAGGACACGGTAAAGAATTTGTTTAACTAATCAACGGTTTCATGTAAGCGGAATGATTAAAACCGTTTAATGATTAAAAGAAGTTTCCGTTTAGTTATTTAAAATCAATTTAAAGTCAAAAAAAAAAGTAATTTTCGAATTCAGCTATTTTCAGCTATTCTGGCTGAATTTTCTCATTGTAACTGCTCATTGTGTTTGTAATATATCTTTTCGTTAACGTCTTTCTAATTTTGGTTTAAAAGTGCTAAATGAGAAAATTGTTTTGTGGTTTATTATTTTAAATCATATTGAACGAATTTTTTTAAATCACTGAACGGAAATAATTGTATTCAAATCACTGAACGCTTAAACGAAATGCCTTAACTCATTTGCATTAATTATACATTATTTTTAAATTGAATCGAATAGAGCCAATGCAAATTAAATTAATTTAATGATTTAAAGTTTTAATTCAAAAATTTATTTAATAAAATCATAGAAACTTTGATTAATACGCATGGCTCGAGTGATATTGCTTATTATCAGGACATTAATGATCAGTCAAATTAATTAATAAATATTAGGAAATATTAACTTTACCGTGAGCAGTACTCTGTTCGGGTTTCAAAGGAAAAAACCGTTGCATTTCACTAAAAGAACGATATTTTACGACCATTAATTCACGTGAAAATGGTATAAATTTTTTTTATGTCAATTTTATAAACATTCAAAAAATTTTGGCGGTAGAATCTACAGAAAATGACAGTTAAAAAGGTATTTAACATACTTTTAAAATAACTTATTATCTATCGTACACAGTTTATATTAAATGTTTAAAAAATAACTTACAAATGCTGCAAATACAACTAACAATGTTGCAAAAATAACTGATAAATTTTCACTACATAAATGAAACAACTGACAAAATTGATAGAAACTACTGTTATTTAAAGTTATTTTAATAAAAAACAAAAACACTTGTGCTCTCGATTATAAAATCCAAACATTTTTCCTATTTCAATTACGGATCACTTTGTGCCGATGTTGGCGACATTTTTAAAAATTACACTCAAAAAAAAATGTTAGTAGAAAAATTTGTAAACAGTTTTCAATCCCACTTAACTATTTTTGTACTGATTTTTAGTAAAAAAAGTTATAGTTTAGTAAATTTTTTTACTATTTACATTTTACAAATTACAGAATTTTTACAGAATATTTACAAATTTTTGTTGCTAGTTTCAGAAATCATTTTAAAAATTTTTGAAAACCGATTTGCTAAAATTAACAAAAAAAATTACTAATTTTAAAATAGTGGATATTGAAGGAAATGTTATTTCTAATAATTAAAACTTAAGCATACAAACTGAAATTGCCTTTAAATGTTACATAGACTGACAAAAGCGATCGTTAGTGAAGAGACTTTTTACAACCGACTCATGTCCAAAAATATGCCATCTACTTAAATAAATAGCACAAAAAAATTGTTTACTTCTAAAAATCAGGCATAAAAGAATTAAAATTTGACCTTACAATCCTAAAAAAATTTGCTTTAAATATTATTTTAGTTAAAACAAAATCATAATTTTTTTTTATCGGGCAACATTTTTAAAAAAATTGACCAAAAAATCAAAGGCTTAAAAATTATGATTTTGTTTTAACTAAAATAATATTTAAAGCAAATTTTTGGATACACTTGTTACACTTACGAATTCGAATATACAAATATATATATACAGCCAAAAAAGTCCCTATAATATGCTCTGTATCCAGTAAAATGTCTTCAGTGTAAACAGTAGAATAATGAAAAATTTGTGGACAGTCCCCAAAGTAACAAAATGTCTTCATAGTAACTTGTGGACCGAAATCCCGTCCCCGCAACATGCGCTATGCACATATATATATATATATATATATATATATATATATATATATATATATATATATTGGTATATTCGAATTCGTAAGGCAATTTCAAAAGAAATTAGCAGCTTTAAAGTGTAACAAGTGTATCCAAAAATAGTTGAGTTAATTTGTGCATTTTAATAATTTTTTTGTAAATATTTATCCTCCTTTATTCGATCTTCAATATTATAATATATTATTACTTAAAATCGAGTTCAAGATCCTTTTATAAAAAATAATAATAATGATTATTTATTATTTCTTTTCCTCCAATATTTCGTCACCACATTGGGTGACTTCTTCAGGAAAATTATATAATTTTTTTCAACAATAAAAAATTATATATATAAAATTTTAAAAAAGGCGGGAAATCATAAAAATACTTTTTGACAATATGAAAAATATAAATATCATATGAAACAAAAAATATTTTAAGTTTAAAAAAGATAAGGAAACAAAAATGTTTTAACAAATATTTAAAATGAAAATATAACAGAACAAAAACCATTTTGAATTTCTTATATTATTTAAAATTAAAATAATTAGCTCAG
Source organism: Eustalomyia histrio (assembly GCA_949748255.1). NCBI lineage: Eukaryota > Metazoa > Arthropoda > Insecta > Diptera > Anthomyiidae > Eustalomyia > Eustalomyia histrio. Next base: position 36,931,836 of record OX456524.1, read on the forward strand.
TTCTTATTCACTAAATGTCTATAATTTTGGGCTATATTCGCTATATCTGTTTTATAGTTAATGCGTTGTGTAGATGGTATTTTCATTATCTGTAACATTTCTAACATATATCTACGTCTGTAATTATTTTCTATGTTCAAAATTATCGTATTATCAAAATCAGGATAATGGTTAGAGTTATTGCAGTGTAATGATAATGCTGTTTTTTGTGTAGGAATGGTGTTCTTGTATTTTTGATCTGATTTATGTCCTGCAATTCTGGTTTTAAGTTTATTTTTTGTTGTACCTATGTATACCTTATTACAGTTTTCACTATTATTACCATTACACGGTATTTTATAAACTAAATTTGACATTTCCGATTTATCTATTCTGTCTTTTGTGTTGCTAAATAGTCTACTTAATGTGTTATATGTTTTATGTGCTACTATATATTTCCTATTATCATAAATTTTTGATCTTTCTAACCTTTCAGATATAAGAGGAACATAAGTTAGAGATTTATAAATTTTAGGTTCAATAACGTTTCTTGTGTTAAAATTATTTCTGTTCTTATATTGCCTTATTAAATTACATGTTAGTTGAATTGGGTAATTATTATTGTTTAAAATATTTTTAATCTTTTCTATATTTTTTCCGTGAAATTCTAAGTCGCTAATATTCAATACCCTCTCAATTAGATTCTTTGCTGTATTAATTATGATTCTTCTTGGGTGTTTCGAATAATAGTTTAGAATTCTTCCAGAAGCTGTGGGTTTTTGATACCAATCTATTAATAATCTATCACCTCTTCTCTTTACCAATGTGTCTAAATAAGGAATTTTAGAATCATATTCCTTTTCAATCGTAAATTTTATATTATCATGAAACGAATTAAATGTTAATAAAATATTATCAACCGAACTCTCTGAAATAATACAAAATAAGTCATCAACATATTTTGTTATGATTTTTGGTTTTATATCCAATTTTTCAATGCAAGAATCTAATAATTTCTCCATTACAAAATCAGCTATAATTGGAGAAGCTGGAGATCCCATTGGAAGTCCTTTTTGTTGTATATATATTCTATTATTGTATTTGAAATATCTATTGTCCATTATACAGAATTTTAAAATACGTAGAAAAAGATTCTTCTCAATTTTAGTATGTTCTTCGATAACATTCCATTTCTCTTCAATAATATCTAAAGCTATATCTATTGGTATACTTGGAAATAAAGATATAACATCAAGTGAAATTAATCTCTCATTACTTTGTATCCTTAAATTTTTTATCCTTTCTCTAAAATGTAAAGAATCTTTTACATTATATTTAGAGTTTTGTGTTACTTTCTTTAGAATACTAGTAACATATTTACAGAGTTCATAAGATGGGGAGTTAACAAATGAGCATATTGGTCTCAAAGGAAATTGTTCCTTATGAATTTTAGGTACTCCATATAATCTAGGAGCTGTAGCTACATTTGTTTTAAGTTTGTTCTTTTCTAAAGATGTAATAATATTTAATTTGAAAAGATCTTCACTTAAATTATTATTTGTTCTCTGTAATCCGGAAGTTGGATCCCTATTTGTCAATTTATATGTAGTAATATCACCCACAATATTATCCATTCTTAAAATATAATCCCATTTATTCATAGCTACTGTGGTATTTCCCTTATCAGCATTTAAAATAAGCAGATCCTTATTAGTTTTCAAAAATCTTCTTGTCTTATTCACTTTATCTAACATAAATTTATCTATATTTGTTAATTGTTTTCTATTTAAATGACCATTTATAATATTAGTAAATCTATTCCTAGCTGTTTCTTGTTCTTCCTTTCCTGTTAAAGTCTGTATAAAGTCCTCACCATCCGCTATAATTTTCAAAACGGGAAAATTTTCCCTTTTGACCGGAAGTGCGTGTTTATGTCCTAACGAAAGAACCCATTCTACTTCAGAGGGGATTTCAAAATCTGATTTGTTAACAAACCATTTCTTATTCTGTTTAATATTTAATTGATTCTGTTTTAAATCAATAAGGCAATTAAATTTCTTCTTATGTACCTCTTTTACCTGTAAACTTAATTTAATAGCTAATTTTTCTTGGTGTTGAATAAATCTTTATCTAAACTTTGAGCCAAATTCTCCGATATATATTCCAATTCTCTCTTAGCATTTCTCATTGTTTCATGTTTCCGTTTTATTGCCAAATTTAAAATCTTGTTTTGTAAAGATTGAATGAATCCTGATATAGACTGTCGAATTCTATTTATGCCATTTATCTCGAAAAGATTAGAAATATTTTTAGTAGAATTCTCTATAAATTTAGGAATTATACCTGATTTTCTGCAACGTATCAAAAATATTATAGCTGCCCTTGATTTTACAATTTGGTCCTTAACAGTCTTATACCTATTGATTTTCCTTTTTATCTCCTGGTTGGTCTTGAAATTATAATGATAATTCATTTTTAGTCTGATGTGCTCTCAGATTTTCTCTATATTTATCCTCCTTTATTCGATCTTCAATATTATAATATATTATTACTTAAAATCGAGTTCAAGATCCTTTTATAAAAAATAATAATAATGATTATTTATTATTTCTTTTCCTCCAATATTTCGTCACCACATTGGGTGACTTCTTCAGGGAAATTATATAATTTTTTTCAACAATAAAAACTTATATATATAAAATTTTAAATATTTGTTAAAACATTTTTGTTAAAACATTTTTATATATTTTTCATATTGTCAAAAAGTATTTTTATGATTTCCCGCCTTTTTTAAAATTTTATATATATAAGTTTTTATTGTTGAAAAAAAATTATATAATTTCCCTGAAGAAGTCACCCAATGTGGTGACGAAATATTGGAGGAAAAGAAATAATAAATAATCATTATTATTATTTTTTATAAAAGGATCTTGAACTCGATTTTAAGTAATAATATATTATAATTTTTTTGTAAACTAAAATTTTGCTATATTTTACAATTCATTGAGTTTAAAGATATTTACAAAAATTTAGTGGCGCCATACTTACTAATTTGATTTTACTTATATTAATTTTTGCTGATTTTAGCAAACCGATTTTAAATTCCACTTTACAAAAAGTCTACTAAAACTTTGTAGCGGCTATTAATTTTTTCTACTAATTTTATTGTACTACACGTCAGCAGACATGTGTTGCTAAGATTAGCAAAAAATACCGCTGGGCTCAAATTTGCAGAATTTCCCGTAGTAACAGCAAAATTTTCAGTTGCCATTACACACTTCTTTTTGGTGAGTGTATAAGTAGAGAGGTGCTTTTCATCAACTTTTTACTTTTGCTTGTTTTAAAAAATATTTTTTCTTCTAGTTTCGTTCAATTTTATAAAAAAAAGTGTTTTTCTCCAACCTTTTTACTTTTGACTGTTTTTGGTTTTTTGCCAATATTTTTTTGCTTTAAATGTTGGGCGCCATTTCTATAAACAAGTCAAAATCAAAGGATTGCTACCACTATTAAAGTTTTATAATCGAATTTAACTATTTGTAAATAAATGAGTTTTTGAAAATAATTATTTACAACACATTTAAAAAAAAACTTCAAAATCGCAATGGAAACTAGAAATGAACACGAAAATTATTTTTAACTCATGCTTAAAAATGAAAAAAAAAAAAAAAAAAATAATCACGTACGAAAAGTTTTTTTATACCCTCCACCATATATGGTGAGGGTATATATCAGTTTGTCATTCCGTTTGTAACATGTCGAAATATACGTCTTAGACCCCATGAAGTATATATATTCGTGATCCTTATGCAAGTTTAAGTTGATTTTGGTATTGAAAATGAGCAAAATCGGTCCAGCGGTTAAAATGTTATGAGTGAAAATGTGAAGGAACCTCTAAATTTTCCATACAAATTGGTGTATTTTAGTACAATTTCATAGAAGCGACAGGTACATAATATATTTTCTCATATTTTTTCATCAGTCGCTTATAAATGAATAATATTTTGTATTCACCTCAAATATTTTTCACCTCAAAAAAATTTTTTCACCACAAATTTTTTTTTCACCACAAAAAATTTTTTTCACCTCAATTTTTTTTTTTTTTTTTCACCAAATTATTTGTTTTCGCGTCCAAAAAAGTTTTTCACTTTAAAAAATTTTTTTCACCTCATAATTTTACTTCAAAAACATTTTTTTTTTGGCCGAATTTAAGTTTACTTGTTTTCTACTCAATTACGCTCACATTGGGATTATCAAATTCTCACGAAAACAATAAACATTACTGAAAATCTTTGATGAAAAGATTAAGCTCTTGTACGAGTTATTACTAAGGTTCACACATAAATTACGTGAGTGCAGTAATTTCTACTCACGATCACTCGTCAATCACATGACACACGCGTGAATCATGTAAACTCACGAACATTTTGTGTTCTGCACCCATCTCTAAAGAAATCCACTGTTTCAGAACCTCTGGTATAGATACCTTCTCTGTACGAATGTTTTTAATACAAAATATGTAGACACTGTCTACCTAATTGGGTGATGGTTATAAAAATATGTATATAAAACATGCATACGTTTTGTTTTACAACCAAACCATTTTTTAATATTTTTTTGACGGTTAACCGTTACACTGCTTTACAACAAACATATCATCGAACTACCAGCCTACTTAATACATACCATACTATATACATACATTTCTTTTTTCATATTTGTATTTGCGTTTTTTTTCTTCTTGTAGCCGGAAATTGCAATAAAACTATGTTTTTAATATAAGAAACTATGGGTTCTGTTCGTATATTGTATTAAATTGACAAATTCACCCATAAAAATAAACGTTGAAATGTAAAACATTTTTTTTTAATTATGATATTTTCTAGTCACGTTTTGTTATAAAATAAGTAATAAATGTTTTTTTTAATGTCTTTGCTAAACGCAAAAGTTTTACGATTCAAAATGTAAATTTATTCATATTAACACCTCATAGCTTCTTTGTTATCGCGGTTGGGATGTGGAATAAAATTCTACATATTATATAAAGATAAAAACAAAACTAATGAACGAATTAATTAAAAAAAAAAAATGTGTAAATTCTTAAATTACAAAGTCTTGAGTAGGTATTATACAACTTTTTGTTGTATTGTTTTTTAGTATTAACAGAAATCTTAATGTTTTTGTTGATTTGTTTTTAATGAAACTTTAAAATAAATAAAATTGTAAATACAACCGCATTAAAACTGGTTTAAGTCGGAATTCTCGGTGAATATGAACTATTTTAAAAGACCTGACGTTTTAGCAACAGTTTTCATGTAAAAAACATCTTTTATTACGAACGCCCTAAAGAAGAATCATTTACTGTAAATCTAATTTCTTTATATGAATTTAGTTTATTTTTTCACATCTATTAAAAAATTCAACAATAATTGACTTTAGTTTACATTTTTTCAAATAACTGTACTGATAATTGAATCATAAAATAATTATTTCAAATTGTTAATTTTTTTCATTTGAGATAAAATCAATTAGTTAATTTTCTTGGGCTTCAATATAATTAAATTTTAAATGATTGATTGATTTTCTAAACGGAATATGATGGTGCATAACATAAAAATAACATTCAAATTGAACCAAAAACTAGAAGTATTTTTCAAATTTATTTAGTTTATTACTCCATACAAAATTTAAATCAAATAGTTAAACGAAAATCCGTATTTTGGCGTTCAGAATGAATGTAGTAATAACTAATATTGAGATTCTATTTCGTCAATAGGGGTCATCTGCAATTTTTAAGAAAATTAGTTTTTGATAGCAGCTACAATTTGAACCAATTTTTCTCTACTCATTTTAGCTTTTTTTCTATCTACCATTAATTTTTATAAATATAATATGATCTGTTTAATTAAATTTAATTTCCTTTTTTAAAAACAAAAAAAAAATGTATGTATGTAAATTTTTTTATGTATTATCCGATCTCTCTGTTTTTAATTAGGGTAATTAGGACAATTCTATAAGTAGATGGAAAAGGTTCATTTGTATGGGTAATCACTCACTAACTGTAAAAAAAAAGAAATTTCGCATAGTCATTTTCCTGAGAGTGTGTGATATATAAGCCTGTTCGAAACCATGAGTTGTTTGTGGGTTGGGTGGTTCATGAGGAGACTGACGATGACCTCTGGTCGGAAGTGTGCACTTCCTCTAGCGCTCACAATTTTTGTCCATTTAAAAAAATTAGTGTTTACTATTCGTTAGCAACATTAAATTATGATCTCGAGCCTGATAAAATTTTAAAAATATATAATCTTAAAAAAATACATTTTTAAAATCTTACTATCACGTCATAATTTTGAGAAAATCGCAACTGAAATCTTGTCATTTTTTATAATTGTTGAAAAATATAATATTTTGAAATTGTTCTATAAGCAATCTATTGTTCTATCAGAATTCAAAGTCTACTTTGGAGCTTTTGGCCCGTGTACAAAGAATGGTATTGCTCATAAATGCCAGTATACAGCTCATTGGACTCATTAGAGCATCTAGGGAATGTGGGTTGTGTATCATTGTTCTATGGATATTACCATGGGAATTGTTTTGCCGAGATAAGTCAACTGATACCTAGAGCGAGGGTTTGTAGTCGAAATACTCGATGTTATAGTACAGCATATCCGTTTGTGGTCGATTATCTAATGAATCGCACAACGCATTACAAAGAAAATTCATTTAGTGGTCGAACAAGTAGAATTTGGAACAAAGCTCCCTTCGGAGGTCTTCCCTGTCCACAACAAACGTGCGTAACCTAATTTCCTAATTCCAACACAACGCACTGTATTAGTAGGGGTATCCCCTGAGTGTTGGTCTATCGCAAAGAAAAAAATACATATGCTCTGTCGATTACAACAACAAAATGTTAAAAACCAATGCAAAAAGTAAACAAAGGACCCTAGAATGTCAAATACAAACCCAAATTCTAACAAATGACTTTACCTGGTATTGCTTTGTCATGGTTTTAACGAACAATATGACCAAGAAGAAATAAAATATTGGAAAAATTCAAAAAGTATCAGGTAGATGCCTGATCAAGTTTTGTGAAAAATTACGTGTTTGCGCTGTAGGAAAGTCCTGAAAATAGCAAATAAAGTGTCTTGCACATTTGACAGAACAGTTTTTTTAAAATTTGGATTTTGATTCAGCGTGCCAAGGACGCTTAGGAATGTATACTCTGTGGTTTTATTATATTTTATGTGTCTGTGTTATTCAAATCGATTTGAAAAATTGATACCTTACGGCAAAAATAATCATTTTTGATTGATCTATTCACAAAAAGGAATTTCTAAGCTATTATTTCGAAAACTCGAAAAAAGAGAATTTTGAGAGCAAAAAAAAACCGTCAATCAAACCAAGGAAAAGCTTGATAAATACTAGGGGGACTCTGCACCAATGATTACAATGGTAAACAAGTGGTTTACTGACTTTCGTTGTGGTCGCCATACACCCGAAAATGTCGAAAAAATCCACGATATGGTTGGCCGATCGAAGAGTAAAAGTGCGTGATATTGTTGATGCAATAGGCATTTCATATGGCAGTGTGGTTTCGATTTTAAGTGATCACTTGAAAAAGCTATCCGTAAGATGGGTGCCGCATTTGCTCTCAATTGTGTGTCATCTTCGTTTCCGTGGCAAAAATCCATAAGTTAGGCAATGAATTGCTCCCACATCCGCTATATTCTCCTGATTTAGCCCCAGTGACTATTTCCTATTTCCAAACCTAAAGAAATGGCTCGGTGGAAAGATATTTAGCTCTAACGATTAAATTATTGATTAAACAAATGCCTATTTTATGGACCTCGAAAAATCCTATTTTTTGGAAGGGATACTAAAATTGGAGAAACGTTGGACTAAGTGTATTGAGCTAAAAGGAGATTATGTTGAAAAATATTTTTTTTTTTTGCCAAAAAAAGTAACGGACTTAGTATATATACATATATACAGTATCGGACAAAACATTTAACCATTAATAATGTACGTACTTTTTCTAAATATAATTATTATTATAACTATTGTCCATTGTTGGCCACAAATTTTGCCCATCATTCTAGCAGTTTTCAAATGTCAGCTCGGAAAAACGACTCGCCTTTTGAGGCAATAAAATCATTCGACACATTTTTTGCATTGTGAAAATCTGCTGGGACAGGCCATGCGTCATCGACCGGAATTAATAGTAGTCCGTAGAAAACGGGGGATGGGATAAAACTTCCTATTTGAGCGTTTCCAACTAGGTTTTGATAGCGTTCCTCCGTGATCGTTTAGTTCGGTATGGGCAGCTCGCCGCACTGCTCTCACCAAATACAGAGTATAAGCTTCATGCCATGTACATTTGGCTTTGCGAAGGATGAATAGCTGTTCCGGCAAAACCCATGACTTTTTGCGCTTGGGGTTGTCCTAATGGATTCAATTTGCATCGCCAATTACAATGTGATGCAAAAAACCCTCCCTTTTTTCGAGGAGCTGTTCACAAGCGAAAATATCGCCTTTCGGTGTCGCGAGGCTTCAACTCGTATGACACCCAGTTTCCTTGTTTTTCAATCAATGTTATGGCTTTTAGGTGATTGTAGACTGTCGACTCATACATGATTCTGACAACTCTTAAAGAATTTGGCATTCGTCCACATAAATTAATAATTCCAATTCTTTGTCTTCAAACTTTTTGGGTTCATCCGGCTTTAATCGTTTGATTCCAAACATTCGGAGATTCAACTTCATTGTCATTACTATCAGTTTTCGAGAAAATATTAATATTTTTCTATGATGATGTTTTAAAAAATGTTTCACAAAGCTATAAAAAGTTTTCACAATTCTGAAAACTTAATAAATATGATGAAGAATTGATGACAAACGATCTATAAAACAGTTTCATCAATTTGATGAAACTTTTCCCCTGAATGCACACAATTAAATTATAAAATTTTTACCTCTTACGCATAAACAGGAATCAGTACATTAGCACACCTAATGTTGAATTTTTGTTCATCTTAATTAAATTAATTTAAGTCTGTTATCATAAAATCATTTCGTGTTTATTTTTAAAATTCAACAGTCTTCAAAATATATATATAATTTCCTACAAGGAAAGTTTTAACTATAATTCATGGAAATTATTAGATAAATAAAGTTGGTGGATATTATTTTATAAAAATGAAGATGGACAGCACACATTTATAACCATCCATACATACCCACCATCAAACAAAATAATATATGATAGTTTTTGTAGAAAGAAATATGATGCTAAAGCGGTTGGCCGGCACTAAAAGGGGCACCCATTTATAATGATGACGATCATCAGCTATGTTTACACATTTGAGTTGATTAACTAGGAAGAGAACTGTTGTTAAGTTTTCGAGAGCAATTCTACATATTTTTTAAAAAATAGTTTACCTAATATGTCTAAAAAATAAAAATACAGTAACGACAAAAATGTGTTTAAACTTTTCTTTTGTATACTCAGCAAATGTTAAAAAAAATTTAATTTAAAAAGTGTCTCTGTATATTTACTTTAATAGTATGGGTGTAAAAACGAATGAGACTGGTAGAAAATTTATACAAGCCAAACAAAAATTTTAAGGGGTAGCCTGATTTAAAGATATCAAGAAATAGAACATTATTGTTTTACATATGTATGTACATCTGAAGTACTTTTTTACAAAAATATTACTCGTATATTAAAATTTCAAAATGAAATTTAATGTATCAATGAGATATCTCCACTCAAGGACTTTGTAGGAACATACAAAATTCATAAAACTTTGTTAATTCTGATTACCACGGAATTTTAAACCAAATTCATTTTCAATTAAAAATTTAATTGATATGATTAAGATTTAAAAAAAAAATAAATTTGGAAATAGTTTTATTTGAAATTTTGTTGCCAATAATTTTTATATTTTAAAAATCCAACTGCCATATGTCCAAAAATGTCAAAGAATTGATGGATTATGTTCGTCCATTTAGACAATTTTTTAATACAATTGTGACTGAAGTATTTGAATTTAATAGGTTATCAGTTTGTAATTACTTGGGTTTTCGTTAGGAAAAGTACTATCGATTTGTGCAACTTGATTTCTTGAAGGCTCTTAATTAGGCTGTCACCTTAAGCTGTTAAATTTGAAAATATTTAAATAATCATTTTTATACCCTCTACCATATATGGTGAGGGTATATATCAGTTTGTCATTCCGTTTGTAACATCTCGAAATATAGGTCTAAGACCCCATAAACTATATATATTCGTGATCCTTATGCAATTTTAAGTCGATTTAGCGATGCCCGTCTGTCTGTTGAAATGGCGATCACGACGCGAAGGCGCAAGCGGGGGTGCCTATTTTTACCTGGACTGTTGGACATCCTCCCGAACAGTTTGGTATTGAAAATTAGCAAAATCGGGCCAGCGGTTAAAAAGTTATGAGTGAAAATGTGAAGATACCTCTAGATTTTCCATACAAATTGGTGTATTTTAGTACAATTTCATAGAAGCGACAGGTACTAAATATATTTTCTCATATTTTTTCATCAGTCGCTTAGAAATTAATAATATTTTGTATTCACCTCAAATATTTTTCACCTCAATAAATTTTTATCACCACTAATTTTTTTTTCACCACCAAACAATTTTTTTCACCTTTAAAATTTGTTTCACCTTCATAATTTTACTTCAAAAGTTTTTTACATTATTTGTATCAAAAACAGTAAAGACCATTTTTTTAGGATTTTTTAAAGCCAAGAAGGTAATTGTGGAGAAGAGATGTAAAGAGAAAATGAAAACAAAAATCATATAAACACAATCAAACATGTATGATTTGAATATTCAATAAATACTAAAGTATTAGCTAATGTTATTATAACACAAATAAAAAATATATTTCAAATTTTTAATTATGTTCAGATTTGATTTGAGAGCTTAAAATAATGAATAAATACTTTAACAACATTCCAAAAGAATGTAAAAAGCCGAATTTTTTGCTTAGTCACAATTTCAACTGTCGACGAATCGGCTTTTCATATGAAAACTTCTTATTCGCGAATAATCATATTATCTTATTTTTTGAGGTATATCAATTCGGAAATGAAAATATTGGTAATCATGACTCCGAAAATACTTCTAAAGAATCTTAAAATTTAATTTTGGGATCATGTCTTTTTCAAAATCGACATTGGTTGCAACTATTTGGATACTAGACCTTGGAAATACTAATGCTAGTTGAAAATTGCACAATTTCTCATTCAGGAGAATATGGGTTAAGTGTGCAAATAACGTAAGCATATACATATTCTACTCCCATACACTTAAGCTTCGAAATAATTTTCTATGTATGGTTTTGTTGCTAAAAAAAGGGAAACAAACAAAAAAAATCTAAAATAATACGATGACATCATAGGAATCACACCATGACGATGTCTCTCACGTCGTAAAAAACGTTCTCTTAGTTTTGTATGTGCAGATTTCAAAGGTTCAGCATCTTTTTAAATTGGATTTTTTGCGATTCCAATTGAATTTCTTTTCAAATCCAATTAGTTTTTAGCAGCTTTCCCAATTGGATTTGGAAAAAAGGTTTAAAAACAGGGAAATTTACTCAAATTTTTGCAGAAATCAGGGAAATTTGCTCAATTTTCCCCTGTTTTCTCAAAGTTTCCGAACCTTTGTATTCTGTATAAAATTTTATTTGGCTGCTGACGGCGTTGCATCCTCTATACTATTCTTCCTCTATGTAGGAATCCATAGTATGGTCTGTTGTGCATGCCCCTGTTAAACACACTTATCTTCAAGTACAAATTTATTTATTTTTTTTCTCATTTTTCATTTTCTTTAATTTTTTGCGTTTAGCCACCCTAAATATAAAAAATTCGGCTGTGCCGAATCTTTGAAACCCTCCACCAAAGGGGATGAAGATGATATACGTATATACTAAATTTTGCATGAACTGTAATATGAGTATGTTTTGCCAATTTATGTAACGAACTTTTGTTATTTAGTTTTAGCAATGTTATTTACAGAGGTCTGCTCTGTTAGCGACTTTAACATTGTTCATTGCATGAACTGTAATATGAGTATGTTTTGTCAATTTATGTAACGAACTTTTGTTATTTAGTTTTAGCAATGTTATTTACAGAGGTCTGCTCTGTTAGCGACTTTAACATTGTTCATTTTTACGTTAACTTAGTTATCATGTATGTAAGACAATAAATGTAATCGAACAATAAGAAGACTTAATAACATTTTTACTTACTTAACAGAAAAAAAATAGATACAGAAAAATTGTACAAATTTGTATGGAAAATTTAGAGGTACCTTCACATTTTCACTCATAACTTTTGAACCGCTTGACCGATTTTGCTCATTTTAAATACCAAACTGCTCGGGAGGATGTTCAATAATCTGGGTAAAAATAGGCACCCCCGCTTGCGTCTTCGCGTCGTGATCGTGATTTCAACAGACAGACAGACGGACATCGCTAAATCGACTTAAAATTGCATAAGGATCACGAATATATATACTTTATGGGGTCTTAAACCTATATTTCGACATATTACAAACGGAATGACAAACTGATATATACCCTCACCATATATGGTGGAGGGTATAAAAAAGGAACACATTTTTCTACAATGAAATTAATTCTTTTTTAGACTTTACTTCATTAAGAAGATTGTGAAAAAAAGCAGACGTACATTGCAATACAATTTTAAATGCCTAATTAAAAATACGTTACAATATGTACATATGTATGTAAATAAATATAGCAAGGTGTCAATTGTAGACTCGGGTGTAAAAAATTGTTCACTTAATCCTTGTAATATTAAATTACAATAGATTTAACCAACTGAATGGCCTTTAAACGAAGCCATATAACAAAACTTGAGTGACTAATGAAAATTAAATGTCATAATTTAAAAAAATAACCTTTAGATAAATTAACTAGAAAACACGTTAAAAAAATTTTACAATTTTTGTGGAAGACTTTGTTGGCAACGAAAAAATATTATGAAACTTTTTTTTAATAAAAATTAATTATTCTTCATTCATTTTTGAAACTAAAAGAAACATTATTTGAATTTCTGAGTAGGATTTTTTTTATTATTCAGTGACTTTGTTAGTTTTTATTCTTAATTCAAAAAAATTTAAAATTATTTTTTTTCAAAATTTTTAAACCTACCCAGTTAGAAATTGAGGCGCTTTGCATCGTTAACAAAAAGCATTTGACCAGTATTTGTTTTTACCATAATTTCAATGGTTTATACTAAAACTACTGGCACAAATTAATAAGAGCGTTATGCCAAAGTTTGCAAAAATATTTTCCTGTTACCTAGTAAGCAATTGTCATACGTACAAACAAAAAAAATAAATAAATAAACAATACACGAATACAAACTACGCTTTGTTAAAATCAGTTTACAAAAACTCTAGTGTGATATAAAACATTTAATAATTTGTTTTACAAACTTTTTATTTGAGTGTATCCCCCTGTAGCTGCCTTTAAAAATATTTATTTATTTTTTATTTATTCAGTTCAGTTCAGTAAGGGCCAAAAAATATATATTACACAGAAATAATTACATCTAAGTTATTAATATAAAAAAAAAATAATTTTTAGAAACTTACATTCTTTGAGCTTCTAATACGAGTTTTTTACCACAAATAGTCAATAAATGTGAAATTAATTTTTATGAATTTATGTAATTTTATTTTTTCCCCTTCGTGTCTCGTTCTCTATTAATTAATGGGAAAAATCTAACTGTTGCTTCACTATACTACGTACTTTAAAATTATTATTTAAGGAAGGTGTTACCATAGAAAACAAAAAATTATCAAAGTTTTTATATTGTTTTTCAATGTAGTAATATTTTCTCTATGTTTTCACTTAGAAATTCTTAAAAATGTTACATTTTTTATTATGTTTAGACCAGTGTAGAACCAAATATAAATTTTGAACAACCAGAGTTTAAAATCGGCTGTTATTGTACAGTCAAGACGGCACAAAAAAAAAAAAAACTAAAATCGTGTTTCAATTAATATATTTGTTCATTCAATTAAACATTTAATTGAATTTGGACCAATTAAGGAATTTGACGTTTGATTTAAACTTTTTTGGAAAATTATTTAGTTAGTCTTGAAATTATTTCAGTTAGTCTTTAATCAGTTAAAAATTTTAATATCAATAAAAAACTTATTTGAAGTTCTTAAGAATTTTGCTTGAAAGTCACAACATTGCGTCAAAATTTTCGGATGTGGTATTTTATAAAAAATATATATGTAATATATAATGTATGTAAATGTATGTTCGATTTAACGTTTTAACATTTTAAAAATGCTTAAAATTTTTAATTGATACATCTTAATTTATTTATAGGAATTATCTTTAAATATTTAATTAAAAAAGGAATTGAAAATATTAAACATTTATGGAAAGCAAATTTTATTTTAAACATATTTTTAATTGAAATCTATTGGGGATAAACGATTTGTTCTATTTAGTAGCCAACCAAAAACTCTAGTAGGGCTTATTAAGCCATTAGCAAAGTTGTTTGGCCTTATCGGGCCAAAATTTTAAATATTTTTTACATATTACAAATATTCCCTTTATAATGCTTTTTCTAAAGTATGTATGTATATACCCCCCTTAAAATTCATTCTAAACCTGCATGCAAGTTTCTTTTCTTTACTCTTTTACCGCCAATTACCAACGTACACAATTTTGTATATCTGGTTTTCTTCCATGTTTTATTTATTCTATTTTTGTTGGGCTTTTAATATTTCTAAAATATCCACACAGAAATTAATGTATTTTTGGATTATTTGTGTCACTACTTACCTTACGTTGAGCTTCAGCTGCAAAGCCAGACTTTGGTGCACAATTTTTGTGGAAGACTTTGTTGGCAACGAAAAAATATTATGAAACTTTTTTTTAATAAAAATTAATTATTCTTCATTCATTTTTGAAACTAAAAGAAACATTATTTGAATTTCTGAGTAGGATTTTTTTTATTATTCAGTGACTTTGTTAGTTTTTATTCTTAATTCAAAAAAATTTAAAATTATTTTTTTTCAAAATTTTTAAACCTACCCAGTTAGAAATTGAGGCGCTTTGCATCGTTAACAAAAAGCATTTGACCAGTATTTGTTTTTACCATAATTTCAATGGTTTATACTAAAACTACTGGCACAAATTAATAAGAGCGTTATGCCAAAGTTTGCAAAAATATTTTCCTGTTACCTAGTAAGCAATTGTCAGACGTACAAACAAAAAAAATAAATAAATAAACAATACACGAATACAAACTACGCTTTGTTAAAATCAGTTTACAAAAACTCTAGTGTGATATAAAACATTTAATAATTTGTTTTACAAACTTTTTATTTGAGTGTATCCCCCTGTAGCTGCCTTTAAAAATATTTATTTATTTTTTATTTATTCAGTTCAGTTCAGTAAGGGCCAAAAAATATATATTACACAGAAATAATTACATCTAAGTTATTAATATAAAAAAAAAATATTTTTTAGAAACTTACATTCTTTGAGCTTCTAATACGAGTTTTTTACCACAAATAGTCAATAAATGTGAAATTAATTTTTATGAATTTATGTAATTTTATTTTTTCCCCTTCGTGTCTCGTTCTCTATTAATTAATGGGAAAAATCTAACTGTTGCTTCACTATACTACGTACTTTAAAATTATTATTTAAGGAAGGTGTTACCATAGAAAACAAAAAATTATCAAAGTTTTTATATTGTTTTTCAATGTAGTAATATTTTCTCTATGTTTTCACTTAGAAATTCTTAAAAATGTTACATTTTTTATTATGTTTAGACCAGTGTAGAACCAAATATAAATTTTGAACAACCAGAGTTTAAAATCGGCTGTTATTGTACAGTCAAGACGGCACAAAAAAAAAAAAAACTAAAATCGTGTTTCAATTAATATATTTGTTCATTCAATTAAACATTTAATTGAATTTGGACCAATTAAGGAATTTGACGTTTGATTTAAACTTTTTTGGAAAATTATTTAGTTAGTCTTGAAATTATTTCAGTTAGTCTTTAATCAGTTAAAAATTTTAATATCAATAAAAAACTTATTTGAAGTTCTTAAGAATTTTGCTTGAAAGTCACAACATTGCGTCAAAATTTTCGGATGTGGTATTTTATAAAAAATATATATGTAATATATAATGTATGTAAATGTATGTTCGATTTAACGTTTTAACATTTTAAAAATGCTTAAAATTTTTAATTGATACATCTTAATTTATTTATAGGAATTATCTTTAAATATTTAATTAAAAAAGGAATTGAAAATATTAAACATTTATGGAAAGCAAATTTTATTTTAAACATATTTTTAATTGAAATCTATTGGGGATAAACGATTTGTTCTATTTAGTAGCCAACCAAAAACTCTAGTAGGGCTTATTAAGCCATTAGCAAAGTTGTTTGGCCTTATCGGGCCAAAATTTTAAATATTTTTTACATATTACAAATATTCCCTTTATAATGCTTTTTCTAAAGTATGTATGTATATACCCCCCTTAAAATTCATTCTAAACCTGCATGCAAGTTTCTTTTCTTTACTCTTTTACCGCCAATTACCAACGTACACAATTTTGTATATCTGGTTTTCTTCCATGTTTTATTTATTCTATTTTTGTTGGGCTTTTAATATTTCTAAAATATCCACACAGAAATTAATGTATTTTTGGATTATTTGTGTCACTACTTACCTTACGTTGAGCTTCAGCTGCAAAGCCAGACTTTGGTGCACAATTTTTGTGGAAGACTTTGTTGGCAACGAAAAAATATTATGAAACTTTTTTTTAATAAAAATTAATTATTCTTCATTCATTTTTGAAACTAAAAGAAACATTATTTGAATTTCTGAGTAGGATTTTTTTTATTATTCAGTGACTTTGTTAGTTTTTATTCTTAATTCAAAAAAATTTAAAATTATTTTTTTTCAAAATTTTTAAACCTACCCAGTTAGAAATTGAGGCGCTTTGCATCGTTAACAAAAAGCATTTGACCAGTATTTGTTTTTACCATAATTTCAATGGTTTATACTAAAACTACTGGCACAAATTAATAAGAGCGTTATGCCAAAGTTTGCAAAAATATTTTCCTGTTACCTAGTAAGCAATTGTCAGACGTACAAACAAAAAAAATAAATAAATAAACAATACACGAATACAAACTACGCTTTGTTAAAATCAGTTTACAAAAACTCTAGTGTGATATAAAACATTTAATAATTTGTTTTACAAACTTTTTATTTGAGTGTATCCCCCTGTAGCTGCCTTTAAAAATATTTATTTATTTTTTATTTATTCAGTTCAGTTCAGTAAGGGCCAAAAAATATATATTACACAGAAATAATTACATCTAAGTTATTAATATAAAAAAAAAATATTTTTTAGAAACTTACATTCTTTGAGCTTCTAATACGAGTTTTTTACCACAAATAGTCAATAAATGTGAAATTAATTTTTATGAATTTATGTAATTTTATTTTTTCCCCTTCGTGTCTCGTTCTCTATTAATTAATGGGAAAAATCTAACTGTTGCTTCACTATACTACGTACTTTAAAATTATTATTTAAGGAAGGTGTTACCATAGAAAACAAAAAATTATCAAAGTTTTTATATTGTTTTTCAATGTAGTAATATTTTCTCTATGTTTTCACTTAGAAATTCTTAAAAATGTTACATTTTTTATTATGTTTAGACCAGTGTAGAACCAAATATAAATTTTGAACAACCAGAGTTTAAAATCGGCTGTTATTGTACAGTCAAGACGGCACAAAAAAAAAAAAAAACTAAAATCGTGTTTCAATTAATATATTTGTTCATTCAATTAAACATTTAATTGAATTTGGACCAATTAAGGAATTTGACGTTTGATTTAAACTTTTTTGGAAAATTATTTAGTTAGTCTTGAAATTATTTCAGTTAGTCTTTAATCAGTTAAAAATTTTAATATCAATAAAAAACTTATTTGAAGTTCTTAAGAATTTTGCTTGAAAGTCACAACATTGCGTCAAAATTTTCGGATGTGGTATTTTATAAAAAATATATATGTAATAATGTATGTAAATGTATGTTCGATTTAACGTTTTAACATTTTAAAAATGCTTAAAATTTTTAATTGATACATCTTAATTTATTTATAGGAATTATCTTTAAATATTTAATTAAAAAAGGAATTGAAAATATTAAACATTTATGGAAAGCAAATTTTATTTTAAACATATTTTTAATTGAAATCTATTGGGGATAAACGATTTGTTCTATTTAGTAGCCAACCAAAAACTCTAGTAGGGCTTATTAAGCCATTAGCAAAGTTGTTTGGCCTTATCGGGCCAAAGTTTTAAATATTTTTTACATATTACAAATATTCCCTTTATAATGCTTTTTCTAAAGTATGTATGTATATACCCCCCTTAAAATTCATTCTAAACCTGCATGCAAGTTTCTTTTCTTTACTCTTTTACCGCCAATTACCAACGTACACAATTTTGTATATCTGGTTTTCTTCCATGTTTTATTTATTCTATTTTTGTTGGGCTTTTAATATTTCTAAAATATCCACACAGAAATTAATGTATTTTTGGATTATTTGTGTCACTACTTACCTTACGTTGAGCTTCAGCTGCAAAGCCAGACTTTGGTGCACGATTGACTGACATTTTTTTTTTGGTTTTTAAAAACGAGTTTTAATAGGGTAAATTAATATAAAAACAAAATTATTTAAAATACTTAAAAGCGGTTATAATACAGCTTAAGTTTTTGTCGTTTTGTTTGTTGCTTTCTCAATATCCAATTGTTGCGTATTATGCAAAAATTGTTTAATTTGTTTTCTTTTTTGTGTTGTATTATTTTGTATCACAGTTTTACGTGTATTTTTCTTCCGTACGTCTTTGCGGTTGAACGTTTCAACTAGTTATGATTATTACCAGTTTTAGTGCATGAATATTAACCATTTTACTTGTCACATTATTTGTTGTACGGTGTAATTTCACTTTTAGTAGAAGCTAGGGTTGCAGTTTAGTATAACATTTTTGTTGTTGTTATATTTAGGGTTGTTCAAAATAGTAGTATTTGGAGTGATCATAACTGTCAGTACGTTTGAATACAAAACTGAATTTACAGTAGTTGCTACTTAATTGGTCACGAGTTAATATTTGAAATTAAAATAGATTTTTATTAATTTTAGCACAAGTTAATAAAAGAACAAATCCCCAGCGACATATTAGTAAAGGGCACTTGAAAAGTATATGTTTGTATTCGGCGCTGTTTTAAGTTTCGAATCCACATAAAAAAATTGGAATGTTTCGGTTTTTTTTTTGCTCTGCATTGATCCACATCCAAATACTTAATTCGTTTTATTGCGTGTAAAAAAAGCTTGGTGAAATTAAAACGAATCCAAATTTAAAAATTTCAGTTTTGCACACTGGGGTTTCATAAAGTACAGAAATAAAAATACCAAAACTTTCATATATCCCTCGTTTAATTTAGTGAGGGCTTTTTGGCACAAAATTGATCAATAGGGTTAAATTCATATATTTTTATTAAGTTTCATTTAATGATATTACAACACTAACTACAGGAATTATATTCTGAAAATTTGGTCAAAATCGAACAGTGGCGGCATAGGTCAAAGCTTAATTTTTCTAAAATTGTAAATATTTTATGAAAATGATGACGAAATATCGAGAGGTATCATCGTATTTTGATCAAAGTTGACTAAACTAATTTCTGTAATTGCTAATTAATATTTAAAAAATCAAAAATTAACCCTTTTATGCACTGGGGAGGGGGAATAACCCAATACTTTTTAATGTTAAACATCGCCCTTTCATTCCAATATCTGCTGTGAGAATGATCCAACATTTTTTCAAATGCTAGAATGCGCACGAAAGCTGTTTTCGTATATGGACTACGCCAGAATGCGAAATAGAGCAATTATACGTTTATTAACAAACACATAATTCATTTGTTAGCTTTCCAATATTTTAATATTTTTCTTTACATTTTAAAGAAAACAGCCAAGATTTTCCAAGACTTGGCAGCATTTTTATAAAGTATTAAGCCTCATTTAGTCAAACGTAACATGACGTATTTCCTCGTATTTGTCCTCGAGGATCATATGTATTGTTGTTTTGATAAATTTGAAAGGGCTGCTGGATATATTTAATGTTTATCGAATATTTGTGTAAATTTGTATTAAAAAGGAAAAAAATGTAATTACCCACTTTAGAATTTTTTTTTAACTGATTGCACAATATCCGAAGAAGAAATTTTTCTAATCCTTTTTTTTTGAAAGACAATAATTTGATGGGCACTATACATTTCATTGTTAATACTGTTGAATTCCCTGTCCCATAAAAGAAGTAAAAAAAGACTTAAATTCGGCTGGGCCGAATTCTTGAATACCCAATATCCAAAAAAATGTTCTACTGTTTTTGATACAAATATGGTAAAAAACTTAAGAAGTAAAATTTGAAGGTGAAAAAATTTTTTGAGATAAAAACTTTTTTTGGATGTGAAAACAAATTTTATGGTGAAAAAAAAATTTCGAGGTAAAAAAATTTTAGTGGTGAAAATAATTATTCAATTTTAAGCGACTGGTGAAAAACAAGACAAAATATTTATTTTTAGTTTTAAATAAAAATACAATATTTTTACATACATATATAATAAAAATTACGAAATTTATAAAGCGAACTCGTAAAATTAAGACATTTCGAAGCATATTCATAAACAACTTCCTTTTCGAAAGTATTGATTTAAAAATAAATAAACAGACATAAAAACTATCAAGGTGTCAGTTGCAATTAATAAGTTCGGCCTATAAAATTACCGTTTGCAATCATATTTTGGTTTTTCAAATTAGGAATTCTTTAAAAATTTTGCAACACATTATTAAATAAAATGTAACCGTTTCTAAACGAAATTAATGTAGTGTGAACTAAGTCATAAATTCCGAACAAAATTATCTGTTTTCTTGTAAAAATTTGTCAACATTTTTGTGACAAAAAGGTGTCTTGGCAGCCTTAGTAAATTAAAATAACGTCCGATCCTGATTCTAGACCTTTTTTGTTCAATTTTGATAATATTTTTAATGCTAAATAGAAGCATAATTCATGGACATATTTGTTGGAAAAAATGTGAGTGTTTTCAAATTATATTCCTTCTTACTCATCTTTTAAAGGATAAAAAAAAAATAAATAACTCAAAAGATTTTATTTTAGTTCATATAAAAGCAATTAGTTTAATGAAAATATTGGCGATTCTAAACTGCAGCAAAACTAACGACTTGAACAAGGGGAGAACAAACAACTTTTTCTGCGTATGTGTCATATCAAAAATTTAGGGCGTACAATAGCAAACTAACATAAAGTGAGGTGTTATTGGAAAGGGATTTTCTGATTTCTTTAAGTAAAAGTCTCATTCGTTTCTTTTAGATGTTTGTTTAAATAATTTTAGATTTTTTTATTGAATTATTTTAACAAAATTAAAACAGTTTTTGTTTAATCAAAGCATTTGTTTTTTTTTTCTATAATATTATAGGTAAATACAAAAAATAAACTATTAAATAATCATATATATGAAAAAAAAAATGTATTTATAATTAACATTAACTACACAGAGAAAAAAATATAATTAATGTTTTCATTATTTTTAATTTTTAGATGCTTGACTCTTTCTAATTAATTTGTAAATTACAATCAGACCTTTTTTGTAGTTTAATTTATCATGCTCACGCGTATTACAGTTTTAAATTATGCGAATTTAGGGTTTTGAAAAGGTTTTTTTTTTATTATTTATTTTTAATATTAATTATGTAAACCTATAATGCTATCTTTATTTTAAATAATATTATTAAATAAAAAAATTTAAATACAAAATATCGTTACCTTAGTCCGAAAACCTGGTAAGTCACATATTTATGAAAATTCAGATTTTGTCACAGAAAAATAGAACAACTCAAAACACATCATTTACAACAAAAAAAGTTACCATTATGTTGTTCCAACTTGTTGTTTTGCAGTGGTACGAAAATCTGTTAAGTCCCATAAATAACAAAATATTAAAAAAAACACTTGTTAAGTCCAATGAATTTCAATATTTTTTGTAATCATGTTAAACTAGATTTTTGTTCATTTAAATTACACAAAGTCTTTGCGAAATTTACATAAAAAAATATTTAGTTGCATTAAAAACATACAAATCAGGTAACTATTACTATTACAACTTTTGGTCAAACATTGATTTGTTATAAACCTCATTAGAAATTTCCATGGATTCTGCTTATAAAACTAACACCAGTAGTAACGAATATGGGTTTGAATCAGATGACGGGGTTGTAGGCCTTGTTCCCTATGGATTTAATTCTGATTCTGATGATTCATACGAGCTACCTTCTACATCAAAGCAGCGAAACAAGAGAGTCCGCGTTAAAAATTTTACATGGTTTGATACCATAAATAAAAAGCGTAGAGAACAGGGGAAAAGTTATTTTGGAAGACAAAATGAAGGTAATCATTGGAATTATAAAAATATAAAAGAGAGACGTACAATGAAGGAAAGATGCAATTGTAACAAAAGTGTTACCATGAAATGTGAAAGTATTACTGATACTGATAGACAAAAAGTATTTACAGAATTTTGGCAAATGAGTTGGAGTGAAAAAAAAATTTTTGTTAATACATTGATTCAAACTGTTCCATGTGTAAGGCCTAGAAATAGAAAAGCTGAAAACAAATCGAAAAGAAGTCGAACATTACAATATTATCTGAAGGTAAATAATACAAATATTAGAGTTTGCAAAACATTTTTCATTAATACTTTGGGCATTGGTCGACAAACTGTTATCGATTGGGCTAAAAAGCCTTTAGCATCAAGTATTAGTTTAAAGAAAACGGCTCCCAAAATAAGTAACATAACAGAAGAGAGACAATGCCTTAGCCTGTTTTTTGATTCTTTGCCATCATTGGAATCGCATTACTGCCGTGCTAGAACTAATAAAAAATATCTGCTCGCAGAGTGGGGCTCTAAACAAAAGCTTTACGAGTTTTATGTAAATGACTGGTGCTGCAAAAAAGAAATTCGACCTCTATCAATTTCAGTTTTCTTTGAAATGTTTGATGTTAAAAATCTAGCCTTATTTTCTCCCAAAAAAGACCAATGTGAAAAATGTGCAAAATATTCAGTTGGAAACCTCTCACAAGAGGAATATACAATTCACCAAAAAAAGAAGAAAGATGCAAGAAATGAAAAAAACAAAGATAAAGCTGAAGAAACACATGTCTACACAGTTGACCTTCAAGCGGTTTTAATGGCTCCAAAATCCCAAGTGAGCAGCTTATACTACCGCACAAAGTTACAAGTACACAATTTAGTATTTTATAATATAAAAAACCAAAAAGCTTACTGTTTTTTATGGAATGAAGTGGAAGGTGGATTAGGTGCTGAAGAGTTTGCAAGTATTTGGACTTATTTTATTGAAAAAAAAGTTCTTTGTGGAAATGAAAATCCAGGAAAATTAATTTTTTATAGCGATGGTTGTACTTATCAAAATCGCAATTGCGTGATGAGTAACGCCTTGCTTAATATAGCAATAAAACAAAACATTATGATTGAACAAAAAATTCTTGAAATCGGCCATACACAAATGGAGGCAGACAGTGTACACTCCTCCATAGAACGAGCTATAAGAAATAGAAATATTGATGTCCCCGCTGAATATATTAGTATATGTAAAACAGCAAGAAAGAAACCTGAACCCTATGATGTCACTTATTTAGATTATTCGTTTTTTAAAAATTTTAACAACGTTCAATTTTTTAAAAGTATTCGGCCCGGAAATGGTAAAGGAGATCCTAAAGTAACCGATATTCGTGGTATTAAATATACTCCAAATAGCGAAATATATTTTAAACTTACATTTTCTGATGACTGGAAAATTCTTCCTCAAAGAATAAATTAAAAAATAAGCGCTTTGGAGTTTTCAAATTTGCAACAACTCTACTTGGAAAAAAGAAAGATAACTGCTAAGAAATATGAAGATTTGCAATACTTAAAATCAACTCTTCCTAAAGACCACCACCAATTTTATGATAATTTACCTCATCAATGATTTTTTTTTATTTTTATTACTTTATTTTATAAAATGTGAATTAATTTAGTTATTTTTGTCAGCGGCAATGAAGTAAGCCTGCATTATGTTGTTATTTGTTTTAAAATAATAAAAAAATAATATAAAAAACCACAAAAACAATAAAAAATCAATACTAAACATATTTACAGAAAATCTGGTAAGTCCATAGAAACTTTTGAAAAATATAAACTGTAAATCTGTTAAGTCACAAATCAGCTTATAACTCAAAAACTACTTTATTTTAAAATTTGAAGATTATTGGTATAAAAGCCATACAAATAGAGGAATAAAATGGCGTTTACGGATTTTAAAAATATTAACAACAAAAGAAGTTATTAAGTTTTTGTCTCTCCTGAACAATTTGAATTATAGGACTTACCAGGTTTTAAGGTAACGATATATCAATTAATTGTTGCACAATTTCAAATGAAAAGATAATAAAACTTTGAAAAATTTACAAGAAATAAAACAATAGCAGAACAAGTAGGAAAAGCAAAGGCAGAATATTATATATAAGGGGAATAAATTGTAACTAAATTTTCTTGCATACAGAAAAGGCTAAAAATAAAAAATCTTACAGAAAAAATTCTCATATATAATAAAAAAAAATAGACTATAAAAAATTAAAACAATGACAAAAAATTTACATAAAGTTATTTCTAAAATTTAAACATTTATTCATACAACAGAAAAATTATGTTTTTTTTGATTTTTAATGATTTGTTAAGACTGAATTTGAGTTTGTTGCCTAAAGAAGATTTAAAAAATAACAATTTCAATTTTTAGTTGTTGGAAATTTTAAATGTACGCTGAGTTTTAAAAGGTTTGCTGACACTATGACTTTTTTGAAGAAGTACCAAGCTTTTTTGTACCTAAAATAGTATTATTTCTTTGAAAATAGTACCCGAAAAAACTGTATTAAAAAGGATTATCTTTAAAATAGTACTAAATCTAGCACATATCTTTGAAAAAGTACTAAAAATTAATATGTTTCTTTGAAATATATATATATATATTTTTGTTCTCTTTAAATCAATACTAAAAGCAAGTATGTACTAATAATAATTAAAGTAATTTTATTACAGGAGTATTGATAGTAGATAACCTTTATTTTATTTAGTACCCTTTATAATAATTCTAAAAAGACATAATAAAAATAAGCCTTAAAATATTGGTATTATTTTGAAAGCATAGCAATTATAACCGATGTTTAAATTATTACTAAGAATAGAACTTTTCCTTTGAAAGAGTAGTTCTAAAAATAGTAAACTTTCTTTAAGATAGTACTATAACTTCGAAATGGTACTAAAAATGTCCAACTTTGCTTGAAAATGTACTAAAAGTATCAGCCCTGTTAAAAAGGAGTACATACTAACAATAAAGTCCATTTTCTAAATTATAACCATTTTAACGACTAATGAAATTAATTTTTTTTAAGGGGTGTTTTCATTTTAAAAGTATTAATTAAGTACATCAATATTTTTTTTAATGGATCTCTAAAATTAAAAAAGTACTGAAAATCTGTCTGAAAGTGTAACGGCCTTTTTGGAAATAGTACTAAAAGTAGCAACTCTTAAAAAAAATAGTACTAATTCTTTGAAAACACATTTTGTCATTATTTCTAACATTTTAGAATACAATATCTTTTGAAAGAGTTCGAAAATCATAAGCTTTGTTTTTGTGCTTTAACCAAGGACCCTTGAAACCAGGATGAACAAACTACATTTTTTTTAGCCACGCATGATGCCATGGTGCCATGATGCCATGATGCCAAATGACGAAACTACAAAAAATTCTTAGGCGACACCATGAAATTCTTAGGCGATTTACAGAAACATTTAGCCAAATGCAATGGTACAACTCCAAGTACAGTGATTGTGTTGTGAATGTATACATGTTTGAATTTTTTTTTTCCTAACATTCAACAAAAACACCATATTAATTATTATTATAACAAACAAATGGATATTTGATTGTTTTTGCTTAAGACAACAAACAAAACAATGGTAAACGTGAGTATGAAAGAGAAAAAAAAACACTAAACAACGGTAAACATGAGTAAAGATAAAAAAACCCATTTTAATAAACGTTTACATATTATTATAATATTTAAATTTTTAATGTAAATTTCTTAAATATAAATAAATAAATTCTTAATTTTACTAAAGAAACGTAGAATGAATATTAATTAATGAATAAACAATGATCCGCTGTGTCGTCTTTGTGTGGAGTTTAATAAGTTTTATTAGCAAATTCAGTTATCCAAAAATAGAATGACCTTAAAACGCAATATTATTTTGTATTTAAATAATTAATGTTTTTATTTTGTTTCCTGTATATTTGTATTGTAATCCTTAGTCTGTAAGGATAATTATAATCTATTGACTTAATAAAAAAAAAAAATTAGAAATAAATTTTTTTAAAAATAAATGAAATCATATTTTATTAAATTTATCTTTAAGAATATAATGAATTAAAAAAGTCATATTTATCACAGAATTAAACAAAACTTAGAGCAAACAAATTATCATTTTCTTTCCTGAATTACATGGAAAATAGTAAAATTAAGAATTTATTTATTTATTTATATTTAAGAAATTTACATTAAAAATTTAAATATTATAATAAAATGTAAATGTTTATTAAAATGGGGTTTTTTATCTTTACTCATGTTTACCGTTGTTTTGTGTTTTTTGTCTCTTTCATACTCACGTTTACCATTGTTTTGTTTGTTGTCTTAAGCAAAAACAATCAAATATCCATTTGTTTGTTATAATAATAATTTATATTGTGTTTTTGTTGAATGTTAGGAAAAAAAAATTCAAACATGTTTACATTCACAACACAATCACTGTACTTGGAGTTGTACCATTGCATTTGGCTAAATGTTTCTGTAAATCGCCTAAGAATTTCATGGTGTCGCCTAAGAACTTTTTGTAGTTTCGTCATTTGGCATCATGGCATCATGGCACCATGGCATCATGCGTGGCTAAAAAAAATGTAGTTTGTTCATCCTGGTTTCAAGGGTCCTTGCTTTAACCAAAAATATCAATATGTTTTGAAAGGATCTAAGGTATTTAAGAGTGCTGACAGAAATTTCTGAAAATAATACTAAAATTAATACTTTTTGAAAATAGTACTAAAAGAAGCAAAACTTACTTGCAAACAAGTAAAACTTTGCATTTCTTTCTAAAATGTACTAAAAATAGAAATATATTTTCTAATTTCTTTGAAGTAATGTCCCCTAAAAAAAACCTCTAAAACTGAAATTTGCAACATATTCAAATCTTTGTTCAAAATAAAAATTCTAAAATTTTTATGAAATATTATAATGTGTGCTTGATTTATTAAATTTTGAATAGTTTTAAATAATTTAATTTTCAAATATTCTGCCTTACATTTATTGATTGTGTTCCCTGTTATTTTATGATCTTGTATCGTGTTTCTTCTGTTTTTTTTTTCTATTTTTTTATATAATTTAAATTATATAGTATTTTATGTTTTAATAAAAATCGCTAAGCATTTTTTTTAATTATTTTATATATTGTTTTTGTAAATAGAATTATTTTGTTTTTCTTCTCAAAAAAATTTGCTCTAATTAATAGGCACACTGTTAAAAATAAAAAATAGTTTTGAAAAATATAGTATGAAATTCCTTTTGAAAAACTCGCTTACTAACAAAAGCATTTTTCATTAAAGGTATTTTTTTCCCTTAGCAATGCTGGCCTTTTAATGAAAAAATTTAAATTCTTTATAAGAAGCTTTGGTAAATAATTTAAATTTGTTTTTTTTTTAATATAATTATAATTATCTACAAACTAAGCTAACTTGTTTTGAAAGGTATTTTTTGTTTTGTTTGATATTTAAACGTGTCCTTCTTATATTTTGTTTAGAAGCTTTTTTTTTGTTTAAATATATATTTCTTAGTAACCATAATTTGTCGCGTATTGTTTTAAATTTTTAGAAAGTAAATAGTTTTTTTGTTTGTTTGTATTTTTTATGTTAGGAGTAGAGCAGGAAAATTTATTTAAAACACTCCTGTTTATCATCATCCTCATTAGCAGCATATCAAACTTTTTGTTTCATACAGCAGCATTTGGTAGTTATAAACCCATTATTTTCTTTTTCTCAATTTAAATATATAACCTACGTCAGTTAATCTCTGTTTTAGCTCTTTTTCTTAAACTCACAGCAATGAAATATCTAAAATTAATATATACAAATTCAATATATTTTTAAGACATTTGCAAGTCTTTTTTAAATAGATTTATATTATACCTTTAGTTTCATGACTATCAGCAGTGACTAGTGTAGTTGTTGTTGTTGTTAATAAGCTATTATTGTTATTGAAATTAACATTATTATCTTGTGAATCAAGACTTAAATCAATTAATTGATTTGTTGATGGTTTGTAAAATATCGATATCACTAAAAAGAAATTGTTTATAATTGTATTAATTAAATGGAATTTTTTAAATTATATTAACAAATAGTTGTATTGTTTGTCAATACAAAGTACTTTTTTTTATTAAAAAAACATACAGTGACTGTCATTAATATTCGGTTTTTATTTATAAGTTTTTAAAAGCCGAAAACTTTCAGTGAATATAATGACATATAATTAATGTTTATTTTTTACTTAAATACATATATATAGCACATTTTGCACTATTTGTTTATAATTAATATTAAAAAAAAATTTAAATAAATCAGAAATTCATATACTACAGAAATGCATGTTTCATTAATATTCGGTTTTTTGTTACACCATAAAATGCAACCCTGTAAATCTGCGTGTCTACACAATTTATTTGCAAAACGGGGAAACCCACGTTAATTGAAGTCAAGCAAATAAATTTAGCTTAATAAACATTGTTATTGAAAGTTTTTTTATATAAAAGCCGCAATGGGACGTAAAGGTAAAAAAACTTCGTTAGAGCAAAGAAATTTAGTGCAAAAGGCAAAAAATATAACTTGGCAGCCAAAAAAGCTTACCGAAATGGAAGAGCGCCGTATTGTTAGAAAAATCAAGGTAAACCCACGCTTAAGTGCCCCTAAAATTGTTACTGAAGTAAAGGCGGAATTTGGAAAGATAGTTTCGAAAGAATTTAAGAAATAGAAAACTGGTAGGAAGACGTCATATTTCTTGATGAAAGCAAATTTAATTTATTTGGAAGTGACGGAAGAACTATGGTGTGGCGGAAGCCGAATGAAGAGTTAAAGGGAAAAATATAACCCCAACAGTTAAGCACGGGGGTGGAAGTGTGATGGTGTGGGGCTGCATATCAGCGAAAGGAGTTGGAAATCTAGTATTTATTGATGGAATTTTGAACAAGGACCATTATTTGCAATATTTGAGAGATAATTTAAAACAATCTGCAGAAAAAATGGGAATTTCAACAACTTTTAAACTGTATCAGGACAACGACCCTAAACATAAAGCCCACGTTGTTCGTGAGTGGCTGCTTTATAATTGCCTAAAAGTGATTAATACGCCCGCTCAATCCCCTGACATGAATCCCATAGAAAACCGGTTTCTTCGAAAAGCGAAATAAAAAAAAGGCTGCAGGAAGAATGGAATAAAATCAGTGTCGATTTCTTACAAAAAATTGTTTACAACATGCCAAATCGTCTCTCTGAGGTGATAAAAAATAAGGGCTACCCAACCGGATATTAATTTGTTTTTTTTAAGTTTTTGTTTAAAAAATAATTTTACATGTACCGAAAAAGCGAATATTAATGAAATATGAATTACTTTAGTTTTTTTCTTTTTGTTTTTTTAATGTATTTTGTTCATTATTTCGAATTCTAAATTTAGTTTTTTATGTTCTCCAAGTGCATCTAATAAATAAAAAAAATATTATCTTTGATTTTTTATTATTTTCCGTTAAATTTGTTTGCTTTTATTAACTTGCATAAAAAACCGAATATTAATGACAGTCAGTGTACTTTATATTAATATTTTCACACAAGATTTGTCAGTTTCAAGATTAACTAAACTTTGTAATATGAAAATGGAAAATACAAATATTTATTTATTTTATTTATTAATCGTATAATTACAAATTATATGTTAATACCCTAACCGAGCACTAGCAACAAAGGCCTTCGGCTCGTTGTAGCGAAAACAGACCAGAGCCTCTGGTGGGAATTGAACCCACGACCCCCGCACTGATAAGCTAGCACGCTACCAACTAGCCTACCGGGGCGCTCAAAAATACAAATAATAACACGGTGTTACAGTGAAAATATAATAATAGTTTAAAAGTTGTCATGTCGGAAGATTTTTCACGATTTGGACGATTTTCAAATGCACATAACTTTAAAAAAAAAATTAAATTTTTTTCTGGAAATACGTGTAAAATATTTTTTAATGTTTAATACGTCTGCCTTATTTAGAGTAAATCGGAAGAGATGTTGTAAAAAAGGTGTTCGGTCTGACATGGATTGTCTGACTCATAACGGTCGAGCTAACCACTTGCTTTTTGGCCAAAAAAAAAAAAAAAAAAACTGCGCTCTTTCTATTAACAATGGTCCGCCCACATGAATATTAGACTGCCGACATTGCGTAAACCATAAAAGAAGAGAATTCTCTATATTACATGTTTTGATGCTTTATTTTACTTTTCGAAGGTCCTTGCTATATAAATTCTATCTTGTGTAAAACAGATAATGTATGACATTTGCAATTTCAGTGTTCAAAGTAACGTTAATAACACTAGGTCACAAATAACAAACTTTTGTCTGTTATTTGTTTCTAGCATACTTTTTCTCATGGATTTGGACCTACTGAACACGAAAATGAATTTTAAAAATTTTTCTGTCGATTGGTTTGCGAGATACAAATTTTTTAATTTTTTTTTTTTAATTTTTGGAGGTACACTTACTATTTTGAGCATATCTTTAGTCTTCTTTGACCTATTTTATCCTACTACTACTCAAATTAAAGACAATTGAGCCGTCTACAACTTATTCTCAGAAAATTTTCAAATCGGGTTAGTAGTTTTGATGTTGGCGGCTTAAAAAGGTTAAAAAACTGCGTTTTTTTAGTAAAAATGTGGCTGAAAAATTCATATAAAAATTCATATAAAATGTAAAACGCGATGTTAACAGCGATTTTAATTTTTTTACGTATAGCTGACACTTTTCCAAAGAAAATAAGCCCTTACTTAACAAAATCTGATGACAAATGGCCGACTTATTATTTTTTTGGTAAACGACCGAAATTCCGCTATTTCACGATTTTTTGATTTTCATTATTTGCACAGCTTACCTACCCAACGCAAACGAATAAATACATTTGAACTTAATTTAAAATAAACAAAGTAGTCTTCGTATATTTTTTTTTAATTTATTTACAGCACTACATGCTCATACATATTTAAACATAAGGAGACACGGTTATCAATTGCATTTCAAAACTGTCTGTGAAAGTGTAAAGAAGTTAATATTTAGAAAACGCAAGGAAGACAATGAGTAAAAGACTACGTGTGTTCGAGTGTTTGAACGATCCAGACAATTTCTGCAATGTTTGTAGCCAGTTTATAAAAAAAAATCACGCACACAAGTTTACTCCAGCAGTACAATTGCACTATTTGAATTATTTTGGTATTTCACCAAATATCACAGAACCATGGACACCTAAGTCGCTGTGTGATCTTTGCTATATAATCTTAACCAACTGGGCAGCTGGCGGAAGGTAAGAATTTTTATTTAAACACATTATACATAGCGAATATAGTAATTTATTTTAATTTTAGCCGCCATATGAAATTCGATACACCAATGATGTGGAAAAAGCCGCTATGCCATTCCACAGACTGTTATTTTTGCCTCACCACAAACAGTGGGGTAGGAAGATTTTTTAAATGGAACTACGCTCAAGTGGGATCGTTTGCGCTTCCAGTACCACATTCGCATGATGTGCCATATCCAGTGTGCCCTGGTGCATCTCTTCAAAAAGCAGAATCGTCAGAAGAAGAGTCTGAGTCAAATGCAAGCGAATTTGAGCCGGGTGCAAAGCGAAAATTACTGTCACAGGCCGAACTAAACGATTGGGTGCGCGATTTTGGTCTCACTAAGGAGAAATCCGAACTTTTTGCGTCTCGGATGATACAGTGTGGATTTGCGGCTTCAGAAGTGAAAGTATCAGCGTACAGAAACCGTCACAAGGAGTATGCAAAATTTTATACAAAGAAAGACCAAATATGTTTTTGCAGCGACATTTCAGGCTTGTTCCAAGAGCTTCACCAAATTCACAACCCCAACGAATGGAGGTTGTTTATTGACAGCAACAAAGAGAGCTTGAAGGCAGTTCTCTTACATAATGGGAATGAAAAGCCATCTGTTCCTATTGCTCATGCGGTTCATTCAAAGGAGAACTATGAAACTATGGACATTTTGCTGAAATGCATAGAGTATAGGAAATACAATTGGAAAATATGCGCCGACCTTAAAGTTGTGGCCATTCTGTGTGGACTCCAAGGAGGCTATACGCGACATTGCTGTTTTCTGTGCCTTTGGAATAGCCGCGCTGATGATCAGCATTATATAAAAAAAAAATGGCCGGTACGAACGAAACCTGTAGTTGGAGAAGCGAATGTTCAGCGCAAACCACTAATAGAGAACCGTGAAAATATAATACTTCCGCCGCTGCACATAAAATTGGGTTTGATTAAAAATTTCGCCAAAAAATTAGACAAAGAAGGTGAAGCTTTTGCCTATTTACGGTCAATTTTCCCTTACCTTTCGCTGGCAAAAATTAAAGAAGGAGTCTTCGCAGGACCCGAGATAAAAAAAAATGTTGAAAGATGAAAAATTCCCAAAGCTGTTATCACCCATCGAAGCCGCAGCATGGAATTCCTTCAGGCTTGTTGTGGAAAACTTTTTAGGAAACAACAAAAGCCCGAATTATAAGGACATAGTTGAGGATCTGGTAAAGAACTATGAAGCCATGGGAGTGCACATGTCACTTAAAATACACTTTCTGGATTCTCATTTGGATTTTTTCCCTGAGAATTTAGGAGACGTGAGCGACGAACACGGCGAGCGCTTTCATCAGGAATTGAAGGCTATGGAACGACGCTATCAGGGCAACTATGACACGGCTATGATGGGTGACTATATTTGGACCCTAATACGTGAGACCGATTGCAGCGAATACAAAAAACAAAGAAGAAGTCAGCAGTTTTTCCACATGGCATAAAATGTACACTTATATCTTTGTTTTTACTCATTTTTTTGTGCGTTGATTTGCTTAATTTAATTAGTTAGTTTAATTTCGTTAGTTTAGCTAATTGTGCGATACATTGAGCATGTAGTGCTGTAAATAAATTAAAAAAAAATATACGAAGACTAATTTGTTTATTTTAAATTAAGTTCAAATGTATTTATTCGTTTGCGTTGGGTAGGTAAGCTGTGCAAATAATGAAAATCAAAAAATCGTGAAATAGCGGAATTTCGGTCGTTTACCAAAAAAATAATAAGTCGGCCATTTGTCATCAGATTTTGTTAAGTAAGGGCTTATTTTCTTTGGAAAAGTGTCAGCTATACGTAAAAAAATTAAAATCGCTGTTAACATCGCGTTTTACATTTTATATGAATTTTTATATGAATTTTTCAGCCACATTTTTACTAAAAAAACGCAGTTTTTTAACCTTTTTAAGCCGCCAACATCAAAACTACTAACCCGATTTGAAAATTTTCTGAGAATAAGTTGTAGACGGCTCAATTGTCTTTAATTTGAGTAGTAGTAGGATAAAATAGGTCAAAGAAGACTAAAGATATGCTCAAAATAGTAAGTGTACCTCCAAAAATTAAAAAAAAAAAATTAAAAAATTTGTATCTCGCAAACCAATCGACAGAAAAATTTTTAAAATTCATTTTCGTGTTCAGTAGGTCCAAATCCATGAGAAAAAGTATGCTAGAACCAAATAACAAAATGGCTGTTGCCTAGTGTAATTTGCAGCTAATGTTATTCTAAAGAATTTTGCTTGTGCATTACGAATTGTAAGAGATTTTTAACAATCAATTACGATTTATAAGAGGTTTTGTATTGATCGTTAAAAAAAAAATACGAAATATCGAGGGGACCAAAATGTATGTAAATATTACGAATAATTGGAGTTTTCTTAAGCGACCGACAGGTTGTTACGAATTATCAAGATTTTCGAATTATAGGGGTACGAATTATAGCGATTCTACTGTATATATGTATTAAGAAAATATTCAAAATATTTATGTTAAAGTTTTGAGTTTTTTTTTTTTAACTTTAGTGTCTATATTTTCTAATACTTTATTTGGAAACCTATTTTTTCTTCTTATTATTTGAAAGTACGTTTATAGGTAAATGAGTGAAACAGGTCATTAAGGGTATTCATTTCAGTTTTTTTAGTAGTTGGAAAATGGAAAAGTGGAAAAATGCAACTTTTGTTAAAAAGTTGTAATTTTCCACTATAAACGTCAAACGAAATGATGTTGCCACTTTTAAGAAAATCGTTAATTTGTAATTCAAAGTACGAAAAATTACATCTCTTTTTGTAAAACCCTGAATTATACAACTGTGATTTTAAAAATCATGTTTGATATTTATATTTGAAATTTGATTTTCTCTCGTTCATTTTTTAATAAAAAAAAATTTTTTAAATGAGTTCTATCAAAAAAAATTTTCCCAAGGGTTATGAATAAGTGTTTCGGCCAATTTGAATTCTGTGCCATCTACGTAACCAATACAGTGCGGTAATTCACTTCACAATTGTTATGGTTCCATTCTGGCTGGCAAACGTTGCTTTTGACACGACATTTTTCGCTCGGCAGCTCGTCGGCTTACGGGTGTGAGGAAACAAGCGTCTGTGAGCCCAGAACCAAACAGAAAAGAAATAAAAAGAATTAGAGAAGAGAAGTAACGTGCCGTTAAAGAAATCGTAGAAGATATAGACCGTCCGAATTCTGGGCATCCCACCCCCTCTGTGCTACATCGCACAGCCATCAGCTACAGCCAAGGCCCATAAATCGCCGTAGCTCCCTTGATACAAAATTTCGTTTAGTCAGTTCCGTAGTCTGTTACCCTATTCCCCCCATGACCACCACTACCCACACATACCTTGCAGGTAAACCCTTTATTCCCAACCTTTTTAAAAACAATTTAGCAGTTCATGTTTGATTCTTACAAACTCCAAAATAAGAAATTCATTCCATTTTTATTTAAATAAAAAAAAACGTTAATTATACTAGTCGGATATAAAAATAAAAAAAAATATAATTATACTTATACTTATACTAATAAATTCAAATTATCGATATCAAAAGAAAAAAGAAAATAAAACAAAAAGGTTCAAGTGTCCCTATTTTCCCCGATATAAGTCTAGTTTAAAACGAACTACTCTCTTTGCGATCGAATTCGAAACAAAATGTGTCTTATCTTAATCTCACTTGCCCCTCTTTAACCACTTCTCTTAAAATCCTAAATGCAGTTCCATAAAGCTAGTAATATAAAAAAAATCTCTCTTACCCTTCTGGCTAATCTGATGTTGGCGCCAGCATGTATAACCGAAGGCTGAAAATAAACGCACAAAAATAAAGAAATGTTCTGGAGGGGGAAAGAGCTAAGGGCACGTATTTTCTGCTTTTTAATATTGATTTTTATCGAGTAGACTTTAGATTTACTTCGAGTTTAAACTGTATGTATAATTCATATTGTTTACACGGTAAAAAAAATTAATTTAAAGCATATGAATCCAATTGAGGAAAACAATTATTAGATTAAAATTGAATCAAAATAAAATTATCAAATCAAGATAAATAATAGAAGTATGGAAACAAAAGAAAAATAGAAATAATTAAGGAAATATGAATCAATGAAACTATTAAAATTAAAATGAATATATATATATATATAAATAGTAAAGAACAAATTTAAAATAAAAAAATTTAACGAAGAGAAAAAAATATCAAATTAATAATATAAATAGTTACAAAAATAGGTAAATATTAAATTATTTGTTTTTCAGCTAAAATAAATATTTTCCTCCTTTTTTTTTTAAATGTCCATTGCTATTTTGACAGTGTATGATCTTGTAAAATTTGCTTACGCTCGTTAAGGTTTTAAGGCTCTCTTCTTCGTTGAGCTTATGAATGTTTAATTTATATAAATAAATAGTTTCCAAAAAAGTGAATATTATTGATTTTAAAAGCAGGATTGTTTATTAAAAATCCTTTGAGGCCCAGTTAAAATATCCCCCGCCAGGACTGGACCTTTAAGCCCGATTTCATAAATTAATATTTTATAAATTTATTGTTATTTTTATAGAGACTCACCTCAAACAATTGCGGTAAAACACAATATTTTTGGGTATATAAAAAAACGAAAAGGAGCAGATATAAACCGTGATGATTTTCCTTGAGAATTTTTATTTAATTAGAATTAAAATTTACGAAAAAAAAAATAAATGCAATATTAATTTAACACCAAAAGAATGCCGCTCTTAAACAAATCCGACTGTCTTTACCAACTTCTTATTAATGACAATTGCATGCCCTTCAATTCAAACCATTCTCTACATGATTTAAAGTTTAAACAGACCATACATGGGACTTTGAATTGAGCGGACTAATGAATTGATTTCATTATCATTGCAGTGATAACAATGGTAATGAAATTAATAAATTAAATAAATAAATTGTTTTAATTAATAATAATGATTAAAGTCAGATTTCAAGAGATTAATGTCAATGTTTATAAATTTCATCACCACTATTTATGAACCAATAAAAAACAATATTATAAAACGTCATTTTAAATGTTATTAATAAATATAGCATTGTCATGTGATTCTCACCCATTACGTATATAAACAAAAACCATTTGACATAAAATTTACCATTTATTTTATATATTGTCTTATTATTGTATTTATAACGCTACCTTGGTAGTTTTCAAATCGTATAAAACTTTTGTATACAAATGATTTTTTTTAATTATAATTAGTTTCCTTTTTTTTGTATGCAATTGGGCCAATTTATTGCATTAGTGTCAAGTAATGGTAATGAAATTTCAATGGCAATAAAAAATTCCCAAGTATGAAACATATAATACTCAACCAATTCAATTTAAACAAATATTAACCCATAAGAGCCATTTGAGGACGATGTTGAATTTTATGGATCACAGGCTGACGTTACACAATATCGGACCAAATATTTTTTTTATGTTCTAGAAACGCCTGAAATACTCGTTTTTTATATTTTGTATAGTGTCCCCATCTCCTGAATCCCCGAAATTTGTATAGAACTACAGCAAGTCTAAAATCCACATTTGGTTTCCTCGCTAGAACTTAAAAGTGAGACAAGATGGTGGAACTGATCTTTATTGTCTTCAGTTGCTAAATCATCATCTGATGTAAAAGTTTCTAAAAAATAATATTTCAAAATTTATGTTGTATTGTTTTTTGGAGAAATTTATAAACCGATATTTTCATATGGGAAAATCTACTAGTACGATTTCAATTTTGAAAAGTGAAAAATTTCAAATTAGTGGCACACGTTTATTTTAGCGTCAACTTATTAAAAACACATTAAAAATTAATAATCTGCTCGCGTGCACCATTTTTTCCAAGTGCTGAAAAAGTTATAAGCGAAAAACCGTAGAATTTTTAGAAGGTAAAATTTTTAACTTTTGGGGTATGCAAACACACGTTTTCGAAAAACCTTTCCATTCTAAGTCCGAATTCAGGTTCCAATTTTGTCCAACACATCTGGTTTTTGGAGGAAATTAAGGCTAAAGATAACAATTATCTTAATTTTTTCAAATTTTTTCTCCAAAATTCGCTGAAAGGCAAATTTAAAATGGAAGGCACACCCGCAGTTATAAGATTTATGGCATCAAATATATCTTAAATTCTCAGTATGATCAATGTAATTATTATGTGAAAGTGCTGAATAGATCGGATGACGTTTTTAGCTTTACGGCACTTTTTACTCCACAGAACGCTAAAAATAATTTTTTTTATTGATTGGCACATCCGCAGTTTAAAGAATTAAAGGTTGAAATTTGGCTTATATCATAGAGTTTATGGGCACTATTGTTTTGTGAAAGAGCTAAAACGATGGGATTATCCCTTTTGGTTCTATTGCAAGTTAAGCTTGAAAAACCTATGAAAATCAACAAAATTTAAACTTAAATGGCTCTCGGCACCAAAATAATAATGCGATCTATTTAGCACTTACACACAATATTAGTAGTACTGATATTTACCGATCACATAGGGTTGCCACTAGTTATTTCTCAAACTACGGATGTGCTCTTCAAAAAATATGAAATTTGATGATCTGTACGCATGGACCTGATGATGTTTGTACTGTCATAATTTTTTTGTTTCTAAAGGTACACTAAATTGTTTGGTCGCCTTTTGTTAGTATGTTTGTCGTTTATATAAAATATAAAATATAAAAAAATTTGCAATTACGTTGAGGCTGAAAGCGCAAAAACGAAAATCCTCTTAATTTTCGTTTTATGGAAAAACAGAGTGACAGATTTTGAAGAGCTACCATTTATTGCTGACTGATGGCACATGCTTTTTTCAACATATAGAAGATTTTGCAACATCATTACTATCATCCACAAAAGGATTAGAACGATTTCCTTTTATGCTAAAAAAGTTATAGCCAAAAGAGTTGAACAACTTTCGAAAGTTACAAGCAAAATTAGGGTAAATTAGGGCGGACCTTAGCTCAGTAGAGCACATTAACAGCATAATTATGAAACTTTAGGATGTTGGCGAGGTTAAACTCGTCGTTTTGAAAATTACGACTCTTTCAGAAATATTATATATTGCTCTTAAAGTGGTTAAAAACCTGAGTGACATGGAATCATACTATACCGTGGCTTTGCCCATATATATTATTAATTTCCATTGCGGTAATTAAATAACACTATGGAACATTTTTGGGATTATTGTCTGGGGGGTGAGAAATTCCAAGTCAGGGTGGTGGTACTAGGTCAGTATAGTAAAACCCTCAAATGGTTTGGCGTTCGTTTGTGTCAGTTTTTTTTATGACCTTTTAAATATTTTCCTTATCTTGATATTTTTTCGCTTAGTTGTAACATTTTGGCAAAAACGTAGTTTAACATAACTCGAGAACCACTTGTCCGATTTTGCTAAAACAAACTCAAAAAAATTTAAAATTACAATTTCTTTAATCCGTTCATACAACGTTTTTCTTTATAATAACAGTTTTGCCGGTAAAAATAAATTTGTGGAGAAAAAAAAATATTTTTTTGCCTAAAAATTAAATTCTTTTTTTAAATTCATAAAAAATCCAAAACGGAAAAAAGGATCAAGTGTTATTAATTTCATGTAAAGTCACATAACCTATAAATAAAATGCGACATAGATCATAGAAATCGATTAACGCGTTCTGCTTTTATTTACAATTAAGTGAAGGTATCTCATTTTGACAAGAATATTGATATTTGTTTTTATTCAAAAAAGTGTCATTTATCGACTTTTTTATAAATTCTCCCCAATAACTCCAGACTTCTGGCCATAAACTACTAAAAAAATTAAGTAAACATTTTTATAATTTTT
Organism: Eustalomyia histrio; assembly: GCA_949748255.1. NCBI lineage: Eukaryota > Metazoa > Arthropoda > Insecta > Diptera > Anthomyiidae > Eustalomyia > Eustalomyia histrio. The sequence goes on from OX456524.1 coordinate 36,971,604, forward strand.
TATTTTTATTTCATTTATTTATTTTTGTTTATTTTAATAAATATTGCCTAGACTTTTTCGATGGTGGTTGTTCGGGACTAGTGGCATCGCATTCATCGCTATTATCAGTTTCTGAACCACACATAATGTCAATGTGTGACTCCACTGTTGGCTCTTCTGCATCTCCTGAAAATTCTTTATCATCAAGATCATCCTTGTCTTGCCACACAAGCTTACTCCACCAGCAAATTTCCGCAATTATTGCACTCGGCGACTTTTTGCCTCTATATCTGTAAGTTTTTGTTTTATTAAAATGAGTTTGAAAAAATAAAAAATCAGTATTACCTCATTTCAAATGGCATAGCAACTTGATGATAGCGTTCACCTTGTTCATCAGATTCGGTAGCCAATTGTTTGCTGAAGTAGTCCAGATGATGATGTAAATAATGGATTTTCAAGGACATGTGGACACCAATTTCCGAGAATGCTCTTAACATCCTTGCGACAGAAACATCGTAGTTGTTAGAACGATGCTTTCCCAACAAGCCTTCTATTACTTCTTTGATTGCCTGCCATGCATTCAATTCAGCGTCAATCAAAATATTGTTGAATGCGTCACTTTTAATCAGCTTTCGTATATCTGGACCATTTACTACGCCTGATTGGAAAAAATTAATTTGTTAAGATGGAAAATCATGGGAAATGAATGTGATATTTTAACTTACCTTCTTTAATTTTACTTTCGCTGAGTCTCGGGTAAATTAGTTTCAAACACAAGAAAACTTCATCTCTTTGGCGACAGTTTTGATAAAATTCTTAACAATTCCAAGTTTAATATGCAGTGGAGGCAGCAATATCTTCTCCTTCGGCACTAGAGGCTCACGAATAATATTGGCCGTTTGTAACCTGCTGTGCTCTTTGAGTTTCCATTCGTGGCATGCATATTGGTCACCGGAAACTCGTGTGTCCCAATCGCACAAAAAGCACATATATTTTATATAGCCGCTTTGAAGACCGCAAAGCATTGCTACAACTTTTAAATCGCAGCATATGCGCCACATATGTTTGGCGTAGTTAACCATTTTTAAAATATTTTCCAGTGCATCATATGTTTCTTTCGTTTCTGTACTATAGGCGATTGGAACTGAAGGTTTTTTATTGGTCTTATGCAGTAAAACCGCCTTCAAGCTGAGTTTTGAACTGTCAATAAATAATCTCCAGTCATCTGCTTCATATTTTATTTCCATTGCGTCCATCAATTTTCCTACATGCCGGCAATATGCAGAAGTTTTTTCATCATTCACAAGGAATAAACTTTGGAGTGTTGCCTGACGACTTCGATAAGCTGTGACTTTCACACCGGGTGCCAACAAATTGTTTGATTTAAAAATGGAAGCCAGCTCTTCCGATTTATGCTGTATTAATTCCAACTTGGCAACAATTGAATCAAGCTTATTTTGATTTATTAAAATTGGCTCATTGGATACTGCTGGCTCATATGGGGGATCATCACGTGCATGATATGTCGGAGCAGTCGCAGAAGAGAAAATATCTGGGCTAGAAGCTTTTGGCACAGGAATGTGGTCCGAATGAGGCAATGATGTTGCGGCACTTGCAACACCAACGTAATTATTCGATTTTCTTATCCTTTTTGCGGCTCCTTTATTCGCACATGCATAGCAATTCAATGGATTGTGACCTTCGCCAGGATTAGTCCAAGTCATTGGGATACCGAATGGCATACTTTCACGTCTTCTATTTTTCCAATCCATTAGACGGTTGTAGCAGCTTTTACACACTATATTTGGTACCCAATTTTCGTTCACTATAACATTTTGGTTGAAGTACATCTCGTATGTTTGAACAAAATCAGTACTGAAATTTCCCCTTTTTTTATGTGTTGAGATATATTGACCACAGCAGTAGCAAAATCTATTTATATCTGGCTTGCACAGTTCCATATTCTGTTCAGTTTTGTTCACTTTTAAAAAACTGGAGAAAAATCACTTTTACTGTTCGCGTTCGTCGGCACTTGTTGAATGACAAAAATCACAGAACCAGTGTGAGAAAGAGAAGAAGTATAATGACAATGCATGTTTTATGTGAACATTACAGAACCAGTGTTGCCACATCAATATTTCTCTTTTAGTACAGTAGAAAAATATGAGAGAGTTCGGCTTGTGAGTGTCAATGTTTTCTCCAAATAATGTTGTGCATATCTGGAGCAAATTTTTTAAATTCATACATTTACCTAATTGTGAATAAATGAGAAACGCGTGCATCGATTTTCATGATCTATGCCTTTTTTTGCTCATGAGTTATGTGACTTTACGCGAAAGTAATTCGTTTTGGCACTTTTTCCCATTTTGGATTTTTTATGAATTTAAAAAAAAAAAATATTTAAATTTTTAGGCAAAAAATACTTTTTTCCCTTCATACATTCATTTTTAACTTCGAAAGTGTTGCACATATAGGAAAACGGTATAGAAACAGATTAGAGAAATTGTAATTCTTTATTTTTCTAAATTTGTTTCATCAAAATCGGACAAGTGGTTCTCGAGTTATGTTAAACTACGTTTTTGCCAAAATGTTACAACTAAAGCGAAAAAACATCAATATAAGGAAAAAATTTAAAATGTCATAAAAAAACTGACACATACGAACGCCAAACCCTTTGAGGGTTTTACTATACTGACCTAGTACCATCACCCTGACTTGGAATTTCTCACCCCCCAGATTGGCTGTTGTACTGTGTAATCAATCAATTCACTTTGAACACTTCTATTCAGCATCTTGAAAAATATTAATGATTGTCACATTATTGACATATTGTTTTCTTTTTTTTTTGGCAGTATAAATATTTATATTTTTTATTTCAAAAAATGACCGCTCACATTATAAAGGTGTAATTTTTCCATTTTTCCAACCAAAAAAAAATCTGAATAGAAAACCCTTATTGTTTGTTAGAATCGGTTAAAAATTGTTAGTAACAATTTCTTTTTTAAATAAACTTTTAATTTTTCCAATATGTAAATTCGTTTAATTTTAGTCGTCACACTTGCATATTTGGACCTAGCGGCTCCAAAGGCAGCTGCACAAAATAAAAAAAAATCCTTTCTTAATTTTAGAGGGGATCATATTTTATATTGTGTAAACTTTTGCCCTAACCTTTTAAAAATGTTTTATTGTATTCACTTTTAAAGATTTGTATTTGTCTATTCAGAAAAATACATATTAATTGTGAAATTTATTTGAAAACATTCTCGCTATGAGCAATAAAAAATCGATAGATTAGTGGGAAAAGCGCAAAGTTGGCAGCAGTGCAATAAAAAAATGAGCGTCCAAAAAACGTTAAAATTTATTTGAATTGAAACACTTTTGAAATACTTTTCTTTTAAGCTTAACTTTAAATTTTAACAACTGGTAAAAAATCAAAAACCAGGACAGCTGATAAAAACAATTTCCACAAAAAAATATCTGTTCCCAGATTCTATAAGACGAGCGACGATTATCGACCATTTTCGATGTAAAAATTCGATCGTTTCAAAGATGGTAAATAACACTTAATAAAACTTTTGAACTCTAAGATTGAAAATTACTGTCTTTTACGAAATTTGTAACAATAGTTTAAAATTTGTATGTAATATGGCAGATATTTAACTTAAAAAGTGGAGGATAATTGTATTATAGAATCTGGGCACTAAACTTTTCGTAAGTATATTACTCTCTCGTGACCGCTCTCATTTTTTTTTTGGAAAATTGACATCCTGCGGGATCTTTATTTTGACTACACGAACACAGCTAATTTTAGTTTTTCTAAATAATCGAGTTTGAGGTCTGATTTTTTTTTGGTAAGTGCATTTTATTTTCCAATATTTTGTGTACTATCGCTATTCAAATAAATAAAGAATTTTTTCTTTAAAAAACCATGCGACGGTTTATTTTTTTAAATTGCTAGGTCACCGGGAAAACCGAAACACTGCTGTCAACAGACAAACGTTTGATTTTTTTTTTAATGAGAGTATTCACGATCGTGATTTCACACGATGTAAAAAAGCTTATAGACTTTTTACACTGAACAACATCTTTGTGAAATGCGTGGAAGATGTTGAAAACGTGAAACATGTATTTACATTGGCAACATCTATCTTTCAGCTGTCAAAAAAATAAAAGAAAAAGGCGCATATTTTTTGTTAAAAATAAAAAATGGATTTAGAGAAAGCATAAATCATTGGAGTATTTTTTGCTTTGCAAGAACAAACCCGAATTTTAATGCAGTACATTGAAATATTAAAGGTCATTCTGGAAGAAGATGATGATGAAGAATTTTTGTAGACATAAGAATGAAATTCTTACATGTGCCGCTCATTTTCTTTTGTTGAATAATTTTTTTTTTGTTTATTTTCTGCAATGTCAGTTTGCTAGTGATGGCGCAAAGAAAATTGATTTTTTTTGTCATTTTTTAGTGATGACACTTAAAATAACGAAAGATGTAAGATGGAACAAAATGAGAAAGGATCATCTTTTGTAGATGTAGAATTTTCGGACTGTATAATTCTTATGGGAAGATGTTACTATCTTTGCAAATTGATGAAAGACTTAACTCAGTGGAAAAAGGCTATTAGCCTGTTATTTACATTTTCTCAGCCTAGAGTAGTTATGGCAATGCAAACTGAGCTTTTTTACTTAAGGGAGGAAAAGAAAATGCATACATATTATTTTATTAATGTTGCCGTCGCTGTGGGTTAAACGCGTTACCTTTTGTATAACCGTCCACAGATCTCGTTTGTTCCAAGAATCCAAGAATATAATTTATTTATCTATGTGTGTGTACATCTTGCACAGTATACAAGAAGTGTTTACAAAGGTAGATCAAGATATCATTTAAAATCGCTGCTTTTTGTTACATTTTTTTATGAAATTTCCATTTGCTTAAAAACTCTGTGTTAATTTAACAATAAAACACTTTGTTATTTTAACGTTATTTTATTATTATTTTTTTTTAACTTACTTTTTATTGTTAATACTTTCAATGTGATGACCATTGCCATTAGCTACCGATGTTGGTGTTACTGTTGTTGTATTGCTATCATTATTTTGCAATTCATTAAATATTTTTCCATTTGTTTCTTCAACAACAATTTGTGATTGTAATTGTTGTTGTTGCTGTAAGTTTTGTTGTATATTTTTAACATTTTCATCGATAATCATATTGGAAAAACTATTGATGAGAGAGTTTTCTTTATCGATAACTGACTGTTCATACATTGCTTGAATGTTTTGAGGTTCAGGAATAATTATAGGTTGTGCTTCCTGTTGCTCTGTTAGTTGTTGTTGAGGAGATGGTTGTGATCCTGCTGATGCTGGTGTGGGTGGTGTAGTAACTTCTGTACTAGAAGAACCAGATGTAGATACACTATCAATGCTGCTGTTGACAACAGCAGCAGAAATTGAATTTGTATCATTTGTTATTTCTGTGGTGATGTCATTTGAATCTGGTGTAGCTTGTTGAGATTGCGGTTCAGCTGTAGCTGCTACTGTAGGTGAAAAGGGGGTTGCATCTGCAGGTTTAGGAGAGTTAATATTTTCCTAAACAAAAAAAGAAATAATCGTTTAAAAAATTTGATTAATAAGTTTGTGACAAATTCAATATAAATTTTTTATTGTTACTTTTGTAGGAGTGGAATTTGGTGTGTTACCAACTCTGCGGGTACGTGACATAATAGCTTCTACACGTTTTCGTCTTTCTTCGCGTTCTTTTTCTTCACGTTTAAGGCGTTCTGCCACTTCGATTCTTTGCTTTTCAGCTTCTTCTTTGGCCTTTTTCTCGGCCTCTTCTCGTTCTAAACGCTGTTTCTCTTCTTCCTCGCGTTTACGTTTTTCTTCCTGCTCGCGTTGTGTTGCTTCCTAAAAAAAATAATAAAACACACACACAAATTTTAACAAATTTGAAATTTGCCTTTCAGGGTTGCGTTTGCATTACTCTCGAAATCGAGTTCAAACTAGATTTCTGAATATAATTCGTGTTTAATAGTATTCAGTTCAGTTAAAACTAGATTTCGAGCTTAATGTAAATGCAACCGAAATTCGAAAAAAATGTGACATTCTAAAGATACCCACACAACTCCACCGTTGCCGAGTTCCAATCTTGTAGCGATACAGTGGCCTTAGAGTTTGCATGCTTAGATAAAGTTTGAGAACAATGTATTTATCTCGTACAATTTACTTTACTTTATTTGTCTTTGCGCACTGAAAACTAAAAGGAGCACGACCAAAAGTTATCCATTCCCTCTTAAAATTTTCCTTCTTCTATCAATGCCTAACTTTTCCTTCTTTTTTTAATCCTTTATGAATCCTCTTGCTTGGTACCATCCATGCCCTTACCTACTTACTCGGGAACCAAATATTGCTAGGCAACTCGTCCGAGGAAGATCTCCAGCTTCTTACAAGGCAACGCCAAATACCAAGCAAATAATATCCCAGCCTGGACAGGACGTCCCTGTCGGAGATTAGTTCAAACGTAAGCGGAAGAACAAATCCTCAGGGTACGTGTAGAGGTCCATATATTTGAAGGCAAGGTACAATCATGACAAAATTACCAAGAACGTGTTAAATGGAACTGTTCATTAGCGCGACGAAGGAAGAGAGAGAATCGGTTCAAATACCAATTGTTCTGTACTGGTTGAAAAGTGGATAATAGTTATATACTTTTTGACAGAGTAAAACAAAAAAAAAAAAACAAGTAAAAAAGGGCTAAATTTGGCTGTGCCGAATCTTTGAATACCCTCCACCATAGGGGCTGAAGATGATATACGTATATACTAAATTTTGCATGAACTGTAATATGAATATGTTTTGTCAATTTATGTAACGAACTTTTGTTATTTAGTTTTAGTAATGTTATTTAGAGAGGTCTGCTCTGTTAGCGACTTTAAACATTGTTGCTTTTACGTTAACTTAGTTATTAAGAGTAACACACATATAGCTCTAAAATGATATTATTCTCATAGTATGTAAGACAGTAAATGTAATCGAACAAGAAGAAGACTTAATAACATTTTTACTTACTTAACAGAAAACAAAAATAGATACAGAAAAATTGTACAAATTTGTACCCTCACCATATATGGTGAGGGTATATATCAGTTTGTCATTCTGTTTGTAACATGTCGAAATATAGGTTTAAGACCCCATAAAGTATATATATTCGTGATCCTTATGCAATTTTAAGTCGATTTAGCGATGTCCGTCTGTCTGTCTGTTAAAATGGCGATCACGACGCGAAGACGCAAGCGGGGGTGCCTATTTTTACCCAAATTATTGAACATCCTCCCGAGCAGTTTGTTATTTAAAATCAGCAAAATCGGTTAAGCGGTGAAGTTATGAGTGAAAATGTGAAGGTACCTCTAAATTTTCCATACAAATTTGTACAATTTTTCTGTATCTATTTTTTTTTCTGTTAAGTAAGTAAAAATGTTATTATTGTTCGATTACATTTATTGTCTTACATACATACATACTATGAGAATAATAACATTCTTAGAGCTATATGTGTGTTACTCTGATAACTAAGTTAACGTAAAAATGAACAATGTTAAAGTCGCTAACAGAGCAGACCGCTGAAAATAACATTGCTAAAACTAAATAAATAACATTACTAAAACTAAATAACAAAAGTTCGTTACATAAATTGACAAAACATATTCATATTACAGTTCATTCAAAATTGAGTATATACGTATATCATCTTCAGCCCCTATGGTGGAGGGTATTCAAAGATTCGGCACAGCCGAATTTAGCCCTTTTTTACTTGTTACTGTTTGCATATGTGTACGCAACCCAAATACAGTTCCCTATGATGGTAGGAAAAACGCTACGATAATTTACTGTACTTTGAACGTAAACACTACCTCCTGGTGGTGGTTATGAATTTTTTAACATGCACAACACAAATAAACTTTTTTTACGTACAAGTTTGCCTTTTTTTAATTTTTTGCTGTTAAAGTCAACCAAAATAAACTTCGTTTAGTATGTTGGTTTCTTGTTGCTCACTATCGCACAAGTTGTTGCTCGTGCAAAATATTATTTTTCGTTATTTAGACTGTTGCCAGAGAAATGTTATATCATCTCATATTTTCCAGCTGAAATCCCCGAAAAATATCGGGATAACCGAGTACTTTGGACAGCAGTTTATAGCTCTCGGGGACACCTATTAGATGTACCTACTTTTTCTTTTATATTATTCTTATTGATATATTATGTGATGCGGCTTTTTGAAAGATCAGAAACTTTGGAGAAGATAGACTTATCAAACAGCTACCTCTACAGCTACAATCTGACTACTCCTAGGATTGACCTATTCGCGTCAACTTTCCTTCTAGAGAGGAATGGGATCCAACAGCTGAATTTGACATCAGGGTAATTCTGATGGTTTAAGGATGAGCTGTGAGATAGGCTCTGGGGTCTTCTCTGGTGATTGTCAGACACAACTGCCCAAAAACAATTGACGATTTCTGAAATACAATTGACTATTCTGAAATACAATTGACTATTTCTGACATACAATTGACTATATCTGAAATACAATTAACTATTCTGAAATACAATAGACTATTTCTGAAATGCAATTGACTATTCGGAAATACAATTGACTATTTCTGAAATACAATTGACTATTCTGAAATACAATTGACAATTTCTGAAATACAGTTAACTATTTCTGAAATACAATTGACTGTTCTGAAATACAATTGACAATTTCTGAAATACAATTGACTATTCTGAAATACAATTGACTATTTCTGAAATGCAATTGACTATTTGGAAATACAATTGACTATTTCTGAAATACAATTGACTATTCTGAAATACAATTGACAATTTCTGAAATACAATTGAGTATTCTGAAATACAATTGACTATTTCTGAAATGCAATTGACTATTCGGAAATACAATTGACTATTTCTGAAATACAATTGACTATTGTGAAATGCAATTGACTATTTCTGAAATACAATTGACTATTCTGAAATACAATTGACTATTTCTGAAATGCAATTGACTATTCGGAAATACAATTGACTATTTCTGAAATACAATTGACTATTCTGAAATACAATTGACAATTTCTGAAATACAATTGACTATTCTGAAATACAATTGACTATCACTGAAATACAATTGACTATTTCTGAAATACAATTGACTATTCTGAACTACAATTGACTATTTCTGAAATACAATTGACTATTCTGAAATACAATTGACAATTTCTGAAATACCATTGACTATACTGAAATACAATTGACAATTTCTGAAATAAAATTTACTATTCTGAAATACAATTGGCTATTTCTGACATACAATTGACTATCATGAAATACAATTAACTATTTCTAAAATACAATTGACTATTCTGAAATACAATTAACTATTTCTGAAATACAATTGGAACAGGTGTAGTACTTCTTCCGGAAGGCGAGAGCAAGATATTTACTGGACACTTGTAGGACCGCGAGGCTCACGTGACCCAACTAGGATCTGGTGTGTACTAAATTTGTCCACAGTAAGAGCAGATGTTTCGAGACTGACGGTCGTGCTGAGTGGTTGCTGGCTGATAGGCAGATACAGAATCGAGCGGTTGCGCGATGTAAAATATAATCATACCGGGTGAGCAGAAGACGGTTGATCATCTACTCTGTAATTGCCCGACACTGCACGGCATCCGACATAGAACTTTGAGAGATCGTATAGTGGACCTGCCGGTGAATTCGGACTAAGGATTGAGGATCTTATCCATTTTTTAATCTTTCTGGTTTTGTCTATTTCTCTGAATAGCAGCTTCTTACGGGTCGCTTTTTGACTCTACTTGACCAACTAAGCCAAACACCTCACAATATTCTTGTGAAACTTTTGGTATTGTGCAAAAAATCACCAGTGTATGTCGTAAGATCTCCACGTCTCCCACCACTTTCGCGATATTTATAATTTTTCATTGTTAATAAAAAAAATTCCCCAATAACAATAAAAAATTTGTAAGCAATTAAAATAATTTAAATTTCTGAGACACCCTGTATAATTTTGGCACAATTTATATAAATTACAATGACTTCAAATTTCAAAGAAAAATTAAATTTTGTTCTTGTAAAAAATTATTTGTAAATACTTAATTCATACAGGCCTTTATTGTGTAGGGCAAAACAATGAGTAATAATATTTGAACTAATAGGTTCATTCGTTTACTTTTCTCAGTCACGTCCAGTAAGAATTACTCAGTAACAAATTTACAGAGAGTAAGACAAATTTACTCTCAAAATAAAAATTTTCTAAAAAAGTACGCGAACAGAAAATTTGCAGTAATTTACAAGTTTGTTAAACATCTGATTCTAAAACCAAATGCAAAAATAAATTACAACTGTTTGATATAAAAAAAAATTCTTTTTGTAAAATCTTAAGCAGAAGTATTTTAGAAGGTTTTCTTATATTTTATAAATATAATTCATTAAACAATATTTGTTGCTTTGCATTTGCATAAAACAACATAGTTGTAAATAGAGTATTCAAAAAACCGGTTTCGGTTTTCTTCGAAAAATCGAATTTTGAAAAAACAGGTTTTGGTTTCGGTTTTTGCAGAAAAAACCGGTCAACCGGTTTTTTCGGTTTTTTTAATTTTAATAAAAAGCTTATATAATTTGTTAATATGTAAAGTAATATAAAGAAAAAATACATTCTTTGAAATATATATATATATATATATATATACATATATATATATATATATATATATATATATATATATATATATATATACATTCTTTGAAATATATATATATATATATATATATACATATATATATATATATATATATATATATATATATATATATATATATATATATATATATATATTATATATATATACAAAATGAAAAATATAAAAATGCAGATTATTAGCTTAAAGTATTATCTCTTTATTTATGAAACAAAAAATACAACAAAAAACAATATTCTGGAAAAAAATACAAAAACAAAAACATGTAATATTTCAACGCAAAAAAAGTATTCGACAACGTTGCTCTGGTTGTAATTAACGGGAAAATATTGATTAAAAATAAATAATTAATATTTAGTTGCTCTTCCTTTTTGTTTTATAACGGCTTTTAAACGCTTTGGCATTGATTTAACAAGATCTAAAATGTAATTTTGGTCAATTTTATGCCACTCTTCTAGAAGGATTGCTTTAAGCTGGTTTTTGTTCCTGAAATTTCTTTTCCTTATATTTTGCTCTAAGCAGGCCCATAGGTGTTCGATGGGGTTTAAGTCTGGGGACTGTGCAGGTGGTTTAATCACGTTTGGACAGTTATACAACATCCACAACCTTGTATTTAGGGCCATATGTTTTGGATCATTATCCTGATAATAATGAAAATCACTTGAAACACCCAAAATTTCGGCACTTGGCTTAAGATTTTCCTTGAGTAGGTTTATGTAGTACTGATGGTCCATTATTCCATCAATGAAAACTAAATTACCCACGCCTGAAGCCCCCATACATCCCCAGACCATAACACCGCCACCACCGTGCTTTACAGTAGGCACCATATTTCGCTCCTCCAACTCGGAATTAGGCTTTCTATACACCAGAACCTTACCATCACATCCAAATAGGTTGAATTTAGACTCATCAGCAAAAATAGTCTTCATCCAAAACTCCATAGGCTTATTCACATGCGCTTTTGCGAAGTCAACTCGAGCTTTTCTGTTCTTTTTTGAGATATGCGGCTTTTTCCTAGCTGATCTTGCGTGATAATCGTTACTGTGTATAACATTACGCACGGTCTGAGGTGTAACATTGATATTAAGATCATGTTCTAGCTGTTTTGTTAAAACTGTAGCGTTGATCTTAGGATTTTTTTTATTTCACGCAAGATCCACCTTTCGTTTACTTCATAAAGTTTTTTTGGACGCCCACTTCTTTGTACATTTTCAATACTTTTAGTTTTTTTGTATTTATTTATGATGTAGTGAATAGTTGTTCTAGGTCTTCCAACAATTTCTGCTATTTCTTGTTCAGTTATTCCCTTTTTAAAATGTGTAATTATTATTTCTTTAACATCTAAAGAAATCTCTGCACCCTTTCGACCCATGTTAACAATTAATTCAATAAATGAAATTAAGACATTAAAAAATATTAGTAATAATGAAAGACATCAATATAAATTTCAAAGAAACGGTGCTTTTCCCGTTAATCACAACCAGAGCAACGTTGTCGAATACTTTTTTTGCGTTGAAATATTACATGTTTTTGTTTTTGTATTTTTTTTCCAAAATATTGTTTTTGTTGTATTTTTTGTTTCATAAATAAAGAGATAATACTTTAAGCTAATAATCTGCATTTTTATATTTTTCATTTTGTAGAATTTTTTTAACATATTTTTCATGATTATGAAAAACAAGCAGTTTGTCGAATACTTTTTTTGACCGCTGTATATATATATAATCATTTAAATTTAATTTTTTTATTGTATTTCATTTCAAGATTTTATTTATTGGTTTTAAAATTTTTTAATATAATATCTCAAAAATTCATTAAGTTTGTAAATTTAACGTTTAAAACGTTTGGCATTAAATACGTTTTTTTAATATTACATTTTAAATATGTAAAAAGAAAATCTATTTTTCAGTTCTAAAATAATATTTTAGAAATAATATGCAATTTAAATGTTTTGTTTTAAGACGATTTCTTTGTTTGCTTTTGATAAAGCTAGAAGTGGAAAATACTCTTTCACTTATACTAGATGTTAGACAAATAGTCAAAAGACAATTATATAAATTTTCCAACTTTTCAGTTATTTTGTCGCATTTATCAAGATATATGAAATCATCATACAATGATGAATGATTTTTTACAGTCTCTTTTTTAGGATTTTGAATACTGTCTATTGTGTTATTTAGATCAGAAATTAAGTATTTGAATTTGGAATATCCAAAGTTAAGTTCTCATCGGAATCTATCAGACTTACATCTAAATCTTCATAACCAAACAAACGATTATAAAAGTGTTCGGAAAAAATAAAAGAGACCAGTTGGTGATGTAATTAAAAAAACCGGTTAACCGAACAAAAAATACCGGTTTTCGGTTTTCTTCGAATTTACAAAATATTCGAAACCGATCGGTTTTTAAAAATAAAGAAACCGGTTGACCGGTTTTCGGTTTCGGTTTTTGAATACTCTAGTTGTAAAACATTTTTATTTGTGTTTACAAAAATTTATCACATGTTTTTCAATCATATGTTTTTTCTGCTTGTAAATTCTTGCTGGCAACAATTTGTCCAGCAAAAATTTGTAGAAAGAAGAATAACTCTCAACATCAAACTGTCACTTTATTCTCTCATTATACCCTTCACCACAGGTGGAAGGGTATATATAAGTTTGTCATTCCGTTTGTAATTTCTACAATATTGATCTTAGACCCTATAAAGTATATATATTCTGGGTCCTTATGAAGAGCGAAGTTGATTTAACGATGTCCGTCTGTCCGTCTGTGTGTTGAAATGGGTTTTCCGAAGAACCCAGACATGATGAGGACTTGATTCTTTTTTATTTCTGTTACATGTGATCCATTTCTGTTTGCTATTAAAAATCAGACAGATCGGTTAATAAATGGCTGAGATATTAGCAAAAAACCAGGACTACCTCTAATTTTTCCAGTAAAATCCCTTTGTTTAATATGTATGTAGAATTTTGAGCATAGCAACACATCCATGTGTTAAAATTCTCTTCTTTCATCTCCACCTTTTATACACAAACAACACACATATAAAGATTTGTCATTTAAATAAAAACTAAACAAATCTCTAATGAACGAAGACTTTTATATATGTACCTCTATTGACGATGATTTTGTGTGAGCTTCAATAGCTGAGTTGTCTAGACGCTGTGTCACAAATACTTTTTTTCTCTAAGGCCGCGGGGTTCGAGGTTCAAATCTCGGTCAGGTCAATTCACTTTTTTTTTGTACATTTTTTTTTATTATTTTCTTAAGACTTTTTTTTTTTTGCTTATTTTTGGTTTTTTTTAACATTTAATAATTAATTTATATAAAATTTTATATTAATAATTAAAATTCTTTTCTTTCATCTCCACCTTTTATACACAACCAACACACATATAAAGATTTGTCATTTAAATAAAAACTAAACAAATCTCTAATGAACGAAGACAAACCACCCTCAGTAACACAATCAAAATATTGCAGCAGGGTTGCGAAATAAGAATTTCAATTTCGTACAAAAGTCATTATCAAATTGTACTTTTTGAACTCAATTGTACCCTTTCTTCTGTATAAAAAAACACCAATTATAGAATTTTTTTAACAAAAAAAAAAAAAACTGTAAAGAAAATTCAGTTGTACATTAAAAGTATATAATAAAATAAAAATATATAAAATAAGGTACAAAAATACATGAGATAAATATCATACTTAAGTAGGTAGCAAGCTATTTCTTAGACTGGAAATAGAGTATTCAAAAAACCGGCCTTTTGGAAAAACCGGTTTCGGTTTTCTTCGAAAAATCTAATTTTAAAAAAACCGGTTTCGGTTTCGGTTTTTGCAGAAAAAACCGGTCAACCGGTTTTTTTCGTTTTTTTTTTAATTTGAATAAAAAGCTTATATAATTCGTTGTTTTAATTACAAACAAAAAAAAAATTTAATAAATAAAGTAATAAAAAAAATGAATATGAAAAAAAAAAATATTTTATAATATTTTTTTATTGTATTTCATTTCAACATTTAATTTATTGGTTTTAATATTTTTTAATATAATTTTTTTATACCCTTCACCACAGGTGGAAGGGTATATATAAGTTTGTCATTCCGTTTGTAATTTCTACAATATTGATCTTAGACCCTATAAAGTATATATATTCTGGGTCCTTATGAAGAGCGAAGTTGATTTAACGATGTCCGTCTGTGTGTTGAAATGGGTTTCCGAAGAACCCAGACATAATGAGGACTTGATTGTTTTTTATTTCTGTTACATGTGATCCATTTCTGTTTGCTATTAAAAATCAGACAGATCGGTTAATAAATGGCTGAGATATTAGCAAAAAACCAGGACTACCTCTAATTTTTCCAGTAAAATCCCTTTGTTTAATATTGTTACGATTTTACCCTTTATAAAATCGTTGATTTATTTACCTTTTAAATAAATCGAGTTCTTTCTATATTGCAAATAATAAACACTGTTTGAAATTATTTATAGCTCTATTTATTTATAACAGTCACTAAAAATTACAGAAAAACACTTTAATAGCACACTTTATTTACACGATGCAGATAGACTAAACGTTAGCCACACTTTAGTTCTTCACACTTTGCGTTTTACTTATAAACTGAACTGCTGCGTCACTGAGAACCAGTATTTATATGAGTAATCAGGTATTCTAGTTATTTCCAGTTTATTACGACACTAGAATCTTCCAGTTGTCAAAATTTGTGTAAAGAAATTTCTAGTGATAGAAATTTCTTGTAACACTGCCGCCCACTTAAGCCTGTTCGTCCCGAACAGACATAGATATTCCTTTTCCATAGTTGGCTAGTCGTTCTAGATGAACAACCTTCATTTTGGATCTTGGGCTCTGATCTTTCTGTATTCTGTATACCACATCATTCAATCTTTTAATAACTCTATAGGGTCCGTCCCAATGCGTTTGTAGTTTGGGAGATAATCCTTTCTTTCGTTGCGGGTTAAACAGCAGAACCAACTCGCCCTCATTAAATCCTTCAGAATTTGCTGCTCGATCGTACCTCGCCTTCATCTTATCGCTGACTATTTTAATTCGATTGCGCACAAACTCATGAAGCTCGTTAAGGTCTTCTTGTTCCCGGGAAGCGTTGTCGTTGTCTTTATCGATAGCGGCGGGCTTAACACCAAATTCCAAATCGCCAGGCAATTTAAGTTCCGTCCCGAAAATAATTTTTGCAGGTGTCCGGGAGGTGGAATCGTGAACAGCCGATCTATATGCCAGCAAAAATTTGGGGATGTGTTCGTCCCAGTCCTTCTGATGAGTACTGACCACTTTTCTTAAGTATTCCTCTAAAGTGCGATTGAATCTTTCGACCATACCATCAGATTGTGGATGCAGCTTCCTGGTTCGGTATAGCGTATACCTCAGGCCATTTACTGAAATAGTCGATCACCACAAGAACGTAACAGTTTCCGGAATCACTGACAGGGAAAGGGCCTGCCACATCCATTGCTATCCTCTCAAATGGGGCACCCGAGTTGTATTGTTGAAGTTGCCCACGACTTCTTCTTACTGGTCCTTTAGCTGCTATGCATTGCGCGCAATTTGATATCCAGTCGCTCACAGCTTGCTGGCAGCCGACCCAGTAGAATCGTTGTTTTAACTTCTCTAGGGTTTTCGTGACACCGAGATGTCCTCCACTGGGACCGTCATGGAACTCTTTTAACACTTCCTCTATTTTGCTTGACGGCACCACAATTAGCTTTGTCTCAGTTTTGCCGTCCACACTTTCCCATATACGGTATAAGCAGTGATTAATTACCCGTAGACTGTTCCACTGGGCCCAATACGCCTTCATTAGCGGACTTTCAGCTGATATTTGTTCACGGGTAGGCCTTCTGTCCTCTGCTTTGGCTGACATAATTTTTGACAGTATGGGGTCATTTTGTTGCGCCCTGACCAGGATTCACTTGACTCAATATGCGTTAGTCTTATATCAACGATGCACTCTTTTCCTTCAGCCCTCGAACAATGTTTGCACTCTAAATTACAGGGGCGTCTTGAAAGGGCGCGTCAGCATTACAATGTTTTATGCCTTTCCTGTGCTCGATGCTGAAATCATAGCTTTGAAGTCGTTCAATCCAACGAGCTAGCTGCCCTTCTGGTTGTTTAAATTGTAGCAGCCACCTTAGTGCAGAATGGTCGGTTCTTAGTTGAAAGTGCTGACCGTACAGATACTTGTGGTAGTGCTGTACACATTCTACCGCCGCCAAGAGTTCCCGCCGTGTTACGCAGTAATTCCTTTCGGGTTTCGAAAGTACTCGACTGTAATAGCCTATGACTTTTTCGGTGTCATTTATCACCTGCGAAAGCACACCTCCTATTCCGTGTCCGCTTGCATCGCTATCCAGCACAAATTTTTCCCCGGCCACAGGATATCCAAGAAGCGGTGCCGTGCATAATAACTCCTTGAGCCTTAGGAATGCTTGTTCTTGGGCTTCACCCCAATGAAATGGTCGCGCCTTCTTAGTCAGCTCATGTAGACTCACAGCCACACTGGCGAAATTTGGTACAAATCGCCGGTAGTATGTGCAGAGACCTAGAAAGCTGCGCAACTCGTGCAGATTTTTCGGGCGAGGCCAATCTTTTACAGCCCGAATCTTATCTTCATCGGTTGATATACCCTCTGCAGTTACACGGTGCCCTAAATACTTGACTTCCCTCTGGAACAGTGTACATTTCTTTGCGCTAAGCTTGAGTCCAGCCGCAGTTATTCGCCTTAAAACTTCTGCTAAGTTCTTCAGGTGTTCATCGAAAGTTTTCCCCATGACAATTATGTCATCAAGGTACACTAGGCAAGTTTTCCAGTGGAGTCCTTTCAGCACATTTTCCATTAACCGCTCGAATGTTGCTGGAGCATTGCAGAGTCCAAAGGGCATCACATTAAACTGCCATAATCCGTCACCTGTGCTAAAGGCAGTTTTCTCCTTGTCTTGCTCACAAATTTCTACTTGCCAATAACCACTTTGCAAGTCCAATGTGGAGACACTCTAGACACGCTTTAGCGTGTCTAGAGTGTCGTCAATTCTCGGTAGTGGATAGCTGTCCTTCTTGGTGATATCGTTTAGTTTTCTGTAATCAACACAGAATCGGGTGCTGCCATCTTTTTTCTTAACTAAAACTATAGGCGAGCTCCATGGGCTAGAAGATGGTTCAATTACTCCACTACGCTCCATTTCGTTGACTAACTCCTTTACTTCATTTCGTTTTGCCAGAGGAATACTTCTGGGCGCCTGCTTTATTGGTCTTGCTTCACCAGTATTTATTCGGTGTTTCACAATTGCCGTTCTTCCTTGACTTTGGGTTTTCATGGCGAAGACAGAGCCGTATTTCCTGATTAGCTGTTTGGCTTTATTTCTATCAGGCGGCGCCAGTTCTCTTACCCATTTTTCCACATATTCTGCCAGCATCTCTCGATCTTTAACGGACGCACTGGATGGTTCCAAGTTCTTTTCGCAACTGACTATTGCTTCTGGCGCAGTACATTTGGCTATTTCAGAGTTCGCTCGTACAACTTTTTCAGAATTTGATGGGTTCAGTATTCTTACAGGAACTCTTTTGTCTTTGATGGTTTTTACGAGGGCTTTCGCTGTTATAAGGTCACTTTTTATTTCTGATGGTTCTACCACCCACAAGCTGCTGTCCTCACAATCTCCCTCCATACGCACCCATATTAAAGTTTCTGCCCGTGCTGGTAGTTTTTGGTCGCTGATGGTAACTAGCTTTCTTACCTGATCCTCGCGTTCATATCCAACACAAAGGGGTATTTCAACATTCTGCCAAATCATAACTTTTTGCCCCATATGCAGGTTAATGCCGTGACAAATCATAAAATCTGCACCAATAATTACTTCGTCCACAATATCGGCAACAATAAATACGTGACTGACGCTTATGTTGGCAATTGTAAGTTTCACATTAACCTTACCATAGACAGAAGCCTGCTCTCCAGTAGCTGTTCGCAAACTTACCCCGTGCAATGGTTCAACTGGCTTTCTAATTATATCGGGCCTGATGATGGACTGTGATGCTCCTGTATCTATGGTTAAAATGTGCTTTTGTCCATTGATGCACCCATAAGCAGTAAGATTGCTTTTCCCCTGCTGTGCTATTGATATGGAGATTGTGGGGCCATCGGTTGTGGGAGCTAGCTCATGCCCCGTAGTGCTAGCTCTTTTTAGTTTAACGGTGACTCTTGAGGTGATTGCTGATCGGCTCTGAGGCTTTTTCTGGGTGCTTTGCAGTTTCGCTGAAAGTGTCCCACTTTACCGCAGTTGTAGCATTTGTCCTTTGGTTTGCTGCGCTTTTCACCTAATGCCTTCATAACTGCCTCTGTCAACTCTGTTAACTTGGTGCTTATCTCTTTTTCAGCAGTTACTTCAAGGTTACGCACCTTAAATATTTGTGGCTTGGAAATCACCTTCGCAGTCTCCTGGGCCAGCGCGAATGAGACAGTTTCAGCAAATGTCGATTTCTGCGTAGCACACACCGCATGTCTCACATCAGAATCCCGAATTCCATTCACAAATGCTTCAATTTTGAACTGATCTAAGAATGGATGATTTTCGCCAGGATAAGTTAGCTGCACCAACCGCTCAATCTCTGTAGCAAAATCTTGTAATGACTCATTTGCTTTCTGAAGTCTACCTCTAAGTTCCATTCGGTAAATTTCCTTTTTGTGTTCGCCACCATACTTTCGCTACAGTGCCACCATTATGTCGTCATAATTATTTCTGCAGGTGATTGGCACACTTTCTAGAATTTCCGCAGCGTTTCCTTTTAAGGCCAGAATCAACTCTATAGCTTTTTCTTCAATGTTCCACATATTTCTGGCGGCAACTGTCTCGAACTGGAACTTAAAAACATTAAATGGTATGCTGCCGTCAAAAGTAGGGGCCTTTGCTCTACCAGAACTTTCCTGAAAAATTCGTACTCGACCCTCTTGAGATTGGAGATTATTTACTTTATTTTCTAGATCTTGTAGTTTTCTCTCAACATCTTTGGTTTGTATCTCAAATTTATCTACGCCGCTCTCTAGGTCGGAAATTCTTTTGGAGATCTCAGAGATTTCTCTAGAAGTTTCTTGAAACTTTTCTTCCATCTTCATTAGCAATTTCTCGTTAGTCTCCATCTTGGTTAAAAGTTTTTCGTTGTCTGCTCTAGAAGTTTCTAATAGTTTCTGGCTGTCTGTTCTAGAAGTTTCTAACAGTTTCTCATTTTTCTCCATCTTTTCCATCATAGCAGCAAACATTGCGCTTAACTCCATGTTACCTTCTGTTTTACGGGTACTAACCTCCATTGCTTCTTTTTCGTCAAATTCGTAAGTAGCAATGTCAATGTTACGCCGCTCAAATTCCTCTATGAGCCTCTTTTGCAATTCGACTTTATTTCCTGTTGTCGGTAGCTCCAATTTGCTTAATTCCTTTTTGAGCTGTTCCACCTAAAGCTCCTCCAATTTCATGACTGCTTATTATTTTGCAATCCCACTTCTGACACCAATTGTTACGATTTTACCCTTTATAAAATCGTTGATTTATTTACCTTTTAAATAAATCGAGTTCTTTCTATATTGCAAATAATAAACACTGTTTGAAATTATTTATAGCTCTATTTATAACAGTCACTGAAAATTACAGAAAAACACTTTAATAGCACACTTTATTTACACGATGCAGATAGACTAAACGTTAGCCACACTTTAGTTCTTCACACTTTGCGTTTTACTTATAAACTGAACTGCTGCGTCACTGAGAACCAGTATTTATATGAGTAATCAGGTATTCTAGTTATTTCCAGTTTATTACGACACTAGAATCTTCCAGTTGTCAAAATTTGTGTAAAGAAATTTCTAGTGATAGAAATTTCTTGTAACAATATGTATGTAGAATTTTACGTATAACAAACACATCCATGTGTTAAAATTCTTTTTTTTCATCTCTACCTTTTATACACAAACAACACACATACAAAGATTTGTCATTTAAATAAAAACTAAACAAATCCCTAATGAACGAAGACTTTTATATATGTACTTCTATTGGCGATGATTTTGTGTGAGCTTCAGTAGCTCAGTTGTCTAGACGCTATGTCACAAATACTTTTTTTCTCTTAGCCCACGGGGTTCGAGGTTCAAATCTCGGTCAGGTCAATTCACTTTTTTTTTGGTACATTTTTTTTTATTATTTTCTTAAGATTTTTTTTTGCTTATTTTTGGTTTTTTTTTAACATTTAATAATTAATTTATATAAAATTTTATATTAATAATTAAAATTCTTTTCTTTCATCTCCACCTTTTATACACAAACAACACACATACAAAGATTTGTCATTTAAATAAAAACTAAACAAATCTCTAATGAACGAAGACTTTTATATATGTACCTCTATTGACGATGATTTTGTGTGAGCTTCAATAGCTCAGTTGTCTTGACGCTATGTCACAAATACTTTTTTTCTCTAAGGCCGCGGGTTCGAATCTCGGTCAGGTTAATTCACTTTTTTTTTGTACATTTTTTTTTATTATTTTCTTAAGACTTTTTTTTGCTTATTTTTGGGTTTTTTTTAACATTTAATAATTAATTTATATAAAATTTTATATTAATAATTAAATAATCCATAAATAGGCTAAAACATCAACATTTTTATAAAAACCCTCTGATACAAACAAAATACAAACTTTTTTATACCTTTCACCACAGGTGGAAGGGTCGCGGGTTCGAATCCCGGTCAATTCACTTTTTTTTTGTACATTTTTTTTTTATTTTCTTAAGATTTTTTTTGTTTTTTTTTTTACATTTAATAATTAATTTAAATAAAATTTTATATTAATAATTAAATAATCCAACTAAAAACATCAAAATTTTTATAAAAACCCTCTGATACCATCAAAATACAAACGGTTTTATTTCTTTTTTTTGCTCCGATTTAAAAGAATTTATAAAAAGATTTTGAAACCATTTTATTTCTCACATATTAAGAAAATTTTATACATAATTTACCTTTGAGTGCAACTATTTTAGGTCATAACTTATAATAATTTATAAAAAAAATTATAAACTATTTTCCTTAAAATTTTTAAAATTAAGCTAAAGAAATTACAAATATTTCTAATAAAAAAGAGAAATAAAATCCCAAATGTAAATTTGCCAGCTAAATCAAACTATTTTGTAGAAATAAAACACATGTGATTTCGTAGTGATTTCTTTTAACGATTTGTTGAAATTCTTTTCTTTCACCTCTTCACCTTTTATACACAAACAACAAACACTATTCTAGAGCTGTATTATGACCTATGGATACGTCTTATATAGCAAAAGATCGAAAATCTTTAGTATAACATATTTGCTGAAAAACTCGGAAATATCGGTTCAGATACAAAAAAGTTATGCCCAAAACATAAATTTTTTTAAAGTACCTATATTCCCGAGTCCAAGTTTTATCTCCAAACTAAATGGTTAATTTCCTCTTAAAGGCGTCCGTATATAAATCTGTCCATTCCATATATGTCCATATATAAACTTCAGTTTTTTCCCAACCATGGTGAAGGGTATATAAGATTCGGCATAGCCGAATTTAGCCGCTCTTACTTGTTTTTATTTATGATTACCCAGTATTTGTGTAAACGAACGACATCCAGTAAAAATTTGTACAAATTATTGGGTAAACGAACGGAACTAATATTGCAAGGTGTATAGGTAAGTGAAAAATTGTTTTTTTTTTTTTTGCTGAATATTATCAAATATTATCTTGATTTTTCTTACCTCAATAGCTTGACGCAAACGTTCTTCTTCGGCCTTGCGTTGCTCCGCAGCCATACGCATTGCTTCCTCTTCAAACTGTCTTTGACGTCCAGCCTCCTCTTCCTGTCTCTTTAATTCAGCCAATCGTTCTGCTTCCACACGTTGTCTTTCCAATTCAGCCTGTCGTTCAGCTTCTTCACGAGCTAAACGACGTCTTTCGGCTAAAGCAGCCTTAGCTTCTTCTTCTGTTGTGATTTTCCCCTTTGCAATCATAGATGCTGTCATTGCATCATTATTATCTGCGGCTGCTCCTGCCAACTCACGCACTATAGAACCTTCTTTGCTACCATTGCGTGATTTAGGCTTTGTTGCAGTAACTTCCTTTTCAGTACCTTCATCTGTTTTTTCATCTTCTTGGGTAGCAGCAATTGATGCCGCAACAACTGATTCAACATCGTCCACAAGGGCGTCGACAATTTGTTTAATTTCTTCACCATTATTTTGTTGAGTCGGTTTTATGGCTTCCTCGGTTTTAACTTGATTGAGCGCTTCTTTTTCTTCTTTACTCTTTGTAGGTTCTTTGGCTGGTGTTGTTGTTGATAATAATGTTCTGTTAACAACTGGTGGTGTTATGGCTGATTTTGACATTATATCCTTTGATTTTTCTTTGCTCATTTTGTGGATACGATCTGAACTGGCTGTTTTTGACAGAGGCTTTGGTGTTGTGGCCTTTGGAGTAAGAGGTTCCTAGTATAAAGAAAAAAAATATAAAATTATTAGTAAAAGAATTTGTAAAGCCCGTATGACTATACTAAAAATAAGTTAGTAAAGAAATTATTGTTGTATATCAAGTGTAATACTTTTCAGCCACCCGCAATTTTAGCAAAAATTTTAGTTATATTTTTCCAACAAAACACAATTTTGATGTAATGTTTTACTAATTTATTTTGCTTCCAAAATTTTGCTGACCAACCAAATAACACATCGACTGAAAAATCCGTAGGATGAGACATGGGTGGCGCATCTAATGAAAAATCCATATAATTTTTTTGGAACTATCAATATTCAGATGATTTCTATCATTAGTGAACAAGTTACAACTGTTTTTGCCACGCTACTTTTGTGATTTTGAAAACAAGGGATTCAATTTATCCCTTGTCATTGGTTTTTAATGGAAAAAATACCGTTTAAGCCAAAGCTTGGCTTGATAAGTGTTATTGGGAATCTGCTTCATCGAGACAAATGGTAGAAAAGTGGTTTGCTGCACTCACCAAAACTTTGATTATTTAAGCCCAGCGGTATTTTTTGTTAATCTTAGCAACACATGTCTGCTGACAATCAAATTTTTAGAAAAATTATATTAATATTAGTACACCAATTTTTTTTTATTTTATTTTTTTCAAAAAAAAATTTAGACAAAATTAAAAAAAGGTTTAAATTCGGCTTTGCCGAATCTTTGAATACCCTCCACCAATATCCAAAAAAATGTTCTACTGTTTTTGATATAAATAATGTAAAAAACTTCAGAAGTAAAATTATAGAGGTGAAACAAATTTTTTGAGGTGAAAAACTTTTTTTGGATGTGAAAACAAATTTTGTGGTAAAAAAAAAAAAAAATTAAGGTGAAAAAATTTTTTGAGGTGAATATAAAATATTATTTTTGCGTATTTCATATCTGAGTATTTATAAGTATAGAGAGCAAAAAACAATTATGACTTCAATCAAGAGTTTAAAAAAGTTTCATAAAATTTCATGACCAAGTGTTTTTGGCACAAAATTGGTCTGGGACATTTGCTATTTCTTGACGAGTTCTTAACTGATTTTGAAGTTACAGGTTGGTTGAAAAGTTCCTGCGCTCACCAAGAGATGGCACTGCTAGCTCCAAACTTTTTTTTCTCAAGTTGGTATAACTGTCCTGAGAACACATGCAAAGTTGCAAGTCATTCTGTCAATTCTTTCTTTGTTTACAATCCATTTGAAGTTGACGTGTCATTGATTTTTTTTAATATGGAAAAAAATTGAATATCGTGCAATCATTAGATTCTTTGTTTTGAAGGGTTTAAAAGTAAAGGAAATTTATGAGCAATTGTTAGAAGCATGTAAGGAGTCCTCACGTTCAAAACGCACCGTTGAATTTTGGGCTGGTGAATTTAAACTTGGTCGTACCAGCCTTGAAGACGATCCACGCGAAGGACGACCAAAAACTGCAACCACAGCAGAAATCATTGAGCAGGTACATAATATGGTTAGTGAAGATCCAAGTTTGACTAAGCGTGAAATTGCTAATGCCATAGGCATCTCAGACGAATGAGTTCTCCATATTTTACATGAAGAATTACGTATGAAAAAACTGTTTGGAAAGTTAGTGCCGCACACATTAACAATTCAACAAAAACTGGATCGAAAACAAATTTCTCAGCGTAATTTGGACCGCTTTAAGCCGAATAAAACCGACTTCTTGCGTCGTTTTATAACTATGGATGAGACTTGGATCTACCACCATGATCCTAAATTGAAACAAGAACGTTTACAGTGGACTGAAGCTGGTTGTTCAGCTCCAAAGCAGGTGAAGTCACAACGATCAGCAAAGAAGGTTATGGCATCAGTTTTTTGGGATGCAAGGAATTTTGTTGATTGATTATCTTCAGAAAAGTAAAACAATCAACTCTGAATATTATTGCAGCTATTTGGATCAGCTGGATGAAAAAATTCGTGAGAAAAGACCTGGTTTAAAGAAGAAAAAAAATCATTTTTCATCAAGACAATGCACCTGCTCACAAAAGTGTTTTGACGATGACTAAATTCAAAGAATTAAAGTACGAATTGCTTGAACATCCACCGTATTCACCAGATTTGACTCACAGTGACTACTATCTCTTCAGAAATCTCAAACAATTCCTTCGTGGAAAGCATTTTTCGTCGAATGAAGAGGCCATAGCAGCCGTAGACGGTTATTTTGCAGAGCTTCCGGAAAACCATTATAAGGATGGGATAAAATTATTGGAAGATCATTGGAACAAGTGTATTGAGCTTCTAGGAGATTATATTGAATAAAAAAATATATTTTGTAACAAAAACAGTATTCTTTCATTTCGAGCGCAGGAACTTTTCTACCAACCTGTATGTATTGTAGCTTTTTGAAAACATAATTTTATACTGAAATCGATTTATAACACAAGTGTTTGAGAAAATTAAAATAGAGAACGAAATTTTCCTGAGTCATATATTTCCCATATAAACACCCTTGACATTTTTTAATCGATTTCCGCCTCTACTTTCCTTTATCCGATTGCCCCCAAACTTTATGTTTATTAGTTTTATATAGAAAGGAAACACTCGACACTCTTTAAAATCGCATTTTCATTTGATTGGCTACCCTAATGTACAAATTCCACAATTTCTCAATACAATACAATACAATATATCTTTTAACACTTGAGGGATAATGTGAACGGGGCATTATCGGGTTCCACATCATGAGTCGCATAAAATTTATGAAATATCACGCAAATTACCTGTGCGGCTAGTTATGGATAAACTTACCCTTTTAATAGGGGTCTTCTTTTCGGCGCTAAATAAACGCGAGGACGATGAGGTGACAATTAATGACGTTGACATCAAATTCGTTGATCGTTTAGGTGTGGTTTGTGCTGACATAGATGGTGATAATGAAGATGTCTTTGCGGGCGGTTTATTTTCCTTTTTAAGTTTATTAATTTCTAAAAATTATATTATATTAATAAGAATTCCATCTAAATATGCTTTGTTATAGTAATACCTTCTAAGGAAACACCGGTACCAGCAATACTAGCTGGGCGTGGTTTACGTGCAGCTGGTACTGATCGTCTATTAATAAAACCAGATGTTGACATTGTAGTGGACGTGGACATGGCACTACCGGGCCTTGAAAAATTTATATGGCCACCGGGAGTAACGGTACCGGAACGAGAACCTAAACATGATGAGGATAAAAACAAATTGTTTGATTTTTAGCTTAAACGTAATTACCACTAAACCAAATTAATAACGTAATGAATGAATGAATGATTCAATGAAAAGTTAATGGATTATTTAAAACAAAAATATATACATATAATATTTATAAATAAATGTATGTATTAAAAAAAACCCTTTTACCAATATAAAAAATAAATCAACAGTCAATCACCAGGACTTCATATGTTCATATTACAAATGAAAGATTAGCTTTAATTAGTGATTTACAAAGAAAAGAGAACGCACTCAGATATTAAAATACATTTGGGTTAAGGACAATGTGTTCTATAACACAGTGCAACACATAAATTGGTTCCTCTTTCGTACCCGGTTTTTTTTTGAAGTGTATATCGAAACTAAAAAAAATCCGCAACGGACTTGGACAGATTACATCGAAATATTTTTTTATGGACACCCTAAGTTTTTGCACCCAAACATGATTTTTTTAAAAAAGGAAAATTTTTATGGAATCCATATATCATAAACCGTTCGGAATTTTGTTTTTATGTCTTTGGCAAAGTTGTAGATCCAAACCAAAGCAAAAAAATTCTCACATGGACCGACCCAAAAAAATTGCATCCACTGCATCAAAATTGCAAAAAATTGGGAAAAAATGCTATTTTTTATGATTTTTTCATGATTTTGTCCTGAAATGGCTTAAATACTGGGAATTTAAGAAATCTTTCTTCAGCTAAATTATATCTAACAACAATATAAACAGAACAATATAAATAGAAAGCACATCTTTTTGCTCACACTTATTTTGCATAGCCAATGTTTGTCGTTTCGACAAAGAAAGACTATATAGGTTAATGCCGTTTTTGTTGTTACTTGTTTTCAAATTTACTATTTAAACATTTTATTGTTGTAATGCTGATATGTTTTTGAAAAAATTAATATATTTATTTTATTAATAAAAAGTAATTATTTTATAACGCAATTAACAATTTCATAAAATTTTTTTTATTTTTTGTTTAAGTTTTTTTGTTTATTTATACAAATGCAAAACATGTGTATTATTAACTGCCGATGATTTTATTCTGCTACGATTTTACCCGAAAAAAGTATAGTAACTTCTGGTAAAATGAGAAACACAATTACTTTCTTATCACGCTCTCATTTACCGAATTTTTGTTAATAAAAACGCTTTTTGGTAAGATGGAGTCAAAGCGGGTTCGCGAGGATGACCGTGTGGACATAACATCCGGACTCGGAGGCTTAGGTGGTTTGACACCATCAGGCATTGACACCGGGAGTATGCCTGTATAAGCGGCCACATATGTTTTGCATTTTAACATATGTTTATTTAACTTAGGGGAGTAATTGATACATGAGTAACACCGGGATTTGTCGTGTGAATTTGGGTCTTTTATCCACACCATTGGCTTCATGAAACTTAAATTTCTACCTCGTCGATGATACCAATCCAAAAGGTGGAAGTAACAAGTGGCACACACTGTATTTGGAGTGTAATCTTCACCGCTGGGATCAACCTCATCGAAATAAGATGCATAGGCTAGCTTAAATTCCGGAGTAGACCTTTTCCTTTGCACACTTGTAGGCACCATATGACCACAAACTAAACAAAAATAATCAATGTTTGGACACCGGCTATTTTCCATATTGCACAATAGTTGAATTGTAAAATTTTGCACAAAACACGGATATAATTAAACTTTTCACTTTCGAATACACTTGTTGAATGACAATGAAACGATACTTGAACTGTTATTTATACTGCGTGCTAGTCTGATTGTCAAGTGTGTTTTATCTTCGTGTTGCACATCACACCAATTTTAAAATCCTGTTTAGGAAGATGAGGTGTTGTAAAAACCCAGTTCCACCTAAAAACCGCAACACGAAGATAAAACACACATGGCAATCACACCCACTCAGAAACATTTTTTAAGAAGTTTGGCTATTTCCATATTATCATGAAAAATAGCATTTTTTCCCAATTTTTTGCAATTTTGATGCAGTGGATGCAATTTTTTTGGGTCGGTCCAAATGAGAATTTTTTTGCTTTGGTTTGGATCTACTTTGCCAAGGACATAAAAACAAAATTCCGAACGGTTTATGATATATGGATTCCATAAAAATTTTGCTTTTTTAAAAAAATCGTGTTTGGGTACAAAAACTTAGGGTGTCCATAAAAAAAAATCGATGTAATCTGGCCAAGTCCTTTGCAGGTTTTTTTTTAGTTTCGATATATACTTCAAAAAAAAAAAACGGGTATGAAGGAGGAACCACACGATGACCTTAAAAATGCTGCACTGTGTAAGTAGACAAACTTTAATACAAATAATTTTATTTTACATATAAAACATCTATAGACTTGAAACATTTTACTTAAGGAGAAGAAATAGTTAAGTTTTTTTGTTTCTTTGATATTCTGTATACCATTCACCAGTTTAAGAAAACAAAATCGACAGAAATTTGCAATAAAATATTAAAACTTTTTATAAAAAAATGTGTGCAGTTATTAAATGGTTTCAATACAAAAAAAAATGTCAAAAATACGTTTAAGAATTCTCAAAACACCTTGAAGCAAAAAAAATGGATTAACAAATGAGACCAGTACTGGAAAAAAGAGAACAAAACAATTAAACAACTATGGGGGGTGAAAACAATACTTTTACAGCCAGGATTAAAAAAAAATGTTAAGTATTTGAAATGTAATTGAGCCAAAAATTGATTTGATTCTCTATAAAATAAATGATAAGAGTCAGTTTTATAGTCGGCACTGAGCAAGATATTTATTTACTAAAATTTTACTTACAAAGAAGCATCGCTAATGGCTTCCTCCCAATTGCGATTAAATTTGGATATGTTAGAAATAGAGTTCGAAAGTTTATGAAAAAAAACTAGCTTATATTCTAACGATGATTAACGGTAATTTTCAATTTTTAAACCAAATATACTAAAATTGCAATGATAATATTTTAGTATGTTGAAAAAATTAATAATACATATTTTTCGATTTTTATACTTGTTTTGTGTACATAAAATAACATTTGAAATGCATGAAATTCCTTGCCCCAGTTATATAGAATCAAAAAATAAGAGAAAACATATTTTTTAACGGCCCAATATCACATTTAGAGGGGTTTAAAAATGCCATCCAAGATGACTTTCTTTCATGATTGTTCTGTATATAATTTGGATTTGTATTTGGAATACAGCACATATCCGAACATGCCCGAATTTGTTAGGCATTCGAAAAAACCAACATACATTTTTATAAATCGAATACATTTTTTAAAGTTTTAAACTGAATTTGTAAAAAAAAAAAAAAATCAAAAATAACTAAGAAATATTTTTCATATAGTTTATATGAAAAATATTTTAGCTATTTTTTTATATATCCCAATAAACATTTTTGCTGGAATTTAAGCTAAAATCAAGTGTTATTCAAGTCATGTTTTCAAGCCTTAAATTATACTTTAATTCAATATCATATTTCAGCAAAATGGACACTGGAATTCAAGTCGAACATTATTACAGTGAAAATATATTTTAATTCAAGCCTTGAATCACAGTTCAATTCAAGTTCATACAACATAATAATTACACTTGTTCTCAAGCCCTAACTTAAAGTTTAAACAAAGCCATAAAACACTGTAGTGTTTGCTTTTAGTACAATTTGTTAACTCTTTTTAAAATACTACCAAATAAACAATTTTTCTTGGATTAAATTTAAAATCATAGGGTGTCTCAGTAACAGTACACTTTTTAAATTTAGTGTCATTTTTTTTGTGCAAATATCAACTCTAAAATTTGACAGCTGTTACATATGTTTATTCCAATTATTAACCCTCGAAGTGGCACATGGTTCTGGCCAGACATATTTAATTCTCATGCTTCAATTTAGCATACTTCTATTTTAGGTACATGGCTGTAATTTCAGGTAATCTCCCAAAATATTGTTGGCTTTCGATGTATAAATTAATAATTGAAAAAAAGTCCTTGGAACAGGACAAAAAAGCCAAATAAAAAATCTTCACCTTACTTTTGGTACATGGTGTCTGGCCAGACCCCTATGCATTTTGTATGAACGCATAGGCAAAGCACATGGCACGAGTTGGAAATTTGTATTTACTTTATTCTTTTATGCTTCTTTCTTTCTTCTGATTTTGTTTGTGAGTTAGTTATTCATTGAACGTTGAACAGTGAAGAAGTAATCTAGTTTTTGTGCGGTAATTTTGAACTTGTGAATAATTTAACGCAGGTAGATTTGTTGCGTTGTTAGTATATTATGGCTGATGAACTGGAATTTATTTATAATACACGCTTGCGTAGCGCGAATTTGCAACCCCAATTGTCAGAGGCATTAGTGCGTGATTTTCAAAGTCAGGTAGAAGCTGATGAAAATATTGATGTTTTTGAAAACGATGGTGACGACACTGCTGATTATGTGCCAGAAGATGATGCATCAGACATAGAAAATGATTTGGAAATTGAACCTAACGAACTTTATGATAGTGATGAAGACGTAGATGAAGAAAAAGAAAGTGGAAATGATGCTGAAGCAGCAAATGAAGTCGACTCAGGCTGTTTTTATGGTAAAGACGGTACTAAATGGAACGAAACTGAACCCCCTGCATCTCGTTTGCGCCAGCATAATATCATGCGTTTTCGATCTGGAACAAAAACAAGGCTCACCAATCCAGTTGAGGTATTCAAGCTATTTTTCTCAACCAATATTACGTTCGTCATCATTAGTGAAACAAATCGGCATGGGCGAGAATCAATTAGAAAATGGAATGAAGAACATCCAGAGTCTACCCAAAGGAAATGGATTGATTTGACAAGCTCTGAGCTGGATGCATTCATTGAGATTTTGTTGGCTTCTGGTCTCAGCCATAATAATATGCAAGACTCCAGTATATTGCGGCGTTCTGATTCGCTGCCCATATTCCGTGCGGCTATGTCGCACAAACGATTCATTACTCTGTCCAGATATATTCGTTTCGATAATACTCGTACGCGGGCATTCCGACAGCAAACAGATTAAGCAGCTCCTATCCGGGATCTTTGGAATTTTCTCAATGAAAATCTGCAAAATTATTATGAACCTTATGAAAATATCACCGTATCGTGGGCGCACAAAGTTCACCCAATATATTCCATCAAAACCTGCAAGGTATGGGATCAAAGTTTGGTGGGCATGCGATGCTAAGACTAAATTTCCATTGAAAGGAAAACTATACACTGTAAAGGAAGGAGACAATCGGGAGATAAATCAAGGTGAAAACGTTCTAATGTATTTCGCAAATTGTTACGCAAACAGCGGCAGAACAATTATTTCTGATAATTTTTTCACCTCATTGAACGGCGCTAAACGACTGGCTGCCATGGGACTGGCATTTGTTGGCACCATTCGAGCAAACAAAAGAGGTCTTCCTAAGGAAGTTATGAAGAGCGCCAGACGACCAATTCTTTCAAGTGTGTTTGGTTTTCATGAAAATCTTGTTGCACTTTGCAGCTACGTGCCCAAAAAAAATAAGGCAGTCAATTTAATTTCAAACGTGCATTACACAAAATATTTTGAAGGCGTAGCCATGAAACTGGAAGCAATTTTATTTTATATTTCAACTAAAGCCGGAGTCGATACGATGGATCAAATGCTAACTCATTACACAACAAAACGGTCAACCAGACGCTGGACATACGCGTTTTTCTGCAACATGATTGATGTGATGGCATTGGCAAGTTACATTATATGTAAGCTAAATGATGAAAATACAAGAAAAGAAAGAAGACGCATATTTTTATATAAACTTGCAAAGCAAAGTACTGGCCAACGTTGAAAATCGCATCAATAATCCGCACATTGTGGCTCAACCAACAACTCGTATAGCATTTGAAGCGTACTTTGGGAGACCTCTTAATACAGCAAACCGTAATGTGGCTTCACGCAGTGGTCCAGACACACTAGCTGCCAAAAAAGATTGCAGAATTTGCCTGCAACAAGGTGACAAAATACGCCGTAAGACACGCTTTTTTTGCTGCAAATGCAACAATCCTGTTTGTCAGCAACATTCAAAAGTAGATTATTTATGTTTTTGTTGCCTTCCGCAAAATTCTGAATAAAAAAATCAATATATTCTTTATAATAATTTTCTATTTTGTCATAAACATTTATTACTTTACCCATAATAAAGAGAAATATATATAGAACAAAAAAATTGTTGCCCTTTTCATTCCAAAGAATTTTTCAGGTCTATTTTTTCTTCCTCAGGTAGCTAATAACATAGTAAAAAGAAATAGAAACACAAAATATAACAAATATTTTCCTATCTTAGTAAAAAATTTAACGGCAAACAGCCCTTATATCCATACAAATGCATGTAAATGTATAGGGGTCTGGCCAGACACCATGTGCCAGAACTAAGGGCTCAAAATATGTGCCTGACGAAGGGTTAAAAATAGAGCACTTCACGAAAGAACTTCGCAAACTTTCAAGAATTTTTAGTCGAGAAAGTACACCTAATACGTCAACCATTCGAAGAGTGGTTAAAAAATTTGAAGAAACTGAGTCTCCGGTCGGTCAATTCGACGTCGTTTTCAATAACTTTAAATTTCACGAAGCACTACGCAGCGAATTTTGACAAAAGACCTACACAAAGAGTAATAGCCTGTCATCAGAGTCGAGGGGACGGATATTTTATTCCATACTTAATCGGAACATGTCTTCTTTACAATCCAATCAAAAAAATCACAATTATCTAAAAAATACGTGTTTTTATTTTACCGGTATAATTTTTATTTTGCCCGGTATAATTTTTTGGCAATATTATTGAAATGCTTAATTTGTTCTGTTTTATTAAATTTGTTTCCACAAATATTTTAAAACAAACATTTTTTGAAATTTTTTTTTTAACTTGTTTGATATGAATTTTACTTGATAAAGTTGAATTCAACCAAAATTTAAAGCACTTGAATTTTTAAAATTTGTGTGTTTATTGGGATATTTCACAATATTATTTTATTTTAATTTAATAAAATTGTTTCCTTAATTTTTTATTCTCTATAATATTTCGAAATTTTATCGCAACCAGAGGGAACCCATGAGCGGCGCTTATTTGTAAGTAAAAATCAAAATAATACTAGCCCTATAATCCACAGTAATGTTTGTAATTAAACAGAAAGGCAGATAATATTACATATTTACAAGAATTTTGTACACTGAATTCCAACACGATTTATTATGTAGCCTGGCTTGATAAACTCGAAACATTTATTAATTTTTATTTTTTTTTTTTAATTTTGTTTTATTCCAAAGTAATGGCTAATTATATTCAAAAAATTAAAGGGATTCAAAAGGTGTTGTATTATTCTATCCATCGTAGTAAAAAAAAAAAAAAAGAGTTGTTAAAAATTGCATTTCACTATAACGACGATTTTCTGTTGATTTTATTGTTGTTACCACACTTAAACATACGAAATATTGCATTACATTTTACACATGGCGAACAAACAA
Organism: Eustalomyia histrio; assembly: GCA_949748255.1. Classification (NCBI taxonomy): domain Eukaryota; kingdom Metazoa; phylum Arthropoda; class Insecta; order Diptera; family Anthomyiidae; genus Eustalomyia; species Eustalomyia histrio. The sequence goes on from OX456524.1 coordinate 37,005,610, forward strand.
AGTTAAGCTTAATGTGTGTGAAGAGTTCAACTATATTGAAATTAACTTATATTGCAGTTATATTCAACTATTTTAGTGACAGGAACTGTAAAAAAATGGTAAATTTTTAATGAAATTGCAGTGTACACTTTTTTAATTCCAATTACTTTTGATTTGCTATCGGAAAATGCTAAGTAAAAAAACTTTAGTTTTTACGAATTTTTAACTGTTACAAAAATTTTGTAGTCAAAAGTTTGTCAGTTTATTTTAAGACTGTTATTTTTACTGCATTCGCTTTTTGTTTTAATTTTCAATATATTCATTCTACCGACAAACTTTTTAAAATTATTTGGGCGAAAGGATTTTGTTGTTGTATTTGAGTAAAACTTTTACACTTTGACAATTTTATTTACTCCAAATTTTGTCCTTTACGTAAATCTTTTTAACTGTCAAAAATCCTTAGAGCCTGCAAAAGTTTTAATTTTATAGAGAATCAATTTCAAGTAGAGATCTATATTCAAATACTTAAAATTTTGTTTAATGTTAGCGCAATAAATGAATTTCCATTGGATGTAAAATAATGTCAACGAAAGAATTATTGATTTAAAATGGTGAAAATGGAGTTTGAATAGAAAAAAAAGATTTTAATAAAAAATATTGATTCTGAGGAGTTGTGGTAGTAAGATTTTGGAAGCAATAGAGATTTGAAATGGTTTGTTGTAGTGGTAGTAGTATATTGCAAACACACACACACACACCTGGGTTTAAAAGTAAACTAGGAGAGTTCATGAGTAACAATGAGTCTGTATCGAAACGGTAGAGGTTAGTATTAGAGATCTGGCCTCGTTTAAACGTGTTGGATGCAGATGAAGCTAGTGATGATTGTAGATATTTTTTGGTGGCGGCAGTTTGTAAGCCCAAATTCGAGCGTGGTGTGGTATTTGACCAGGCAGCATTATTATAATAATAATAATGATTGCCCAAGTGTGTCATACTCTTACAGGCATTTCTACTGCCGCTACCCAATGGTAAAAAGCTGGTGGAAATGCCCCCACCTAAATTATATTTGGGACGAGGAGCCCCTTCACCGGCTAAATGTATCATACTGCGTGACATCTTGCTATTCGATCCAGAGTTGGATTTCTTTCCAGTGGAACGACGACCACCTCCAAGAGATTCCGTTTCATCCATCATGTCCATTTGCTCTCGCCGTTGTCGCTCCATAATAGCTCGTATATGTTCGCCATTACGACGAATTGGTTGAGCCAACTGATCCAAACGATTCATAGAATATGCACGTCCTGGTAATGGTGGTGGTGGATTTTGTAACAGCAGCAAAATTTAAATAAAAGCGGCATTATAGGTAAAAAGGGTGATTTAAAAAATTAAAGAAAATTAATGAATAAAACTAATGTTTTTGTGTTTGAATAAAATGATAATATGTAAAAAAAAGTAAATTTGTTTTCATAATTTAACACTTAAAAATTAAAAATCTTAATCCTTACTAAACCTTGTTTATTTCTAAATGGGGGGAATTTAAAAAAAATTTGCAGTTAACTATACGATTTGAAACGTTTCACAAAAACAAAATTAACATAATCAAAACGATTTCAAACACTGTTTTCACAACAATTAAATTGTTTGTTTTTTTTTTTCAAAAAAAAAAAAAAAAGCATAAAAAGCATTTTTAAATTTTGGTTTCTTAACAGAATATCAAGTATGGAAAAACTCAAATACTAAATAGTAGAGATTTTCAAAAGTTAATATAAATAATAAGAGGAACAAACACATCATAGTTTCAATAAAAAAAAAAAAACAAAAAACAGTTTCATTTTCATGAAAAATAGGGGATAAAAATGAGTAGAAAAGAGTTCATATAATGATAGTGATGGAGTATGTGTTGGTTTTGGTAGTTGGGCTTTAACTGTGTCTTACCTGGTGTTCTAGAAGGTGTTTGACTTAGCGATGATCGGGAACCGTAGTGGTGACCATCCCTAGGACTTGGTATTGTTGGCATAAGATCAGTTTTTCTTCTGGCCACACTTCGAAACACAATATGTGATGTATCAACATGACCTTCTGTAATATTTAGTAATTTTTGGGTACAAAAAGGGGGGGAATTGGTTTTATAAAAATGTCTCCTTTAATTCTTGAAAAAAAAATCTATTATAAGGTAGTACGAAATAACATAAACGACAATATAAAAGACATGCTGCTAATAGCTTAAAAATATTTTAGAATAAAACTAATTTTGGGGGGGGGGGGGGGGGGGGGTGGGGGGTGGCAAAAGCTATTTTTTTTTGTTATAAAGTTAATTATGTATTTTACTACGCAGGCATTTAAAAATGATAAAATTTAATAAAAAATATATGTATTTTTCAAAAGAGCGTACTCCATAGTTATATGTTAATTGTTTTTACTTTTTGTAAAGGAGCGTTCTTTCTTCAATATTGAATTTACACTTGTCCATGATCACGTTGAAAATCGGGTTAAATACAGTTACAAATTATTTCCGTTTACATTGCGAGATTTGACAGCTACAGCATATCGCTCATTTGCGAGAAGACCGTCATATCTTAAAAAACGTAAGTTTTGAAATATGGGCCAAACCAAAATCTAATACATATCAAAAAATGGAAATTGATATCTCTTGCTCTCACTAAGTGGCGATCAAAAATGTTTTGTACTTTGCTCACTAGATAGGCTCAATTGAAATTTTTTAATGCATTTATCTCGGAATCGTTATGTCAGTCTTTTCGCAAATGATCGATATGTACACCCGCCTTACCGACATCGCACTTAACATTATTTTCAATTATCAAAACTTTATTTGATTCACAACTGATATTGTTATATTCTTAAATAATTAAAATTTATTATATATTTAGATTTTTTTTATATAGGGTGTGTCAGTAACAGCGCACTTTTTAAATTTCATTTCTTTGTGCAAGTGGCAACTCTGAAATTTGGCAGCTGTATTCCAATCATTAAAAATGGAGCTCTTTACGAAAGAACTTCGCAAACTTCGAAGAATTTTCAGTCGAGAAAGTGCACCTCAAGAGTCAACCATTTGAAGAGTGGTCAAAAAATTTAAAGAAACTGGGTCGGTTATGGACAGTAAGACATCTGTGCGTCAACGTACCGCTCGGTCTCTTGAAACATTGCTGCTGTAAACGAGACTGTCTCCGAAAACATCAATTCGGCATCGTTCTCAACAACTTTAAATTTCACGAAGGACTACGCAGGAATTTTGACAAAAGGCTAATAAAAAATCACAACTATATCAAAAAGTACGTGTTTTTATTTTTAAATGAAAAAGTGCATTCTTACTGAGACACCCGTTACAAGGTAATGCCAGATGTTAAAAATTTTTACATTATTTTCATACATGATATTGCTGAATGTAGTGTAAACATAATTATGAAACTCTGGTTATGAAACTGAAATTATTTGTATAGCGCATGCATCTGGTTTTAAATCTTGTATGAACTGGATTTTCGCCACAAATGCGAATTAAACGTGAATACGGGCATAGTGTAAATTCAATACAAGCGAGCCTTGGCAAAGAACAAAAAACTGAATTTATAGATAAATTTAAGTTTTTCAAAGGGACCAAATAATTCGATTTATTTAAGAACAATACGGTATCAGCTCACATTATTAGTTAAAATATGCGATTAAGTTTTTGTTTAGTATAAAAATTAGTGTAGAGAAGAGTGTATTATTAACCAGATTCGTAGGGTTTCAGAATACGAATCTTGCATTAGGTTTTGAAAATCACAAATCTAATACGAAGATTTAAAAAAAAAAATCGGACTGGTTTAAACAGGAATTTTTGACGGATGATTTTTAAAGTCATGGATTTCGTTTAGAATTATTTATCCGGCAGTTCTCGAGGGTCAATAAATACGAACCCAACAATAAATTTTCAAAATTATGAACCAGTATTGCATTGTGATTACTTCTTACATATGTATATGATATTCCATTTTGAAATTTGTGTCAACAGACCCTATAAATCATCAAGTATCAAATTTTGGGAGAATCCTTGCCCTTGTTTAAAAGTTCAGGTTGGTTGAAAAGTTCCTGCGCTCACCAAGAGATGGCACTGCTGGCTCCAAACTTTTTTTTTCTCAAGTTGGTATAACTGTCCTGAGAACACATGCAAAGTTGCAAGTCATTCTGTCAATTCTTTCTTTGTTTACAAGCCATTTGAAGTTGACGTGTCATTGATTTTTTTTGATATGGAAAAAATTGAATATCGTGCAGCATTAGATTCTTTACATTGAAGGGTTTAACAGCAAAGGAAATTTATGAACAATTGTTAGAAGTGTATATGGAGTCCTCACCTTCAAAACGCACCGTTGAATTTTGGGCTGGTGAATTTAAACGTGGTCGTACCTGCCTTAAAGACGATCCACGCATAGGACGACCAAAAACTGCAACCACAGCAGAAATCATTGAGCAGGTGCATAATATGGTTAGTGAAGATCCAAGTTTGACTAAGCGTGAAATTGCGAATGCCATAAGCATCTCAAACGAACGAGTACTCCATATTTTACATGAAGAATTACGTATGAAAAAACTGTTTGGAAAGTTAGTGCCGCACGCATTAAAAATTCAACAAAAACTGGATCGAAAACAAATTTCTCAGCGTAATTTGCAGCGATTTAAGCCGAATAAAACCGACTTCTTGCGTCGTTTTATAACTATGGATGAGACTTGGATCTACCACCATGATCCTAAATTGAAACAAGAACGTTTACAGTGGACTGAAGCTAGTTGTTCAGCTCCAAAGCAGGTGAAGTCACAACGATCAGCAAAGAAGGTTATGGCATCAGTTTTTTGGGATGCAAAAGGAATTTTGTTGATTGATTATCTTCAGAAATGTAAAACAATCAACTCTGAATATTATTACAGCCTTTTGGATCAGCTGGATGAAAAAATTCGTGAGAAAAGACCTGGTTTAAAGAAGAAAAAATTAATTTTTCATCAAGACAATGCACCTGCTCACAAAAGTGTTTTGACGATGGCTAAATTCAAAGAATTAAAGTACGAATTGCTTGAACATCCACCGTATTCACCAGATTTGGCTCCCAGTGACTACTATCTCTTCAGAAATCTCAAACAATTCCTTCGTGGAAAGCATTTTTCGTCGAATGAAGAGGCCATAGCAGCCGTAGACGGTTATTTTGCAGAGCTTCCGGAAAACCATTATAAGGATGGGATAAAATTATTGGAAGATCATTGGAACAAGTGTATTGAGCTTCTAGGACATTATATTGAATAAAAAAATATATTTCGTAACAAAAACAGTATTCTTTCATTTCGAGCGCAGGAACTTTTCAACCAACCTGTATTCGATATAAATGTGTCTCAAATCGCTTTTTGCTTTTTAAAGTAGAGACAATATAACTGTTATGTCTCAACATGGCAACACTGACGATTCACCGACCATCACGATAACTACGATACGTATTGAGCCGATTATATTGGAGATTCTAAATTTCAATGCTGTTAAAGAATGTTGGTATTTAATAAGGAGGTGGAAATTGTGATATCGCAACACTGGTGTAACTATTCTACAAAGTGCCCAGGCAGAAATTTCCCAGTCAAACCACTCAAAAGTGGTTTGCTAGTACTGTTCTCTACAAATTACCGATCGTTTTTGCTTTTGTTAAAATTAAAAATTTACCATATTTTACATTATCGTTTGAGAAAGCAATACATAACTATTGATTTCCTATACAATTCCTAAAAAAATGCATTTAAAATATGTCATGTTTACAAAAAGTACAGTTAAATGCCGGCAAGCTAGTGAATTTTTGTATTAAATATTCTAAAAAAAAATCCAAGGCTGCGCCAACGTTGTAAAATAACGACGGCCAGCCACAAATGTCACAGTGTCGTCCCGGTGTTGGTGACGGTAGCACGTGTTATGGTAGTGCGTCGGATTTTGAAGTTTAACTGCGCTGGTGTCGATCAAATAACACCATTAAACGCTTGGCCGTAGCTATATGCCACCGATCTTACAACGCTGGGACTGAATTTCAGCATTCGCGACCGAATGAAATCGTTCGAAAACTGTTTTTTAACGAAACTACAATAATACTAATAATGAAAACACCAACTGTAACTTTTATTTTCAATCTAGCACCGAAGTACAACATTTCTGATGGAAATAATTCTATTTAATTAACTAATTTCGATCGAAAAATTACAATTATTCGGCATTCGTAATTCGACACTTGTTCTAGTATTTTCACGGTACACTCAGGTCTACATTTATGGGGATTCCTAAAAATTCAAGACATTACATAGCCCTTAAGATAATTGCCAATGCCAAGAAATACTTTTGGGAATTCCCAAGAAATTTTAATGATTTTAGAAAGTGGAGATTAAAATTGTAAACTCTGTAAAGATATATGAAGAATTCTGATGTCTTTTAAGATGAAAATGTTCAATTTGTTACAAAAACTCTTGTTTAATTGCAGACCACTTTTACAACAGTATTTCTAATGCCGAAATTTAGTTAGAACAAATCGAAACTGGCGATCAAGAGATATTGAATTAAAAAGAAATCTATATATATATAAAAAATTGTTGCAAGTGTGTTGTGACTTTATAACTCACGAACGGTCAAACCGAATTCGATTAAATTTTAGGGTTTGTTCGTATGGTCGTGTAGATGGTTCATCGTTTGCACGAAATCGGTCGACGCGTTCGTGAGTTATGACTTTTTATGTCAACTTGTGATTTTGTTCAAATAAAAAAAAAACAACAAATACGTAGGCGCCCATGAGCGTGTGGGGCATGTATACTGTGTGCTGACTTCATACACACGGTAAATACACGTTGTAGCGCAGACACGCAAAAACATTGACAGCTGTCAGTGAGTGATCATTTTAAGGTTCATTTTCATCGAACTCGCGCATCGAGAAACCAATGAATTTGATTCAATGTTAATATTCATGCGTAATTCTGCAATTAACAATATTTAATGAAAAGATTTGAAACTGTATTAAGAATTTAGTAAAAAAAAACGCAAAACAGCCAAATATTATCTCATCTTGTGTTGAAATTGTTCGAAATGTTTTTCAGAAAGGGATTTACAGAGTCTTTATTTTCTAGCATCTCTGCACTGAAAAAAAAAAACATGAAACTAACGAACATTTTTCATAATTTTCTTTGTTTATAACGCGAATATATACATATTATTTTAATAAAATTAACAGTATTTTTAGATTTTTTGAAACTATTGCAACTAAATAATCTCTCAAATTATAAAGCAACATTTTTCTATTCAAATGTAAAAAAAAGTAATTACCGTCAGATGATTTTTCTTTTTTCATTTGGTTCAAGATCATGAACATTTTTCAAATGCAAATGGAGAATAAACAGAAACAATTTATTAGATATGCCTTTTGCTGGTCAGCTAAGACCTTTGTCTTAATAGTAAATATCTATTATATAACTCACAACTTAAACGGAAAAAACTGTATGAGAAATAATCCACGTATACTGAGTTAAGTTGAAATTTACTTACTAACTCTGTGTTTTTAGCATTATCCTTTGTAACTGTATGTCCAATTTATCCAAATAAAAAATATTTTTCATCGTTTTAGTTTTAATAGTGTGAACTGATATTTTAAAATAGTGACCTACTAACGTTTCAGGGGTTTAAGTTTGAATTAGTTAAAAATTATGCTATCAATAACAGCCAGTTAGCTATACAACTTTATAATAATACGTCACGTTGTTTTTTTTTACTGTTATGAAGATTAATGAGTTTAGATTTGATGCAAATCATTTATAAAATAAACATTTTTATCATGCAAAAAATAAATAATTAAAATATAAATGCAAAATAAATTAGAAAATTGATTTTTTTTATTTCATTAAAGAAACATAAAAAACAGCATTCAAAGTTAGTTAAAAAAAAATAAAAACTAAAACACATTCAAATCAAAAAACGAAAAATTGAGATGCAATAAAACATAAAAAAGTGTTATACTGCAACCTCACCCTTAGTAGAAGTATAGAAATTATGATTTGAATATTGTTTATAATGATGATTATGATGATGTTGTTGTTGTTGATTATTATTATTCTCTGTGTTGGAAGTGTTCTTGTTGTTGGTGTTGTTGCTGTCGATATTTCTATTAGCAGTGGTAGAACAAGTGGTGGTAGGTGGTCCATCAATATTTATTTCACTACCAACAATAGAAAGTGCAAATCTTTTTGGTGGCTCATCATTCGAATAGCCCCAATTGAAAACCTCATACATTGAAGATGATTTACGACGATGATCTTTTATTATTATTTAGATTTGTTGTTGTTGTGATGGTTGGTGGTGGTAGTGGTGGTTGTGGAGAAGTGGATAAACACAAAGTAAAAGTAGGTGACAATAATATTTGACAAATAAGATAAGACAGCATTAGAAATTAAAGAGTAGAAGAGTTTTATGTTAAAAAAAAAATTAAATTTTAAAATTTGTTTATATTTTTAGGTCTAATGAGAGATTTTAACTTTAATAAAATATATTCCGTAAACTTCGTTTTGTCAACGTTTACTGAAAACGTTATAAAAATGTAGCATACTTTTAGCAATACTGTAAAACTCGTTTAAGGCGAACTCAAACAATTATTTATTTATTTATTTATAATGCAATAAACCAATAAGGCCAACAAGATGAATATTTTGCATAAAAATATTTTAAATATTTGGTTTCAGACTCGTAATCTGTGGGCCAAGGACATTTAGTAATTTGTCTTCGATCTTTTCATTTTTCTTATGACCCTCGATTCAATACAAGTAAAAAAAATTATAGTTAATCACGTCCGATCATGAGATACTATCTAGCACAGTACGATTTGTGTCACATTCCGGGAAGCAAAGCCGAAAAAGTAAATATGGAGACTCGGTCCAAATGTGGTCCGATTTTCTTTTAATTTGGAGGCAACTAGATATCTTCAGTTTTGTGTGTATAAATACAATTCTAGCCCAATTCAGATAGTACCTTTCTATTAGAGGTACTTCTGAATATGCACCGATTACAACTTATTTAAATAAAAACAAATTTTAACCCGTTTTATACGCCTCGTCCCTGTAAAGCCGTCTTAACCAAGTTTTTCTATAAACGAAAGATGTTTGAAAAATCATATAAAACTATTAAACTCAGAGGTGCCAAATACACTCAGGAATAAAATAAAAAATTCTTTCATATTGATGAAACTGTTTCATAAATCATTTGTCATCAATTCTTTATTATATTTATGAAGTTTTTATAAATACGATGATACTTTTTATAAAATTTTATGAAACATGTTTCATAACTTTATTATTTCATAGAAAAATCTCATTTTTTTTTTGAGATACAGCAAAACGGACACGTTTTTTAGTCTAGTGGAGTACTTTTTTGATAATGAAATTGGGCCAGGTCTGATTGAAATTCCCAACCAGATCATATTATATTTATGAATTGTTACATTGGACTAAAATATATAAAGTTTTTCATATGTAAATATAAGTGCAGTGTTTACAATTCATTCGGCTGTGCTGAAACTTGATAACGAAGTCAGAACAGTTTTATAAAAAAAATTTGAGTTAATAAAAATATTTGAGTAGACCAGCCCGGAAGGCTAGTTGGTAGCGTGCTAGCTTATTAGTGTGGGGGTCGTGGGTTCGATTCCCACCAGAGGCTAGTGTTGCTAGTGCTCGGTTAAGGTATTAGGATATAATTTGTAATTACATGAATAAAAAAAAAATTGAGTAAAACAATTTTGTATGAACATTTTTTCTTGGAAAATTTTTAGCAAAAAAGTTTACGCCAAAAATATTTTTAGGTAAATTAACAAATCTTCCCACCCACTTATTGGTGCGTGAACTCCACTTTAACACACGGACACGTAAACAACGCCTCACTTACTATCCGTGGTATATATTCTGAACATACGAATATCGCTAGAACGACTCTACATATAAAATTCAACACCCATGTTTTGATGAATTACAAACGAAATGACAAATTTTCTTGCACAGCATGTTATGTACAATTTTCAGTGAGTTTACAACAAAATCTTAACATAACAGAGAAATTTTCACATACACATATATGTATTATATTTGACCTTGTGAGCAAGGTTTTAGACTACCGATATTTTTGAAATCATCAGTTTCGGTATTGGTATCAGTTAACCAAATCATATCTTTAATAAAAGTTTATCTCACAACAAAAAAATATTCATAAAATTTTAATATTTTTTTTTTATAAAACTCCTCCAAATACACACAACAGGGTGAATGATAAAAAAAGTGGGTCAAACTTAGAGAAAATTATTAAGGAATAATAATGCTGGAGAAACTTGCAACTTAAATTTAATATTATTACTTAAAATTATAAATTTGAAAACGTGCTTTTTCATATTTTTTCTTTTCTTATTATAAACAACAATTAAATTTGGTCAAAAATATAGTAATAACTTTAAAATTAAAACTACTAAAACACATACTAATTAAAAATAAATTTGGTAACATATTTTGTTTTGTTTTTATATGTTTGGGATTGTAAAACTCTAGAGTAATGAACACACACACATAGTAGGTATAATAGGTAATTTAATACACTGTGTATTTCATTTATTTTATGACACACCAGCAAATAATATTATTATAAAAAGGGGCACATTTGTTAACGTACGTACGTACATACGTACATACATATATATATTATTATCAATGTAGGTTGTTGTTAACAAATTAATTAACAAACAAAAAATAAACTACAATAGTTTTCAGTTATGAAGTATAAACATATAATTAAACTTACCATCGTGTCTCTCAGTGCCACTGGCTGATGTTGTACGCTTTTTAGAACCACAATCGTTAAGTTCACGTTCTGAACTTCGACGTGAAAGTGAAGTACCGGCAACATTTGATATTGAAGTGGAACTGAATTAGAAAAAGAGCAAGTAATGCAAAAATTATAAAAATTAATTATAAAATATTTTTGTTTTTATATGTTGCTCAAAATGTTAAGGAAATCAAAAAGATTCTACAAGAAAAAGTAATTAAAGTTTTTGCAAAAAAAAGAACATGTCGATACGCTAGATAGCAAAGAAGTTTTACAGAGATAAGAAATGAGAAGCGCTTATTTAAGCGTAATGAGCGCAAAATAAAATTGATATATATTATAAAATACCAAAAATTTAACAGAAGTAATTAATTAATTAATTAATGGTAGGTATTAAAAATTATTAATTAGTTATTTAATGTTTGGTTTAAAGAAAAAATACATCTTAGATATCAACAAAAGTCCTTTAAATAACGCATGCAATTATGTATATACATGCTTTATATACCCTTTAACCACTAAGACCGTCTACAGAAGGTCATCACTAAAGTCCAATTATATCCAAAGCAATAGAAAATTTCATAAGAAAATACCTCGTATTTCGACTTCAATGGTTACGATTAACGATTAACCCGTGCCTAAGTTCTTGAATTGGTCCTATAGGCACTTTTGTCATTTTTGGTATTGCTTTAATTCGTAACGGTAATTTGTTTAATTTTAAAAAATGATCGAAAACCATTTGATTTATTGCGGATAAGGCTCAATATGTATGGGTTCAGTATACACGTAGTATAAGACCTGATACCAGAGCTGCTTATATCTGGCCATAAAAATCACCCAATTTTCCAGATTCCTTTAGCTATGAACAGATATGATCAGATCTCGGCACAAAATATAATTAGATATAAACAGATCTAATTTCTTTACACGAGGCTCAATCTTTGTTTAAGTGTAAAAAATGGGATCAAAAGAACTTTTGTATGCGAACATGTCTGATATTTACGAAATTCAGATTTGTGCAGGTTAAATTACATCCGTCAAATACTTTGTGTTTTTTATAATATAGAAATGTCAATGCCTGCTTAAGCCCGTATGAAACTAACTTGAGTTCGTATTGATTTTTTGTATTCACGATAAAATTTATGAATTTGAGAAAGTAATGTGTGCGAAGAGTTAAACTATATAGAATAAATCAGTATATGTCAAATAGTTGTCGGCAAAACAGTACTTCTATTTGATTAACATTGTTGTCAATATCAATCCGAAATAAAATCAAGCGTTATACGGGCTTTACGCAAAATTTCAGTTAATCGTAAACATACTTACCGTCTTTGACCCCAGAATTGACTTGGTGATACCATGCCAAAATCGGAGGATTCCAATAAACGTGGTGTAGAGGAACCAAAAGCATAACCAATTGAATTTCTTTCACGTTTCTTAACTTCTATCCTTGATTCTCTTTCCTGTAAAGCCAATATAAATAAATATATCATAGTTTATTATTGCAAATATCTGCAATTTAAAAACAAACAAAGAAAAAAAACTTACTAAATTCTTTCTCAATATGTATTCCCGTCTTTCTTTTTCGGCTTCCATTATGGCTTTTTTACGTTCTTCAACTTGTGTACGTTTTTCGGTATCTCTCTGTCTTATTTCATCGATTCTACGTCGGCGTTCCTCTTCTTTCTGTTCGCGATATCTTTGTGCAGCTTCTGCTTGAGCCTTTAGCTCCTCGATTTTTCTTTGTCTTTCTTCATTTTGACGTTCCCTAGCAACTTTCAATTTATCGTCACGCTCTTTGGCTGCTGTTTGTTGGAGATTTTAGTTAACAAAGTGGTTGGTGGTTGGTCATCAATACCATCATCAATGAAAGGCATTTGAAAATAATAAAAATACAATAAAAAAAACGTTTAGAAAAATGGTAAAACACCATTGATCAAGCAAACAGACAATAATAGCACATGAATATATGGAGAAGGCGAAAACCGCATACTCACAACAAAAACACAGCCAACCAAAGCATTTATACCAATTAAAAAATCCATCGTGTGGTACAAATTTGTACAATATGAATATAATATGCGGAGGGAGGAGAGTAAGAGTTATAAAAACGAGGAAAAAAATCAAATAAAATATAAAACGTAACAAATTTCACGTTAAAGTATGAAAATTAGCATTTTGCTTTGGCCTAAACGTAAACCACATACCGTGTGTGTGTTTCACAGAGAGGTTATAATGTAAAAATAAATTAGAATTGGAAAAATATATTCTGTTAGTGACTAAGTATTGCTTAATGGTTAAAGTACAAACAACAATTTCGTTTTCATATTTTAATATCTAAAATTGGAACACCTTTTCGAAGAGTGTCGTTTTAAAAATAGTAATAAAATATTCAGCTTGAAAGTTTATGCTGTAAATCTGCCGGTCCAATGATTTGCATAAGCCTGAAGGGGAAAGCCAGATTTAGGGCCCTCAAGAAATCGATTTTTTTGCATAAATATTCACAAAAGTGGTATAAAGGGTGGTTAAATTTTAAGGGCCGATGTTGAATGTGAACCACACCTAAACGTCAGGTTTTTTTCTGCATTTCATTTGACATTTCTCAATTTGAGACTAACTCAATTTGAACCATGGAAAGATACACAATCGAGCAACGCGTTAAAGTTATTCAGGCTTATTATGAAAATGGGCGTTCAAATCAAAATGCATATCGTCCAAATGTGCGTACAATCGGAAAAATCGTGCAAAAATTTGAGCAAACCGCATCTGTAGAAGATGTCAAAACACCAGTGCATGCACGTACAGCTCGTACTGCAGAAAATATTGCTGCTGTTCGCAAAGTGTGGCTAAAGAGCCGTCCACCTCAACTCGTCGTCGTGCCCAACAATTGCAACTCACGCTCGTCGTTGATGAACATTATGCATAAAGACTTGCATTTACACGCTTACAAGTTGCAATTGACTCAAGAACTAAAGCCTCTTGACCATTCCAAACGTCGTTAATGGTCAGAATGGCGGCAAGAAATGGCAACAGTGGATGATCAGTTTTCGAAGAAAATCATCTTCAGTGATGAGGCACATTTTCATCTCAGTGGATTCGTCAATAATCAGAATTGCCGCATTTGGGCGAATGATAATCCAAGAGTGATTGTCGAAAAACCAATGCACCCACAAAGTCTGTTTGGTGCGGTTTACGGGCTGGCGGCATCATCGAGCCGTATTTTTTCCAAAGAGAGCCCGTCAGGCAGTTACTGTGAATGGTGTTCGCTATCGTGAGATGATAACGAACTTTTTACGGCCCGAATTGGAAGATATGGATGTGCACGATATGTGGTTTCAACATCACTGTGCCACTTACCACACAGCTAACGAAAAAATGGCTCTTTTGAACGACAAATTCAATGGGCGTGTTATCTCACGTGGTGGCGAAGTCAATAGGCCGCTAAGATCATGTGATTTGACACCGTTGGACTTCTTTCTTTGGGGTTATTTGAAAGAAAAGGTGTACGTCGATAAGCCAGCAACAATTCAAGAGGTAAAGGATGAGATAATTCGGCACATTAACGGCAGAGAACCTCAATTTTGCCACAGCGTCATCGAAAATTTGGACCATCGGATGGAGGTGTGCCGCCGAGGTCGCGGCGGCCATTTGGCCGATATATTGTTCCATACATAATTGAACCCAACCATATTATCATAATAAAAAGAAATGACAATAATTTCCTAAATAATTTGTGTTTTATTCAAAATCAACATCGGCTCTTAAAATTTAACCACCCTTTATTTCTTTTATCGAAAAAACATGTTTTAAGTATATTTTCAATAATTTTCTTTTTTAAATTTTTTAAGTAATCCCAAAAAAATTTTTGGAACCCGTTCTTAAATAACTAGTTGCAGAACTGCTTCTCAGGGAATAACTACATTTAATTTAAAAGCATCATTGGACCCATTGGCGGTGCAACTAGTTCTATAACCCATGCAAACAGGATATATTTTGATTTTCAACTACATTTTCACTGTGTTTGAGAACTAGTTGCACATCACTTCATCATCGGTTCCCAGAATCTGATACTAGTACCAAAACAACCCCACAAAGCTATTAAAAATTTTTTTAAAATTTTAAATATTTCTTCCACATTAAGTTAAGCAAAAAAGAAAATGTTCTTAAAATGTATGCTATAAAAATGTAAAACATCACAAGAACAATTCATAAAAAGAAACTTTAACGAAAGGTAGAAAGGAAGGGCAACTTAATATAAATTAGATGACTAACTCCTCCAAATCTCGGGATGAAGATTTTTTCGTTGAGGGATACCGCTTTGACTATATTTTTTCTCGAAAGACTATTAATTAAAAAAAAAAAATTATGGAAAAAAAATTATTTTATAAAAATCGTTTTTTATTTATTTTTGTTTAAAATATATTCTTGCAAAAAGTTTTGAAACTGTTTCAGTATGACTTAAAATATTAATTTTAAAATCGATTTATTTAAAGCAACGGTTCCCAAATGGGTGGTCACGACCCTCTGGAGCTCCGTAGCTGCATCCAAAGGGGTCTGAGAAGAGTTCGGAAAAAAATCTTAAAAAATAAGAAGTTAATAACAATAAATTATCTTCCAATGCCAGTTGCCATAATTGTATTTAACCCATTAACGTCGAGGTAATCAGAATTTTTACTAACTTTACAACGTGTTTATTTATTATGTAATCGGACCAAAAAAATAATGCAATTTCTCTATTCAAAATTTCGATTAGACGCCGAAATATAGCCGATTAAAACGTGAAAAATTTCGAAAAAAAAATTCGCTGTTTTTTCCACAATGATACCGCAAAGGTATCAACTTTTTACTATGATCAGAGGTGATCATGGCACTCGAACATTAAGAGGAATTTTTATCAGAAAATTTCATCGACGCGTTTTTTCAAAAACTTAAACTTTAGAAAAAAAATTAAAAAAAAAATGTCTTAAAATTAGTCAAAGAACACTCTCAATTTTTTCAGAATTTTTTGAGACAATTTTTGTTTTTTGAAAATATCAAAAATTCAATTTTTCAAAAATACCTGAAAAATTTTTAAAAAAATTCGAGAGGGTGCAAAAAATTTATGGGCGGTGTTGACGTGCATAATGGACACTGCAATAATGTACTTCCAAGTATACGTTCCAAAAAATGGACATGGGTCGTTTTTATGATTAATACAGGCATCCATGACAAATGCCCTCGAAATTTTCAATGCTACACGTGATGGAAAGGAAAAAGTTAGAATGAAAGAGTTAACTATTTCGATTGCTAAATATTATATTCAAAAATGTCAAACATGTAAAACAAGATCTAATAGGGACAAATTAAAAATTTGTTCAACTGAAAAATGCCCAATAAGAACAAGGATCTATTGTGAAAAATGAAATCTATATGTATGCAATAATTGCTGGCAAAAAAGTACTGATAAAAGAAATGTTAAAGTGAGAGGCAAGGGGACTTACAAAAAAAAGCACCACAAAGGAGACAAAGTTCTACCACGACCACGCCGTTGTCTCTGGGTAATGGTAAAAGTAGAAGAAAACAATGTATATGCACAGAATCAGCAAAGAAGTAATCAAAGAAGACTCTAAAATTTTTTCAAAAATTTTTCAGATAATTTTGAAAAATT
Source organism: Eustalomyia histrio (assembly GCA_949748255.1). Lineage (NCBI taxonomy): Eukaryota > Metazoa > Arthropoda > Insecta > Diptera > Anthomyiidae > Eustalomyia > Eustalomyia histrio. Next base: position 37,022,088 of record OX456524.1, read on the forward strand.
TGATTTTTTGATATTTTCGAAAATCAAAAATTGTCTCAAAAAATTCTGAAAAAATTTGAGTGTTCTTTGACTAATTTTAAGACATTTTTTTAAATTTTTTTCTAAAGTTTATAGTTTTTGAGAAAACGATAGATTAAAATTTTTATAAAATTTTTTCATTCTCGCCGCCATTTTGAAAAACGCGTCGATGAAATTTTCTGGAAAAAATTCCTCTTAATGTTCGAGTGTCATGATCACCTCTGATCATAGTAAAAAGTTGTGCGGTATCATTGTGGAAAAAACAGCGAAAATTTTTTTTCGAAAATTTTCACGTTTTCACTTTTTTCTCGGTGTCTAATCAAAATTTCAAGCTCAGATTCTGAAAGAGCATCAAATTTCGCGTAGGAAAAGTTAGTAAAAATTCTGATCACCTCGGCGTTAATGGGTTAAAATAAAAATCAAAAAATAATTAATATAGGGCGATATTTAAATCTTTTAAAGAAATAAGAACTAAAAAAGAAACTTTGACAAAAAGTTGGGGTATTCCAATTTTTAGGACTTTTCAGTCTCCTGCAATTTTTTGTTTAATTGAATAAACATTTTTTTTATTTCTCCTATAGAAAACGTTCTCAGTTCGAAAAAAATCATCAGTGTAAAAATCAATTTTTCCTTTCACGGATATTTAACATAGAAGCTTTTTATAGAATACACCTCAAAATCCTAAGTTTTCTAGAGGAATCTATGAAAGATTCTTTCAAAAATTTCATCTAGAAATTTGGGGTTCGTCAGCCAGTAAAAATGTCTCAAGGGGTCCGCGAAGTAAAAGTAAGTGGGAACCGCTGATCTTAAGGGTCCTTGATGGCTTCTTGGAGCTTGTCCGAGCTCAACAATTTCATACAAAAATCACGGATACAAGATTAAGGCCTAGAACCGTTCCGTAGAACTACAATTGTACCTGTTACTCAGCGATTCCATAGAACTACGCCAAATTAGAACTAGTGTTGGCTCAAAAGAACTAGCTATAGAACTAGTTGTGGATGCAAGTTTTGCTTGGTGTTCATATAAAAATTCTTTAAAAATTAAATCCTTTTTAAAATGTTTTTGCTTGTATTTACAAATTGTCAATTTACAATTGTCTGCGAAAGGTGTTTGATTACACAAACAAAAGTTTGTAAATTTTGTCTGTATCGTATTGAAATAAATTCTGCTTATTTTTCATAAAAAATTTTATAGATTTTTTAATTAAATCAAATTCGTATGTTGTGATTCGATTGTCCGTCATTGTATAAAAAATCTTATTTTTATTTTATAGGCATAATTAACACATAAGCCGTAAACAATATAGGGGAACGAACGCAATCAACTTCAACCTAATGCATAAAGCATAAAAACTAAAGTCAAGGCCAATCACTTCAGAAGCAGCAAAAAAACCTAAAATAGAAACCTCATATATTTGCTCACCATTAAACCTATAGCAAACACTGTAGATGTTCAACAATGAAAAGGAGTTGTTTGCTTTCACATTTAAAAAAGAATTAAAAAAATAAATCGTAATTTATTAATTTATATCACTTTTGCTTCCTACTCAGAAAAAATTAAATTAAATATTTATATGAACAATAATTTGGTTTCAATTAAATCTTTAATTTATTAATTAAATATTTACCAAAAATTTCAATTAAATATTTAGTAGCAACAGTTAAAAATTTGAATTCATTTTAAAATGTTTTCTATAATTTCTGAAAGCATTTTATTGTCATAATCTTTTTAGTTAAAGTGAATAAAACGACATAAAATTGTTTCTATGGACTTTACTCTTTATGAGAAGCATGAAGCGCCCCGGTAGGCTAGTTGGTAGCGTGCTATATCAGTGCGGGGGTCGTGGGTTCGTTTCCCACCAGAGGCTCTGGTTTGTTTTCGCTACAACGAGCCGATAGCCTTTGTTGCTAGTGCTCGGTTAGGGATTTATGATATAATTTGTAATTATATGATTTATCGGGAAGTTTGTTATTTAGATAGTAGCTTTAATTAACCACATAAGGCCCTAATGGCTCGGTTATGTAAAATGAAGATTAACATACTAAATCTTAACTTCATTATAAAATGTTATGAAATGTTTTATTCTATTATCCCTATGGGCCTCAAAACTGTCAAAAATTTACCAAGAAGCATACTTCGCTACAATTTCACACACGCCCAAATCATGTAAAAAGCTTTAGAAGTAAAATTTTAGAGGTGAAAAAAATTTTTTGAGGTGAAGAACTTTTTTGGATGTGGAAAAATTTTTTTTGGTGGAAAATAAATTTTGAGGTGAAAAAAATTTTTTTTGAGGGAAAACTTATTTTTTTAATATTTGATGAGAAAAATATGAATATAAAATATTTAATTTTAAGCGACGGGTGAAAAACAAGTGAAAATATTTTACTTGCCAGTCGCTACTATGAAATTGTACTAAAATACACAAATTGGGAAAAGAGGTACCTTTACTCATAGCTTCGTAGCCGCTGGACCGATTTTGCTCATTTTCAATACCAAACTTTTCGGGAGGATGTCCAGTAATCTAGGTAAAAATGAGCACCGCCGCTTGCATCTACGCGTCGTGATCGCCATTTCAACACACAGACAGACGGACAGCGCTAAATCAACTTGAAATCGCATAAGGATCACGAACCAATATTTCGACATATTACAAACGGAATGACAAACTGATATATGTAAAACCTCTTGATATATGGTGAAGGCTTTAAAAATACAAAAACTTGTGAAAAAAATAAACGCGAATCACAATAATTAATTTAATAACGATTCGAAAAAATCTGTTCAATTTTATCATGGTTTGAATTCTTTATAACTTTTTTAATTAAAATAATCTCTTTGTTTCATTTAGCATTTAATAAAAAATACTTGGAGAATTTAATATGGAACAGTACACTTTCGAACAACGTAACATAATAATTGAATTTAATTTTTAAATTAGTGATATCTTCGATTTGATGCGATCCACAATTAACAGCTCCTGACATTTGAAAGATGGAGGTAACCTCAAGTGAGTGGAATATTGTAATTTTATACTTGGCCTCTTACAAAATGTTGAATAACAATAAAAAATACGACAAACACACACAAATATAAAAACCAACATTCGTAATGAAATAATGGTCATTATTCCCGAAATTTTGCGAAAAGTGATCAAAAATGTGTAAGAAAGAGCAATTATGTGCGAAGCAGAAAATGGCCACCACTTACGGGATATAAATTTTCATAGTTAATCACTGAATTAAAAAACATAAATAAGCGCTTATAGCTCAGTAGTAAAAAACTAGTAAAAATTTCCCTTAAAATGTTTACTAGTTTTGAACTCGAACGGATTGTTGAGTAAAAATGGTAAAGCTAGTAACAAATATCGTGTGATGAATCACACCTATAATGGAAATTTTTTCCCTGAGTGTAATGACATTGTTTAACAGTTTACTCTATAGACCAGATAACAACATTTTCTGTTGTTATTATTTTGTAGTTTTACTTAATTCTATTTTCACTTCATTTACTATTCTAGATGATTACGTCAACATCAATGTATACGAAGAATGAGCTTTTTACTACTGAATCTGCTGCTGGTGTACAATTTGTTCTAAATGGGGGTTTTCTTCTTTTTTTTTTTGTGCACAATAATAAATTGATTTAGGCAACTGGTAATTATAAAGTGTTCTTCCCAAGGACCCTTGAAACCAGGATGAACAAACTACATTTTTTTTAGCCACGCATGATGCCATGATGCCAAATGACGAAACTACAAAAAATTCTTAGGCGACACCATGAAATTCTTAGGCGATTTACAGAAACATTTAGCCAAATGCAATGGTACAACTCCAAGTACAGTGATTGTGTTGTGAATGTATACATGTTTGAATTTTTTTTCCTAACATTCAACAAAAACACAATATTAATTATTATTATAACAAACAAATGGATATTTGATTGTTTTTGCTTAAGACAACAAACAAAACAATGGTAAACGTGAGTATGAAAGAGACAAAAAACACAAAACAACGGTAAACATGAGTAAAGATAAAAAACCCATTTTAATAAACGTTTACATTTTATTATAATATTTAAATTTTTAATGTAAATTTCTTAAATATAAATAAATAAATTCTTAATTTTACTAAAGAAACGTAGAATGAATATTAATGAATAAACAATGATCCGCTGTGTCGTCTTTGTGTGGAGTTTAATAAGTTTTATTATTAAATTCAGTTATCCAAAAATAGAATGACCTTAAAACGCAATATTATTTTGTATTTAAATAATTAATGTTTTTATTTTGTTTCCTGTATATTTGTATTGTATTCCTTAGTCTGTAAGGATAATTATAATCTATTGACTTAATAAAAAAAAAAAAAAATTAGAAATAAATTTTTTTAAAAATAAATGAAATCATATTTTATTAAATTTATCTTTAAGAATATAATGAATTAAAAAAGTCATATTTATCACAGAATTAAACAAAACTTAGAGCAAACAAATTATCATTTTCTTTCCTGAATTACATGGAAAATAGTAAAATTAAGAATTTATTTATTTATTTATATTTAAGAAATTTACATTAAAAATTTAAATATTATAATAAAATGTAAATGTTTATTAAAATGGGGTTTTTTATCTTTACTCATGTTTACCGTTGTTTTGTGTTTTTTGTCTCTTTCATACTCACGTTTACCATTGTTTTGTTTGTTGTCTTAAGCAATAACAATCAAATATCCATTTGTTTGTTATAATAATAATTTATATTGTGTTTTTGTTGAATGTTAGGAAAAAAAAATTCAAACATGTTTACATTCACAACACAATCACTGTACTTGGAGTTGTACCATTGCATTTGGCTAAATGTTTCTGTAAATCGCCTAAGAATTTCATGGTGTCGCCTAAGAATTTTTTGTAGTTTCGTCATTTGGCATCATGGCATCATGGCACCATGGCACCATGGCATCATGCGTGGCTAAAAAAAATGTAGTTTGTTCATCCTGGTTTCAAGAGTCCTTGCTAAAACCACTAGAAACAATTGAAATTGGAGACATAAAAATAAGAGATGTGTAATGCTTTATCTCCAGGGATAAAATTAAGTCTAAATGTATTCTTAAAATAAATGATTATTTATTTTTTTCAGTTAATGGAAAAAATCTAACTGAGTAAAGGAAATAAATTTGATTTTTTAATTTCTCTGGACATTTATTCATTAGATTTAAGCAAAAAAATAGGATTGATTTGATTCACCTAATAAATTTTATGGAAATTTTCAAGAAATCTTTAAAATTGATTTTAGGACTTTAAATATGTTATTACTAGCATAAAAGCAATTTTTTCATTTTGAACACCTTTTTTTACTTTTTCCGTTTTCCCCTCCCCATTAAAATTTTGCAGATATCTTCCTGGCGGATGAATACTACGGAGTAGGAATATTAATACCAAAATCAAGTTCCTTTCTTCAGCGGGGTAAATTAAAGGGCATTTTTAATCCCATTTTTGCACGTCTTTATTGGAAATTCCAGAGTATTTTTTCAGTAAATTAGTACATATCTCAAAGAACATGCATTTTAAATTTTATGTTTCTTTGTACCATCACTAGCAAACGGACATTGCAGAAAATAAAACAAATTTAGGCAAAAATGCACTTTGTCGGGCGTTGTTCTCTGGAATAAAAAAAGAAAATTTTTGTCTATCTTCCATTTTTGGGGCCGGGGCCTGTGAGGCCCCCCAGGGCCCAAAAACTGGTACGCGTAGTAACATATAAGTGTGGGTACTCAAATGAAAGGAAATTTCCTCACTGGAATATCTCAAAATCTCATCTTCTCAGTAGTTAGCAAAGGGAAGATTCTTCCCGTAAGGATTTCTAGAAAACATGCATTTGAAATTACACATTTCTAACCAAAGGGGTTTGGACAAGCCGTCAAGGGGGAACTTCCCCTTTTCACTCCTCCCAATAGGAATTTCCTAAAATCCCGTCTAAGCGGATGTCTAAGCAGGAGGAACCTACATAGCAAATTTGAAATTCCTATCTCCAGCGGATTTGGCAGGCAGTCAATTTTTACCACGTCTCCACCGAAAATTCTTAAATGTATGGGCTTACTCATAGCCCATATTCAAGGGAAGACATATTTTAAATTTCGGATTTCTAGGGGAGAATTTTCCCCTTTTCGCCCCTCCCCGTAGAATTTTTCGAAAATTCCGCACATATTCCAATTACACACAGCGTTAAACGTTATACCCGTAATTTCAAGCAATAGATACCTACCAGATACCAATAGATATACGAGGGTGGATCAATAAGTCCGTGACTTTTCGAACTTCCCTCGTAGTTATATGAAATGCTCCAATCAAGTACCACCTGTTAATAGACAACTGTCAAATTTTGAGCAAGCTCCGTCAAAAATGGAAACAAGTGAATTTCGATTTTTTTTTAATGAGCTTGATAAATACTATAGCTTGAATAGCTTGATAAATACTACAGGGACTCTGCACCACCGATTTCAATGGTAAAAAGTGGTTTACTGACTTTCGTGGTGGTCGCACAAGTACGGCCAATTGAGGTCAATGCACCCGAAAATGTCGAAAAAACCCACAAATGGCGTTGACCGATCGAAGAGTAAAAGTGCGTGAGATTGTTAATGCCATAGGCATTTCATAAGGCGGTGTGGTTTCGATTTTAAAACATCAGTTGGATTTAAGAAAGCTGTCTGCAAGATGGGTGCCGCGTTTGCTCTCATAAGCGTAATCGTGTGATAAATTCAAAGGATTGTTTTAAGTTGTTTAACCGCAATTCGAATGCGTTTTTTCGGCGTTTTGTAATTGTGCCAATGTAAGTTTGTAGACCAATAAAGTGGTGGCAACAGTTTTTTGGGATGCACGCGGGATAATCCACATCGATTACCTTTAAAAGGGGAAAACAATAAACGGCGAATATTATTCCAACTTTTTGGACCGATTTAACGAGGATTTACAAAAAACGACTCCATATGGCCAAGAAAAAAGTTAATTTTCATCAAGATAATGCACGCGTCCACACGTGTGTATTCTCAACGGCAAATTCCATGAATTGGGCACGAATTGGTACCTCATCAGCCATATTCTCCGGATTTAGCTCCCAGTGACTATTTCCTATTTCCAAACCTAAAGAAATGGCTCGGTGGAAAGAGATTTAGCTCCAACGACGAAATTATTGATCAAACAAATGCCTATTTTATGGACCTCGAAAAATTCTATTTTTTGGAAGGGATGCAAAAATTGGAGAAACGTTGAACTAAGTGTAGTGAGCTAAAAGGAGATTATGTTGAAAAATATTTTTTTTGCAAAAAAAAACTGTGTCATTCAAAAAGTCATGGACTTATTGATCCGCCCTCGTAAAATAAACCCCAAAATTAAGTAAAGTGTAATTTTTCTCGCACGAACAAAAAATCATGCGAAAAATTTAACTCATAGTTGAATTTAATATTTTACTTTTGCTTCTTCAGATATTCTTCGTTTTCGTAACTTCTAAATTGTTTAAAAAAAGCGTTTCTTGAGGATTTTTTTTTTGTTCTGTTAGTTTTTGATAAATGATCCCATTTCTAAAGAAAATGGATGACTGCGCAGAATTAAATTGTTTTTTAATTTTCCAGAAAAAAACGTTTCGCTAATTAATCAGAAAAATACTGAATTTAGCAAGAAAAACATTTTTAATGCAAATTTTTTAGGTGTAATAGTAGTAGGAATCGGAACGATTGGGGTGAGATTGTTTAAAGCGATTTGATCTAATAAACAGAAAAAACTTAGTGACCTAAAAGCACTATGAGACTGACAAGTATTTTTTTAGCGTGTTAGCGCTAAGCTTTGGTTATGCTTTAGATAAGTTGTCCAAAAAGGTATTAAGAGTTAAGAATTTTTAATTACAAATAGAATAACAAAGTTCTATTAGGCTCTTTTCTAGCCTCCTGGAGGGCTGGATAGTATAAAAAACTGCTCAGAATGGTCCTAATGATAATTTGCAGTTTTTGATCTAAAAGGACTACAGAATATTTTTAATTTAAATGATATTTAAATTCGTGTACAAATTGTTTTGTTGATCACTGTATGTATGTAAAAATATGTAAATAAATTTGTTTTAAGAGTAGTATGTATGGATGCTCTTAATTGACCATACTTTACTACTCTCAAGTGTGGGTGGTTGGTTGGTTGGTTGCTTTTATTTAATTTTTTCATCTTTCTTGTTTGAATCATTTTATTGACATATTCTGAGGAGTAGAAGAGTTGAAAGCAGAATAATATAAATAGCTTATATGTTAGTATAGATTAAAACCTACATATATACATGAAATATTTGTAAAGAAAATCATCAGTGAATATAAGAGTTGTGGAAGTGACTAGATTTTTTTTTTTTTTTTTTTTGAGAGGCACGAGTTGTACGAGTAAGAAAAAAATAGAAATAGAGGTCTATTGCAACCACTATCAGGCCCGGTTATGTGAACCGGTTTGCTAAATGTGCCATAACATAGTTGTGTGTTAGGGTGCCCCGAACTTTTTGCATAGTATGGGGAAAAATCGGGAGACCTTATAGCGCTTGAAGCTTGCAAAGCCAATTTAATGAAAAACATTTAATCGGATCAGATATTTCTTGATTAAAACCGTAAAGAGAATATACAAAATCCGAAATCAGACATTTTCGTTTGAAAATTTTCGCAAAAAATAATTGAAAAGATTTCTACATTTTTCTAACGATCATTCCCGATAGTAGCATTCTATGATTTGATTTACATAGAATAAATCTTTTAAAACATAGCTTAACCCACTCTCCTGAGTTCGTAATTTGTATTGATATGCCAAAGACTTGAGAAGTCTTGAACTTCTTGAATGGCTTAAACCAGACCATTTCTATGCTACTTAGTGTCGCACAACCCATGCTCTTGATTTTTGTTCGGGAGCTGACCCAGTTTGAATGCAACTCAGTATGCAACAAAAGAGTAAAATTCCTGATAGTTTCTTCATATTTTTGTTATTCTTATTAGAAATAAGGTTAGAAGTTGAAAAATTAGGTTGCAAGTTGCATAAATTAGGTTTGAATAAAAAACTTTGTGATGCCGTTTAAATTTGACCCATTTGTTACGTTGAAAATGGCCAAAAATTAAAAATACCCAAAAAAAAAAAATTAATATATTTTTAATATATTGTGTAATTATTTAAATTTTATGTAAATGAAGAGATAACATTGAATATTTCAACTGTGTTTATTATTTTCAATATAAAACGAACTCGATTTATTTAAAGGAAATAAATCAACGATTTTAAAATGTAAAATCGTACCAATATATACATATCGCTTATTATTTACCATTTAGTTTTAACAGAGTTTTGAACACGTGGGCAACACAACATTCGGAAGGTCCAATTTTAAATTTTTTATTCGGCTAAAAGTGTTAGCCAGGAAATAACTTTTTCCTAAAGATTTTTCAGATTATACCACACTTCCATTTGACATATTATTCATATTGCAAATATAAGACAGTAACAAAATTACGCAATTATAGTATAAAAAATATAAAAATTTTCACCACATTTAATCATAAATTGGTCCATACCAGAGAATGGTGTTTCCAATTCCGTTAAGCTATTAACCGATTCGGTTAATGTCGAAACGAATTATTTAAAACTCAAATAATTATTCGACCCGAATAATCGGTTAAACTTTTCATATGGTTTTTTTCTGTTATATTTTATAAAATCTTCCTAATTTCTTTAAATATGGCGAGAAAAGCTTAGGAAAAATAGATAACTAAAATACAATTAAATTCTTTTAAAATCATGTGAAAGATATTCTTAAGGATTGGATAACTTTTTAAACAATTCAAATCAAGTGATGTGTAATATACAATTTTTAATTTTTGTTTTAATTCCCGAAAAACTTATAATTTTGCTAAAGCAAAAATAGGAAAAAAATATAAAATTTTTGAATTTCCAAAGAGTAGAAGAACTCAAAAAAGATATCGTTACAATTTACTATTGTAGGTAATCACCTGACAGGAATATACTACAAAATCTTGTAAAATTTTTTTAAAACGACTTGAGTGCATTTGTCAAAAGCCTGCAGATATTTATTATTTGATTTTTTTATTTGAAATTACAATCACTGGCAAATTAAAATAGCTTTTTTTTGATAGAAAACCTCTTTAACCCTAAATCCTAAGCCAAATAGTGAAAGTAGGTGTGACAGTTTTGTCAAACTTTGTAAGTTTAGCAAAAACAACACAATATTTTTAAGAATTTTCTATTGAACATTGTTTGAAAGCAGCTCATGTTTGTTTAGAATTTATTTTGTGTTTAAGCACCGCATTTTATTAATTTTTTGTTCAGTTATTTATGTATATATGTATATAAAAATTGTATGCTTTCCCCAAAAGCCGGCAAATTTTCATTCCCAATTGCAAAAACAACATGGCATTCTCAAATTGAAACTGGTTGTAACAAAATGTTGAAACTGGTTGGATCTAACACAAAATAAGCTGGTTTTGGTTTGAGGGCTGTTAAAAAATGTTGCATATTGAGTTTGACTCGTCTCGACATTTTTAGCAGTGAATATAAGAGAAGCATAATTTCTCTCAGTAATAATAAGCTCTCTGCTTAAACTTCCTCATTGTTTTTTAATTAAACAAGAAAGAATGAATTTTTACACTTTTTGGTGATAGTTTTTAAAATAGTGAAGTTTTATTGTTTGGTTTAAGACAATGACAAATGATTATATTATATGTTAAAAAACAAAGAATTGGTAAGTAAATTTCATTCATACCTTTGAAAACACAATTCCTTAAATCAGTTTCCAAATCTGATTTAAATTTTGACAATTTAATTCGCGAATTAATTTTTCAGATTGAATTATTTACTAACATGTTTTAATTTTTATATTATTGGAAGAATCAAATTGATTTAAACTATTCTTTTTATAATCAAACGAAATAATTCAATTGGAATAATTCAATTTCGCGAATCGAAAAATTAATTATTTTGATTGTCGGATTAAAAATAACATGATTTGATTCGCGAATTAAAATTATTTTTTTAAATCAGGATCAGTTTATATTTTAGTTTGTTTACGATTTAAAAAGGGGGATGTTTAACTTGCTTAAACTAGGGACCTATTCCTGACCTATATTTATTATCGCAATATATTAATTAAATTTTGCCCGTTTTTCGGAAACTAAGCAAGAAAGCGCAAAACGGACTATTTTTCTTTATAAATTTATATAATATTAATTAACACACTCCCATAATACAAATTTCGTTCGTATAAAAATGGGTCACCCTGTGGAAGATATTTTGTTTCTTTGGCGACTGTCCTCAAACTTTTCATTAATCTACTGTATACACTGAAGACATTTTTACTGGATACAGCGGATATTATAGGGACTTTTTTGACCGCATATACAGATGTCTTCAAAGTATGTGCAATACATATCGGGATGTATTCCGAATCTCGCCTATTTTTATTATCGTAGTATATTAAAATCAAAAATTTTGTCCGTTTTGCCTTATACCGCTTAGTTTTCAATTTGATGTTGTTTTAGTTTGTTTTAATTCGCAAATCAATCTTTTTTAATTCGGGAATTTAAAAAAAAATAATTTGACTCAATTGAATCAAAAAAGATTCTAATGAAATTAATTAATAAATTGTAATTTTAAATCTGATTTCATGAATTGATTTATGAAATATTGAATGAACTGGCTGATTTACAAAAACAATTATTATTTTCGCGAATTAATTCAATAAAGATTTATATTTTTCAAGGTCTGACGTCATTATAACTCAATTAAATTAACATGGGAACTTAAAGTTGTTTCTTATTTTTAGGGTATTAATGTCAGAAATTTAGGTCTTGCAAGTATAAAAATTTTCTTAAATACATACAACAACCAAACACATGGGAATATTTTTCCACATAGAATATTAAAATTAAATTTTTTATATATTTTTTAATTTTGGCGATTAATTTTTACAACATAATTTTTAACTGTGAATTTAATAATTGCTTTTGTTGTTTTCTTTTTATATTTGCAAGAAATCGGTAAATTTACTGTAATAAAATAACATAATTGTTAATTTCCTTATTATTTTTTTAAATCGAATCCCAATTAAAAAGTAAATCGAATATTTTTAGGGAATTTAATCAAAATAGAGTTCAATCTTCGAAGCTCTGTTTTTAACAAAGAAGATCAGCAAGAGAAACCAATTTGGGTTGAAGGTGAAAAATGTTATTCGTTACTTTTTCCCAATGTATTTGATGTGTAAACTAACGAGTGTAATGACACTTTTATTTGGCAACAATCTCTCACTTTACCAATTTTGGTTTCTCTTCTTTGGGCAAGAGCACAAGGATGCCAAAAATTCTAATTTAAATTTATTTTTCTTTCGTTCAAGCACGACCTTTATACATCTACATCTGATGTTCCAATGGCTGAATTTTCAAAATTTTTTAATAAAAATTTTACAAAGTACTTGTTAAATATGTATCTTTGATATGCTAAATTGTTTGAAAAAAATATTTTATTTAATATCTTTAAAAAACAAATCAGTAAAAGAAACGATTTTTTGAGCCCACTTAATGGCGTTGCCACCCTTGACCAAATTAAAAAGGCAAAAAATTAAAAATGCAAAGAAATGTATATATAAAGATAGAGCAAAATGCATAATTTCTTTAGTGTCTATACTTAGAAGTAGATGGCGCTCAAGTAAATAAAAAACAATACCCTGCGCCATGCTTAGGCCTTGGATTTGGCTTTAACTATCTTCGGAACCACAAATATGACATTTAATACATATTTCAAATTCTAGTATATTAAACTGTCATTAGCAGACTTATTTAATAATACTAAAGTCAATTTTTGAAATGTTCGACGTGATAAAAGCATTTGTTTCACATTTTTATGTTAAAAACAAATTTTCATAAATCAAAATGGTATTTTTTCGGTAAATTCGTATAATTTTCAAGTATTGAGCCATTGCAAACTGCATATTTATGTTAATTCTTTCTTTCAAAAAAAAAAAAAATATATACACATACGAAAAATTGTAATACTGTGTTCTAAAACATCTAAATGACTATTGATTTAGAAAATTAAAGTATAATATACACATAAAACATTTATTTTTGCATAGTTTTTGGTAATTATTCTTTTATGTTACAAGCGAAATAGAAAATCAATAATACTCTGTTGCATATTGTAGCAGAATATGCCTAATAGGGAGAATTTATTTTCAGATGCGCCATCTATTGGGAAATAGTTTCAACTAATGTTCTTTCTTTAATAAATTAATGTATTTGCAAAAATGTATTGAAAATATACAATATAAATGTATACAATGTTGGCACATTTCAGTTGGCAGCACTTGAAAGTAAATAAAATTATATCATTAAAAAGTGAATCTTTTTAAATAAACAAGTGTAAATTTAATATAAGCAATTTTGAGAAAATGATAGGGTATTAGCATACAGGGTGTTTGCGTTCTTTTCCCGCAATTTCCATCGTTCTGGAAAGAACTTTGGGCGATAAGTTCTCGCACTCTTTTCGAATATCGTCTTTGAGGAGCTTGGTTTATTCACATAGAACCGCGACTTAAAAAAACCCCAATCGGGGTGATCACTGCAAATATCCAAAACTAGACATTAAGCGACTCGGAAACACATTCAATTTGCGTTCATCATGGTTCTGTATCGCTCACAGTAACCGTATTACTGTAACACGTCCATGTAGTGCCTTTGAGTAATGTAATGGCTTTTCGTGAATCATACGTAGATTTTCAGTGCCTCAGTACCTCAAATAAAATGAGTCTCATCTCTCATATTAAATTTAGACAAAAAATTATCCATCCCAAAATTGGCACGAGTATTCCGCGTTGTTGATAGCGTTCCATGGCTTGTCGACGATTTGTCTGTATCTGTTTAGTACACAAAAATTACAACAAAACTGACAGTTTCCGTGATTTGCATGAATCTTATATTGATAAATGTTTTATTTAGAAGTCCGGAGCAGCCAAATCAGGCGACCGTGGAGGCCAATCAACATCACCATTTCTTGAAAAAACTTGTTATGGAAAGAGGTCTCGCAGTAATTCCATTGTAATCCTGGCTGTATGCGATGTGGCACCGTCTTGTTGATACAACATGTTAATCAAACCCAAAGCATGCAGTTGTGGCGTTAAAAAGTTACGCAAGTTTGAAGAATTTTTGTTTCGAATAATTTGGCCTCTTAAATTTTGTTGGATTATCGATTAATATTTTCATATATTGGGAGCGCTCTGATCGTGAGTAAAAAAAATCACTCACTCGTCCATATCAAGTGTATATTGAAGGAAAACTTATACATATCAAAATTATGAATTTATATTACAATTAATCATGAGCTGCAAACAAAGTAGATCACATAAGTGTCATGTAAATTAAATTGAATATTTCTCCTTTTATTTTTGTAGATGATGACTAAAGCGACCAAAAGAATAGATATTGAAACAAAATAAAAAAATCAATAGATTCACAGTTGCATGCAAATAAACTCTAACGCATTGTAAAGATGGTTTAAATGTTAAATATATTTAAAAAAATATATATACTTCAATGATATACAATATTTACATTCCCTACGGCCTATTCAAACAGGTTCAATTAACACCTTAAAGTTTAAGGTAGGTATAATTGTTTGTAAGTATGTCTGTCTGTTTGTTTGTATCTTCTCTCCAATTGTTATTCAGTTTTTATCTTTGTAATTATTTTCGGTTTTTTGTTTTTGTATCAAGTTATTTAATATTAATGTTTATTTAGTTGGTGATATTACCTTTTCTTTCTACACTGCCTTCCCGGCTTTCTGGCCTGTTAGTTGCTTCAACTGTAAAGAAAATAAAAATATTTTTGTTTAGTAAATATAATTTGTTGTTTATCAGAGTTTTTGATCCTGACTGTAATTCTGTTTATATATTAGAATTAAAAAAATATGCATTTAAAATCTTAAAAATATACATTTATTATTGATGTATTTCAGCGTTTTAAATGTTTTAAATTCAATTTTAGTAGTTTCTTTTTTGCTTAAAAAGTATTTTAATAAAAAATTCTTGCCAAAACGTAGGGACTTTGAAATTAAGTCGTCGGAGAATAAGGCGAATGAGGGTGCAATTCGTAGTCTTCTTGTCATGGAAACTAAGCTGTCACACGAAAGTGCTTGTTCTTGCGGAAAGTTTTCTCATACCCAAGTTATCGTTCAAAATTGAAACCACTGAGCCATGTGAGATGCCTATGTCTTTCACAATCTATCGCACATTCAATCTCCGATCGGCCAACACCATATCGTGAATTTTTTCAATTGTTTTAGGTTTAGAGACCTCAACTGGGCGTCCAGAACGTTCGGCATCTTCCGTGCTTGTAAGGCCACAACGAAAGTCAGTAAACCACTTTTTTAGCATTGAAATCGATGGTGTAAAATTAAGTATGAAGATGTTTCCATACTTCCACTTTGGAACTTATTGTAGAACTAGTGAAAATTATAATTTAAAGGCACTATATACAATAAAGCAGTTTTTTAAAAAAGAAAAATACCTTCATAAACTATTCGATCTCCAGCCATAATACATTAAAATTTAGCAATTAAAAAAAACTGAATATTCGAGAAAGTTATTTTATGAAACTCTGTATCGCTAATCCTTTCAATTAAATTCTTAGCTGTATTAAGTTTCATTCCCCTGTAGGAAGCCTGGGGTCAAGTGTCTAAAAGTCACCCCTTTGGCGACTTATTTGGGTGACTTTTTGGTGACATGTCCACAAAGCGTCTATACTTTTTACATTCCTTTTTTGCAGCTGCAAAGCTGTGCTTGTTCTTGATTTTTTTTTATTTTTTTATTTTGTTGAAAATACATGTGCATAGCTGCATGCAAAATTAAAGTTTTTAATAAAAATATAGAGAAAAATGAATTTAAAAGTTAAATTTACAATATATAATGAGCAAAAGAAATTACAAAAAACTTGTGAAAAAAACAGTAAATTTTTTATAAAAATAACAAGAAAGAGGCAACAATTTTTAGTGAAAGTTGCAACTCTAGAGATTTTGTGAAGCCTGGTGAAGATTTTACCTAACCTGTGGATGATTTCGTGCAGTCTTTTGAAGATTTGTCTACTCCAAAATTAAATTTGCACGAAAATATTTTTTACTTTAATGAAATTTATAAAAGAAAATTTTATTAATAAAATATATAATTTAAAAAAAAATTATTCCTGTTTAATATTATTTCCTTCCTAGTGTGGAAATCAAGTAAAAAGTTCCAAAAGTGTAGACTAGAATTACTAAAATATACTAGTGAATTTCTGGTTCCAATGTCAACACCTAGTCAATAGTTGTGTATATTCGCAATGACACACACATGTTAAATGTCTACAGCAGAAAGCGTTGGCTGGGGCATAATTAGTCAGTAGTACTGGTGACAAAGTCAATAGTGAATCAGTACAGTTTCACTATCGACATTTGCTACAGGGTCTTTTGGGGTGTTTAGAATAATAGTTAATAATTCTCCCAGAAGCTTTGGGTTTCTGATACCAATCTGTTAATAAATTTTCACCTCTTCTTATTATTAATGTATCTAAATAAGCAATTTTAAAATTATAATCTTTCTCAATTGTAAGTTTTATGTTGTCATGAAGTGAATTAAAAGTTGACAAAATATCATTAATAGAATTATCCGAAATAATGCAGAATAAATCATCAACATATTTTGTGATGATTTTTGGTTTTACATCCAATTTTTCTATACAAGAATCTAATAATTTATCCATTACAATATCAGCTATAATTGGAGAAGATGGAGATCCCATTGGAAGTCCTTTTTGTTGTAAATATATTTTATTATCATATTTAAAATATCGGTTGTTCATTTTGCAAAATTGCAGAATATGTATAAAAAGGTTATTTTCAATTCCTGTATAATCCTTTATAATTTCCCATTCTCCTTCGATAATATCTAAAGCTATATCGATTGGTTTACTCGGAAATAAGGAAATTAATTTTTCATCATCTTGTATCTTCAAATTCTGTATCGTTTCTCTAAAATGTAAAGAATTTTTTATTTTAAGAATATCTTCAAAACTAAGCAAAATAGTGAAAACGTTTGTCCGGTTTTAAGGAAGTTTCGTCTAATAACCTTTGGGAAGGTCATCTTACCAGAATCGAAAATAATACAAATACTGAACGGTGCTAAAACAACAGACTGGGAAAAATTTATAAATTATCTCAAAACCACTATATAAACAGTATAGAAATTTTATATTACAAGAATTTAATTAAATGCTTTGTTGAAACATTGTTAAATATTTTGATTTAATCGGCAGACGTTTTTTGTAAAACAGTCGATATTCTCTTTTTTCTTAATGGAACATTTATTTTATAATTGTAAAATTTAATTTATTGAAAATAAAGAAAAAAATTACTACTACTACTACTATAAAGAATTTTTTTTTTGTTAGTTTATGCTTTTGAAAGAAGAGCAAATGTGGGGGGCAATTTTTTTTTGTGTAGTAAACATGTTTTTTCAAATATAATTTGAGTGTTTTTTGTTTTTATAATAAAAATGTAATTGTTGTTTTTATCAATTCTCCAATTCTTTTAAAAATTAAAAATTTTCATAATAAATTAAAAAATTATATTAGAAAAAAACTACAAATGTTAAAAAATATCCAATTAAAAAAAGGCGCTAACAACGTTGGTAAAATAGTGCAATGTTCAAATTTTTCCATGAATTTTTTTTTTGGCGAAGAAAAAAACTCGTATGATAAAATCTTGACAGATAGTTTTCGCAAAAGCTAAACCAATAATCGGATTCTTTGCGAAGTAGTGAAAACTTTTATCATTTCACAGCTTCAAATATTCAAAATTTTTCCCCTGTTCTGTCAAAAATACCCAACAAGCATCCCGTAGTTCATACCTTCAGCGGTGAAATTTAATTTAATTATACAGATTTATATATTCCCAGCAAAAACAGGAAGGGTATTCACTCTTGGTAGTAAGCTACCCTTGTAGACCTTGTAGAGGTTGTAGATATAGTAAAAGTACTACCATTTACTATTACACCACAACAACAAAATGTATAGAACTAAAATTTACTAGGGTGTGGTTAAAATACAAGACCAAAAGGTATAGTAAATACATGTTGTACATTTACAAGACTAAAACAGCTGATCGTTTAGCCGCCAAAACTATTGTTTGATATTTTTATTTTTCATTTTGTGTTCACTATTAAAATAAAGTTATATAATGGATCAAAATAATGAAAAACCCAACTTAAAACAAAGGCGTGAAAAAATAAATAATAAAAGATGGACAGATAGTGAAATTTAGCAGTTATTGGTTTTTATTATTACAAGTACATAATAGCGTATCTTCAAACCCAGAATCTCTGCAAACTCTATTTGGTTAATTGCATTTTGCTCTAAAAAATTTATAATTTTATATTTTTCCGTAATTATAGGCATTTTTGTTAACTTCAAATTCATTTTGATATTTTAAGTTTTCAAATTGATAAAAAAAGAACAAAACAAAAAACAACTGATTGATTAATTTACAATAGCTGTGTTTATGCGGGAAGTAAATACACGAAAAAGTCGTTCACGCTTTGTAGTATAAAATCGTCGTAAATATACAAGGGTTGTAAATATACTACCAAGAGTGAAAACCCTTAGTGTTTCAACTGCTTACCAGCCTATTTACCTGCTAAATTAATTTTGTTCGCGATGTCCCAAAAGTAATGAGTAGTTATTATCTTTTCACTTACAAAAAACAAAGTAATGGGTGGTCATTACCCTCTCACGAACAGCTTAAAAATAATGGGTACCCATTACTTTTTGGACATCGGGAATAAAAGTTATTAATCGAGTAATAGGTTGGTAAGTAATGAGTAGTTATTATATTTTCACTTACAAAAAACAAAGTTATGGGTGGTGCTTACCTTCTCACTTAGATATTGTTATATAATTTTAAATAATTTTCTAGAATGTCTGTAAAGGCGGCCATAGGCTTCGTTCTTTTCTGGCAGTTTTAACCGCATGGTAAATATGTTCGTTTAAACACGAACAACGACTGTATCGAAACAATTGACGTTGCTTACTTTAGTTCAAGTCAAAAAACAAAAAAAAGGGGCAAAAAAATAATCATCCGGCGTTCTAATATGGTATTCAACTCTAACAAAAACCGTCCTTGTAAACAAAGTGTATGTCCGCCTTACAATCGAAATAAATGAAATCGAAATAAATTGATTAAATTACTTGGAGCCAAATTACAGGGTTAATTTTTTTTGCATTATGTATTGCCTGCAATTCTTGTTTGATGGCGAATGGGGTAGAGAAGCAAGCATGGTAACAAATAAAATCACGGTTTTCGCAAGCCGAATATACAACAGGTGGTGTTATTAACACAGCTGAGCTGGGTAAAAAGAAGTTACTTAATTGGTAACAGAAATATCATAAGTTGTTTACGTTTGTGTTCATTTGACAAGTGCATCCCTGTATACATACATATACATATGTAGATTGTCACAAACAATCTGCTTTGTTCCACTCAGCTGTTTTTGACACATCGAGTAACTAAAACAACAACAAAAAACCATGTTGTTTCTGTAATGTTGTACCTGTTGAATAATTAAAACCACCTTGTAGTTAATTCGCCTTGGGTTTTCCTGCATGTTTTTGTTATTTCTCTTTCGCACACATTTGTATTCTTTTGTTGCTTCATTCAAATTTATTTTTGAAGCAAAATAAAAGAAAAATCAACGTATAAACATATAACCTTGGAAGCAACTTTAAAAGGGGAATCAAGAAAAAGCATGCAATAAATTTCAACGTGTAAATTGGCTATTCGATGAAATGAGTTCCAAAGAATGAATTCCTGCGAATGTTTACAATGGAATTCATTCGATTAAAAAGTTACAATAGAAATAAAATTAATTTTATAATCTATTTAAACACCGATATAAAATAGGCTGACCAAATATTTTTCGATGCGAAAACTTTTTGCATTAAGAAAATGGCACAAACAACACACAGCACAGCAGGGGTTTAATGTAGAGCTGGGCACTTGAACGATTTTTGACTCACGCACGTTCACGAACCAAAAATTACAATCACGCACGAAGATATTTTTTCTACTCACGCACACGCAATATCACGTAATTTAAATTTTTGCTCACTCTCACGAAATACCACTCTTCAAAATTTCGTAATATTTTGAAAAATTAAAAATATAAGAATTTATTTTATTGCTTTAACCACTTAAATTAAATGTTATCATTCTTAATACTAGAGTTTTCATTTAACCTGAATTTTCCTTAACCGGTTATGGTTAAAATGAATGCGATTAATCGCACTTAATATATTATTGAACATAATTGTTTTTCATAAAATTTATAAGAATTTTTCAATTTTTTTGTTAAAATCGGCAAAGTATGTTATAGCCCGAAAAATTTTTGAAACACGTTCTAAAATTATTAGTTTTCGAACTACTTCTCAGGGAATAATTACTTATTCTCTGAGACTACTGGTAGTGTAACTAGTTCTAGAAACCATGCAAAGGAGTCATGTTTGCATTATTATTACATCTTTGGTGTGTTTAAGGACAAGTTATACATGACTTACGCATCGTTTGCCAGAACCTGATACTAAATTTTAAAACAGCTCACTAGAGCTTTTTATTTCTATTCTATTTTCCTATAAAAATAGAAGAGCTTGATGAAAATAAACCTAACCAAAAGACAGGAAGGACAACTTCATATAAATTGAATAACTAACTCCTCAAAATCGGTTTCGTTCATATTTTCGCAATGAAGATTGCTTCGTCCAGGGCTACCGCTTCGACTTTTTAGAAATATTTTTCCTATTTAATGCTCCTTGATGGCTTCTTGAAACTAGATCCGAGCGTGAGAATTTTATACAAAAATCACGGAAACAAGAAAAGATTCTGGAACCGATCCGTTGACTAGTACCTGTATTTCAAACTATTTCATGGATCTAGTGCGGAGGGTGACAATTTCAAAAAACAAAAAAAAAAAAAACAAGGAAAACAACGACAAATTAGAACTTGTTGTGGAACTAATGCAAGTTTTCCTGCGTACGTACATGTTGTAATTATGAATAAAAACTGCTTAAATTTAAGACAAATGCCAAATTTTAGATTTCATTAAAATTGCAAATATTTTAATTGTTTTAAAGAATTTAATTTTAACCGGTTATGGTTAAAACCGAAACTCTACCTAATACATAAAGAGAAAACACTCTTGCTACATTACATGCAAAAAATCGAAAAAAAAATAAAATAAAAAAAGGAATAATCACGAGAAAAAATCGACTCACGATCACGTGAATAATTAAAATTTTGGCGTGAATTACGAATTTTCTTGTCACGTGCCCACCTCCAGTTAAAAGTAAAAGGTGTCGGCAAAAAAAGGCAAGTGCTGTTATTGATAATAGACAAGAAAATAAAACTAAACCAATAAAAACAAAGGAAGAATTGAAAGGAATTTACATAAGGAGAATAAAAGTTTAAACAAATCCTTAAATTAATTTTTAAAAATAAGAAAGAAAAATTGTCAAATATGAAAAAGAGAAACGTAAAACATTTTTATAACAATTTGATTAACACGAATGACCTTTTTTAAAACACAATCTTTTTTATGAACTTTTTTAATAGAAAGTATAAAATTAGACGTGCATCGATTTTTTTAAAAGTTGGCAACGCGAAACATTTTATACTGCCGTATCTGCTCCCACAACGATTGCAAACTATGTTGCTATGTCATGGGAATGGCTTTATTGTAGTGATTAATTCAAAAAATAACATTAGTAATGTAAATTAATTAAAAAATAAAGAAATTTTTAAAAAATATAAACTTTATAAGTCTTTTATTATCAACAAATATCACTGGAAGATTCCAGTCCGTAAAAGGGTGAAACTAGGAAGAGTGGCAAGGAGAAGTACACATCAAACGAAAGGTATGGACTAGAGGAATCAGAAAAACTACCGTGCTAAGAAATCTACGGTACAGTTTTGCAGAAATGCTGGAAGATGAAATTTATGGTCCGAGTGGGTTAAAAGATGCACTTTACATAGTGTCAAGGAGAACTACATATCAAACGAAAGGTATGGACTAGAGGAATCAGAAAAACTACCGTGCTAAGAAATCTACGGTACAGTTTTGGAGAAACGCTGGAAGATGAAATTTATGGTCCGAGTGGGTTAAAAGATGTACTTTACATAGTGGCAAAAAAAAGTGCATAACAGACGAAAGGTATGGACTAGAGGAATCAGAAAAACTACCGTGCTAAGAAATCTACGGTACAGTTTTGGAGAAATGCTGGAAGAAGAAATTTATGGTCCGTGTGGGTTAAAAGATGCACCTCACATAGTGGCAAAAAAAAAGTGCATATCAAACGAAAGGTATGGACTAGAGGAATCAGAAAAACTACTGTGCTAAGAAATCTACGGTACAGTTTTGGAGAAACGCTGGAAGATGAAATTTATGGTCCGAGTGGGTTAAAAGATGCACTTTACATAGTGGCAAGGAGAAGTACATATCAAACGAAAGGAATGGACTAGAGGAATCAGAAAAACTACCGTGCTAAGAAATCTACGGTACAGTTTTGGAGAAATGCTGGAAGATGAAATTTATGGTCCGAGTGGGTTAAAAGATGCACCTTACATAGTGGCAAAAAAAGTGCATATCAAACGAAAGGTATGGACTAGAGGAATCAGAAAAACTACCGTGCTAAGAAATCTACGGTACAGTTTTGGAGAAATGCTGGAAGATGAAATTTATGGTCCGAGTGGGTTAAAAGATGCACCTTACATAGTGGCAAAAAAAGTGCATATCAAACGAAAGGTATGGACTAGAGGAATCAGAAAAACTACCGTGCTAAGAAATCTACGGTACAGTTTTGGAGAAATGCTGGAAGATGAAATTTATGGTCCGAGTGGGTTAAAAGATGCACCTTACATAGTGGCAAAAAAAGTGCATATCAAACGAAAGGTATGGACTAGAGGAATCAGAAAAACTACCGTGCTAAGAAATCTACGGTACAGTTTTGGACAAACGCTGGAAGATGAAATTTATGGTCCGAGTGGGTTAAAAGATGCACTTTACATAGCGTCAAAAAAAAGAGCATATCAAACGAAAGGTATGGACTAGAGGAATCAGAAAAACTACCGTGCTAAGAAATCTATTGTACAGTTTTGGAGAAACGCTGGAAGATGAAATTTATGGTCCGAGTGGGTTAAAAGATGCACTTTACATAGTGGCAAAAAAAAGAGCATATCAAACGAAAGGTATGGACTAGAGGAATCAGAAAAACTACCGTGCTAAGAAATCTACGGTACAGTTTTGGAGAAATGCTGGAAGATGAAATTTATGGTGCGAGTGGGTTAAAAGATGCACTTTACATAGTGGCAAAAAAAAGTGCATAACAGACGAAAGGTATGGACTAGAGGAATTAGAAAAACTACCGTGCTAAGAAATCTACGGTACAGTTTTGGAGAAATGCTGGAAGATGAAATTTATGGTCCGAGTGGGTTAAAAGATGCACTTTACATAGTGGCAAAAAAAAGTGCATATCAAACGAAAGGTATGGACTAGAGGAATCAGAAAAACTACCGTGCTAAGAAATCTGCGGTACAGTTTTGGAGAAATGCTGGAAGATGAAATTTATGGTCCGAGTGGGTTAAAAGATGCACTTTACATAGTGGCAAAAAAAAGTGCATATCAAACGAAGGGTATGGACTAGAGGAATCAGAAAAACTACCATGCTAAGAAATCTACGGTGCAGTTTTGGAGAAATAATCAAAAATTAAATTTATGGTCCCAATTTGCATACAATAACTCTGTTTACGTGGAAAGCTTGCACGTTTGTTTGTCTCATTCCCATAATGACGTAAGTAACGTTAAACTTCAACACCACAGGGTATACCAGTGATGTCAGAAGTGACAGCTGTCAAACGAGTGATCCAAAACCGTATGGTGAGGGTTGTTGTTGTATTTCATGTCCTAGGCGAGAAAGAGATTTAAAAACAATGTATACAAAAAAATAATGTGTAAAAGTGAACAACTACACAGCATGTTTTAAAACATATGATCGCCAAAAATATCAAAGAGATACCATAGAAGTGCAACATGACTGTATTTACTAAAATTGTTGTTTTATAAACTTAGTACAAACAACAAATTTTATACTTGGGTTACATATTGTAATAACAAAAACTGTTTTATGTTTTTATAGCATTTTTGCACATAATTAATGTATTTTTTTATTTTATCTCAGTATTCAAAAGAACAAAACATACAACAAAGTTTCACATTTATATGATCTGTGAAATGTATAAGCAAATAAACACACTCACAAAACACATTTAATTAATCGTCAGCTTATTATTAGTTTGCCCAAAGATTTAAAAGAAAAACAATGAAAATGGTTTTCATTCTTAATTTTATATCAAAGTTGATATTAGTTATCTCAGTTATGATGCCAGATATCGAAAAACGGGTTTCAGAATTAGAAAGAGGATATTGATATTATATATAATCCAATCGCCTCTATTATTACAAAAATGGTGACTGGGCCAAACCAATAATAAGCTGACGAATTGGAAAATCAGACGCAAGGAAGAGAGACAGAATAATTGTCATACAGTTGTTTCACCTACAGTTTTTCATAGCGCAGTTGCTTTTATAGTGTATTAAAATAGTAGTTTTCACGTAGTTTTCTAAAAGGCCGTAAGGGAAAAAAAGGCGCTCTAATCACCGTGTCTTCACTGTGTACGCTGTGTTCAACACCAAACTATGGGAATGATATAAGTCAACTCGGCTAACAAATCCAGTATAAACACAGTAGACATGTATTTTTTTATTGAATTGTTTTTTTATATTTATTTACATTTTGTTATTTTAAAAACAGAATTAAGTTTTAAAAATTATTTTTCTTTTTATTAGATCCTCATTGGTTAATTACTGTGTATTGAATTTTTATTATTTTTAACAAAATATTTTTCATTTAAAAACTTATTGCAAAAATATTTTATGTTAAAACTTAAATAACTCCATAAATATTTTTTTAATTAATTTAGGATTTTTTTTTTAATTGTGTCTTATTAAATATGCCTTAGATAAAATATTTTTTATGTATACAAAATTCAATGGTTACTTAAAACTTCTATTCTGACAACTTTTGTACATGCACTTCTGAGGGTTCCAAGAAGAAATACGTATCAAATGAAAGTATTGACTAGAAAATACCATGCCGCATTAGCTACCAACGTTGGCTTGCATCATTCCCATACAAATTTGACATAAGTAATATTAAGCGTTCACACTAAAATGTTAGCTTATGTTAAATTTATATAGGAATGACATAAGCGAAATTTAATAGCTTATCACAATTTTCTGCTACATTCACCACTTCCTCCACATTTTTCGCACTTTCGCCATCTTCATCATCGGCTGCTTCTTCACGTTCTTTCTCACCATCTCTAGCTTTTCCATCATCATCACCTTGGGCGGTTGTATTTCGACTACGGAATAGCTTGGCGCTGGTAAAGAATAACTTTTAATAAAAGTGAGTAAAAACAAATGTAATTAATTAAAATATGATTGATCAAAGTTTTGTATAAAATTAAAATGATATGGGTTAAATTCGTCATGAATAAGACACTGTACAAAATAAGATTCTAAGTCGATAGATATAAGTATAAAAAGTGTATATTTATTTTGTGTAGATTTCCACACTACCTTAAGCTTAGCTGGTACTTGCTTCTTAAAGTAACTTTAAAAAGTAAAAATTGGAAAATTTATTTATTTTTTTAACTTTTATAAAAAAATAAAACATTTCTGGCAGGTATCAAATAAGCTTTGGAGGTACTACACAAAGTGCGTTGCCTTTTATAATGGCCGACATCCCCAGTAGGCCTAAGCCATCTTTTCGTAAAGTACTATATATAGTTAAATATATATAGTACTTTTGGAAAAGAACTAACTACTACTAAATAAATATTAAATTTCTTCATTTCACTTTTTCATGCAAATTCTACTACATTACAAATTTTATAAATATATTTAAATAATTTATATTTAGACTATATAATAACATACTCAACATTGAAAATCAATAAATAAAAAAAAAATAATTCAATTTGTTAATGCAAATTATACTACAAATGAAAGGCCAGCTTTCCTACAGTTTACTAAAAAATTACAAATAATATCCAATTACGGTGGGTTAACTTTTAATAACTTATTTATTATATTTATGTTAAAATAATGACTTCATTTTATGACTTCATTATATGATATAATGGAACCATAAATGAATTAAATTCTTACAGTTCGTACAGTTAAATAAATTAAATAAAAAAAAAATCATTAATTTTCAATTTGTTAATGCAAGTTATACTACAAATGAAAGACCAGCTTTCCTAAAATTTACTATATACATATTTTATTAAATAAAAAAAAATATCACAGCAAAGTTTGGACATATCTAAATTATGTTTTTATGTATTTTTATACATAGGACTAATTAATTGAATTGACTAATTAATTGATGGTTTCATTAGAATTGCATTGATATCAATTGTAATGAAATTATTTTTATTACCATTTTTTAAATAATGATTTTAATTGTTTGATTTGATTGATAAATGGTAATGTTTTTTTTTAATTCCATTGCAATTAATAATTAATCAATTAAAAATATTAGTTTATATTAATACTCTACTATAGCAAAGTTTTGTCGTTTTGCCCTGTCTCGCTTAGTTTTCGAGATAACGGCCATTTTACAAAATGTTGAATACCACGAAAAATAATCGATATAGCTCAAAACGAGTAAAATTTTTGCTCTCTAAGAGTGTTAATATACTACGATAATAAAAAATAGAGCTGGTCCGGGAAAGAACCCGAAGGATCCATTTAAAAAACAGCATATGTAAAGAAATGCTTTTTTTGGTCAAATGGAAATATTTTTAAGGCATTTGTATGATTTCATTAGTAGGACAAATATTAATGTCAAAAAATTCAACTAATGCTAATGAAATTTCAATGCCAACTAAAAAATCCCAAGTATGTGTATTTTATGTCTGTAAAAAATAAAAATTAAATTATGTTTTTATTTATATGGCTGGAAAAAGTAAATATTAAATAAAATAAAATTATTTTGAAATATATTTTAAATTTATTTAGGGCAATAAATACACTTTAATGTTTGTTTAATTATTTTAATTGTAAAAATATTTTTCTCCGGTATTTTATAAATATATTTGCAACAAAATTTGCACACAAATCTTTCCACAATGCAAGCATACATCTTCTAACGAATCGGCATATAGGAGCAATTTTCTTTTTATCTCGTCTCTGTATAGCAGCGGATTCACAAGGTTAGTAAATGGTTTAGAATATATAAACCGTTCTGCGTATTGTATTACATAAACCACAGTTATAATTATCCTCTTGTTTATCGTGTTGTACCTCTTTAACTGCCCATGATGTTTCTTGCAGGCTTTCCGTTAATAATTTTTTATAATATGATCCGAATTTGGAAGCATTATATATATTTCCTGTTGGATCTAAACTTATAATCTGACGTTTAATAAAATCTATAAATATTATAGTAAAGTGATGATTAATGCAGTGAGGAATTATTATATAATTTGCTTTTTTATTAAAGTTATGTATTAACACGTTATCATTATTGAAACATTGCTCATCACCTTGTGACGGCACATATAATATGTCCTCGCTTCTTGATTCAAAAAGTATTGAACTTATTGCAGCATTTATTATGGTATTGGTAAGCCACATATCTGACGTTATATTTTCACTAACTCTTAGTGAAGCCCAGTCAGTGAGTTCAACATAACACTCAAAAGTACCTATTTCTTCATGTACTGCTTCAATTAATTTTTTAACTTTAAGTACATTATATCTTACTGCGTTTACCTCTACTGCTTTATTTAAATCATATAAGCAGATTTATATTTATCTTCCATATCGAATTTAGCATCTATACTTATTATGCGTTTAAAGATATTACAATTTTGATCAATTGGAGGATATTCGTACTGAGTTAGGCTTACAAATTCAATATCTGAATGATCAGAACTCGATTTATTATCAAAATCATTTAAAATCGCAGTATCTAAATCGTCTAAAAATTTTGCCTTTTCAATATCATATATTAAAGCTTTGGAAATGTCTCTTTTATTTTCCAAAGTCATTATATCTATTTCATCAGAAGGTTTTGAAATTGCTGAATCTAACAGCATATCTGTATTTTCGGACAGTATATTTAACTCTTCTTCAACTTCTTTTTCGACATTCTTGTTAAAAAAATTCTCGATTTCTTTGCCTGAATAAAATTTTGGTTAAACATTCCATGAGCTATTTTTTTTGTAGGTGTCATCAATTTGTGGCATAATATTCAAAAATTCTTTGCGAAAAGGACTTTTTTCTGCAATAGTTTTTAAGTTGTTATAATTTTCTGTTGGTTCTATTTCATACACTTCTATATTATTATTTTCCACTTCTATTCCGAATTTGTCTTCTTTTGTTTCATAAACAAAATATTCGAGTGCTGCTTTAAGCTCGTCTGAGCAATATTTTGAAAATAATATTATGCATAAATTTTTAAACCATACTTTGCACTCTTCCATCTTTGTGAAATTATATGCAACTCCTAATGCCTCACGCATAAATTTTCTTAAAGTTACATTTACTAATCCCACTGTTTGGTCAATATCTTTACACATAATTTTTGTGTAATGACTGGCACAAAACTGAATGCACACAAATGGAAGATTTCTTCGTTGCCCTTTTTTTTATAAAATTAAAGCAGGCGTTTAAATACTCTGGCAACGATTGATTATTAAATTCCTTTAAAGTGGCTCCAATAATAACCAAATTTACATCAGAGACCACTCGTTTACATATAGGCCATTTTATTTTATTGGCAGCACAGAATGTATGCAAATAATACAAAAATCTGCCTATGTCATTCATTGTATGTGATGACAGTACTGCATCAGCGATTGAAAATATATGTTTTTTTTCTTTAATATAACCAACTAAAGAATACAGGAAAATTCTCTTTTTTACCCAATCAATCTCTTGAACAACACTTCCTGTGGCGTCAATATGAAGAGTATGATTGATCTTTTTCAGAAGGAAATTATTATTTTTATTTAAAATTTCAATTTGTTCCTTCGACCACATTAAAACTTCTAATCCAGCAGATCCACCTGATAACTTTTGGATGTAATGTTTGTAATCAGATATTGACATTTTGTATGTGTCTATAAATGTTTCATTGTCTCTATCATGTTCAGAAAATGCTTCGGCTCTTATTTTTCTAACATTAGCCGGTTTCATTATTGATTGATCTCTTCCAGCCAATCGAAGCTCTTTTGATTCCTCGTTCACTTTCTGATTATGGTAAGATAGAGCAGTTTGGTGCAAAAGATTTACCTTTTCTCTTATTCTTTGCATTCCTCGATGTTGGTACATATTTTTCATATTTATTGAATGAACGTTCATCCTTTGATTGGTAAACTTTAACATTACCTTCGAAATCGCCTTTAAATACAAAGGCGTTGCAATATTTATGATTGCAGTATCCATAGCAGGAATATGATGTCTTGTTTATTCGCACAAATTTAAAGTTTAAATTGCAAGCGTTATTTTTCGAAAAATAACCCTTACGCACCATGTCTTGCAAATATTTCTCCTTTGATGATTTTTTTGAAAATTTTATAGTTGAATTTTTTAAAACCTCTTTTAGCTCCGGCATAAAAAATGAAGATATTTTTTAAAAATGCTATTTTATAATCATGATATGGTGACCCCTTTTCATTAGTTGAATCGTAATCACCACATTCATTTAAAAAATCCGCTACCGAACGTATTTCATCGCGCAATTCATTGACGTTGTTTAAATTATTAACATCATTACTTACCTCTTCGGTATTTACTTTATTTGATTTTAAATTTCCGAAAATTACATCCTTGGGCTTTACCTCACTTTTTACATTTTCTTCCTTATGAAACTTATTATTTTCATTTTCTATTATCTGCAAAAAAAAAATATATCGTAAGTGCTCCCTCGTAAACACCAAATTTTTTTATATTTTTTTTTTATTTTATATTTCAGCATTAAGAAGCCACTAAAGCGTTTCGCGTGATCTTTACTGGTTTCGAAGTTAGTAGAAACTCCTATGTGAATCCTATAGTAAAAATTTTTCGATACTCAACTGCAAAATATATATCCGAATTAGATTAACGAAATACTTTAATATTAATTGTTTTTGGCATAACATGTATACTAGTCATGAAAGCCGAAGGGGTTAATTAGTTTTTGAATGAGAAAACAAACAAAGATTTTCGGATGATTTGAAAAATAGGAGCAAAAAGACGTAGGAAAGTAAAACGTAAATTATGCCCTCATCTCGGGCAGATGATGAGGATTATCGAAAAGGTTGCTTTAAATATTTTATGAATTTACCCTCATTGGAGGCCACACAAATTGTATTATTTAATTGGTTCCACCGAGCAAAAATATAACCCAGCCCAAAATATATTTTCATTTTTTTTTTTTTATATAGCTGGTAATTTCAAAACCTACATTTTTAGATATATTTGAAGCATTTAAAACAAAATTTTCAGCATTTAAGTTTATATCAAATTTTTATTTAAAACCTATTTATGACATTGATCTAACATATACATTTAATATTGAACATAAAAATTAAAAATACGATCTTTCGACACAAAACTGTCAACAATTTTGTATACAGGCCCTTGACAAAAAAAACTAAAGAGCCATTCTATGGATATACTGTAAATTTGGACATGGATATTCCATGTTGCTGTGAAATCTTGTCTTTTAAAATTCATGATGTATCGATGCTAAAAGTTGGATACTTTTAGCGGCTCAAAGTTGGATAAATACCTCATATTTAAACTAATTTAAATATTGCAAAAATGAAAAACGTTATTTATTTGCGTACATTTAAAAAAAAGACGTGTTCGATTTAGATAAAAAAAAAGTGATTTTTGAAAAACAAAAACAGCACAGATATCATGGGAACGTGGAATAGCCATGCGAAAATATTTTCTAAAATCCAAAGACGATTTCAAAAACGGTTAGATTGTTTCAAAAACTTTTGAAATGACTCCAAATGTAATTTATAAAGTATCAATTGTAATTTAAAAACACCAAATTAAATAATATAAATATTTTTTGGATGCCAATAATTTTTTTATTTTATTTGTAATTTTTTTAATTTTAATTGTGTTCTTTTATTTCGGTGTTTTTTTTTTTTTTTTTTTTGTAATTTTTATTTATTGGTCAATTTTGTCTACATTTAATGGTATTTTATTTATTTTATAAAAAAGTTTATTTGAACAAATATAATTTGAAGATTTCGGCAGCCTTTGTACGAAAGTTGTATTCATACATTTACTTCGCAGGAACACGAAATATTTCAATTATATTGTATGGCCTGCACTACTTCTTTTAGGGTGTGTATTAAACGGGTAGCAAAGTGACATGGGAAAAAATAATTTTTTCTATGGTGAAATAGAATCGAATTTATTTGTTTTGTTTTCATTTTGCTTTAAAAGGATTTTAAATTTTAAAACTTAAAAAATCTATATTATTCTTATGTCAAAAATTTAAATTATTGAAAAATATTTTAAAATTGTCTAAAAATGCTTCAAAATTGTATAGCCAGTTTTTTAATTATCCAAAAAAAAAAATAAATTTGTCCAAAATTCATTAAAATTTTTGAAACATATTTTAAAGTTGCCCAAAAAAGCTTTTTTATTAATGCAGAATTATGTATTTGTTTTAATAAAGAGTATTTCTATATCGGTGCATAAAGTTTAATTCTTGAAACTTATTTTTCTGCATTCTTAAGTTTTATTTGGGAAAAGTGTGTGAGATTATCAAATGTGTCTCGGGAGTATCACGGTATATTCTTAAATCAAATAGTATCAAAAAAAGTAAAATTGTATCAACTTTTCCATCACTGGAATACAATTTACAATTCCATCGTTTCCCTAAAGTTTTCTTTACGGCAAAGGGTTTTTAAAGTGAAAATAAATTGTTCTATTTGTGTTATTTTTTTTTTCGTTTTTAAACAAAAAAAGTATCTATTAAAATTTAAGAAATGGAATGATAATAATTATATGGCAACACAGAAGAGAATCAAAAGGCTAGAGTCGAATTTAGCAAAAAAATTGCTAAGTCAGCACACTATAGTTTTCAGTAAAGATGACATAGCCAATGGCATTCAAAAATTGCAGTCTTGGTATTATAAGTCCAAACGCCGTATAGGAAAACAAAATAACAAATTAAATAAGAACGAAACAAAATATTTGGAAATATGTACATTCCTGCCAGCGAAATTAGCCAAACAAAAGTTGTTTTGTGATATATGCAACAAACATTTCCTCACAGAACACCATTCCAATGCGACCAATGTGATGAAAAATGTGACTCGAAATATAATTTACAAAAACACATACAACGAGCACACCTTGGTAAACAATATCCTTGTGAATTTTGTGATAGGAAATTTGCAATACTCTGTGATTTTAAAAACCATTCGTTGATACACTCTGCTGAAAAGTCTCATGTTTGTGAGCACTGTGGCAAGTCGTTTCGATTGAAGAGCCAACTGGGTACTTACGGCTATTCACAATAAAATACGTGCTTTAAAATGTAACATGTGTCCCAAGGATTTTCTTCAGAAACGTCACTTAACCGATCACACGTCACATAAAATCCCATTTGAATATACGCGATAAGATATGTGAACAATGTGGAAAAGGGTTTTCCAATAGCCATTCATTGGGACGTCATCTTTAAATACATGCGGAGATAAAACGATATGCTTGTAAATTGTGCGATACTAAATTTCATCAATTTGTTGGTCTTAATGGTCATATGAAACGATATCACAATGTTGTAAGAAAAGATCAGTAAATTTCTTTGTGTAAAAATTTAAACAAATGAATAAACAATCAAGGTCGGCTAACTTACCTCAAAGAAAGCTCAATTAAACACTATCCAGACATATTTTAATGCAAATTTATCCACGAGTAAAATTGGCGTAAAAATATCTCTGAGCAGGTTTAAATTGATTCCACTTTTAGATAAGTTTGCCGACCTAAGTAAAATAAAATTAAAAATGTTTTCAATTTGCTTTTTAATAACCATTAGTTTTCAAATATTTCAATGCGTAATAATTGAATCAATTACACAAAATAAGACGTGTTTCAAAGTTAAATCTTTTATATTGTATATTTTTTTAATTTCGTGTTTCAGTGTCATTCTTTTCAGAAACATGCATTTAAATTTAATCTTCGTTTGTTTTATTTCCTTAAAACAAAAAATAATCCTCTAACATTCCAAAAATGCATTTTAATTAAATCGTCGTTCAAGTTTTATGATGTAAAAAATAATTGTTCTATTTTGGTTTTTTTTTATTTCCTTAAAAAGTAAAAGAATCTTGTAACATTCAAAAAATTCCCATACATTGAATTGCCGCGAGGGTTTAAAAGGAAATTCATTCGATTAAATAGTCAATCGAATTCGACTTTAGAGAATTTATTAATTGAAAATATAATTGAATTTTTAAAATATACTTACGCGCTTATAACTGCTGGAGATTTTTTTCCGAGTTAGCTCGGTATTGCCATACTTTATAATATTTTTATTATATTTTTGGTCCCGGGCTGTATTTAGCTTTGCAATGATGAGAGTAAAATCTTCATTTAATGTCCGTGGGTTAATTAAATTTTGTCCATCAACCAATCCTTGACGTATAGCATCGCTGATGACACACTTAAAATTCAAATCCCTAAAATCCAAAAAAAAAATTTGTAATATGGTTTTATTTATAAAATAAATAAATTTTTATTAATAACAGTTATTTTTTTTTCTCTATTGTGTTTTCTTATTTCTACTTAAATTTCAAGTGTACTTTCTAAAATAATAATTAATAAGAAATAAATACTCAGGTGAAAATGTTCATATATGTTCATATATTATCATATATGGCTTCATGTTTTCATATATAAGCATATATGAACATATATGTCATGTATGGAAGCATATATGGGCCAATACATTTAAAGATGAAGTTCATATATGGTTATATATGAATCCATTTATGACAATATATGGTAATATATTGCATATGTTGGTCCATATATTGGTTCATATACGCCATATATGTTCATATATGAGTACATATATTATTTCATATATGGGGTAATACATTATGAATTCTTAAGTGAACATAAGTTCAGAAACGTAATTAGATTAAATGACTTATACTAGGTATTGTATATCCGTTATAAACAAAAATTTTTAAAATTAAAAATTTGTATTTCCAAAATTTTGTTTTATACCAAAACAAAGCTTAAGTCACTTAAGCCATGTTCCAATGTTCCTTTTTGTATCTGTATACTGTTTGAAACAGACAGTTATGTGCGAAAAAAGGGATATTTACATGCAACAAATTTAAAGTAAAAAAACACATAAATTTTGGGAAAAATCTGCCAATTGTTATTATTATTAATAATATTAATATTATTTTTAGATTATAGTACAACGACTCATCATTTAATGAAACAATTCATACTTTGTTGTTTATTTTTTATTATTTATTTATTTATTATTATAAATGAAGATCCTATAATATAAAAATAATATTGATATTCTTTTTCCAAAAATGTATGTGTTTTTTTACCTTAAATTTAGAAGAACAATATTCTATCAGCCAAATGCATTAAAATTTTTTGATTCTTATAACAGTCTTATAAAGAAAATTTGTTATTATATCACATGTTAATTTGATTTATAAGTGTGTTATAAAAATCAATAAAACGTTTATGCATACGGCTGTATGAATTTAAGTTCTCCGGAAGAAATAAGTCAAGATCAAGATTGTTACGAGAAATTGTACTACGGTGATCAAAATTTAAACGCCAGGAATCAAGAACATTTCAATTACAAAAATCAATATTTTGTACCAACTCCCACAGTGGATACTAACACTGATTCTAATTAAGTATTTAACATTAATGGCACCATGCTCTAAAAGTCTATCAATTGTAAATTTAGTTTTACAATTACTCTACGACTTTATTAAACATGGGTAACTTTACGATATTGCAATGGAACATTAATGGTTTCATTAAAAATTTCAATGAACTGCAGCTTTAAATTAAGGAGCACAATCCAGATTTAATATCCATTCAGGAAACACATTGTTAAGATAATTTCAATTCTCCACTAAACACCACCTCTAAACAAGGTATAGGTGTGCTAGTGAAAATTAATATTCCGCATAAACTAAGCCATATCAATATTAAATTACAAACTTTAATCATAGAAATACAGGTGAGCATCAAATTATACCACCATGTCAACCTTTCTCTAAACAGGAACTCACAAATCTATGAAACTCTATAACAACTCCTAAACTTGTTATTGGGAATTTCAATTCCTGGAACGCCTCTTGGGGCTAACCAACCAACAACAAGTGAGGTTATAATTTATAAAACTGAATAGTATCAGTTGCAGAATTTATATGCGATCCAATCTCCAATAAATGGAATGCAATTAATCGCATTCGGGATCTTTTCATTGAACACAGATGATGCAGCGGAAGATCATTCCGCTTGCTTTAAATGTAGCTTGCTTTAAATGTAGTTTGAATATTAAATTTTATAATATTAGATTTTAATAATATATTCTTACATGTTTAAAAATATTCTTCTTCTTTAAAAGTTAACTTTTCTTTAATTTTATATAATTTTTAATTATTTATTTTATTTATTTTAAAATCAATTCTTCTGTCTGAATTTAATGTTTGCTGGCAATGTAAATTTCAAGCATTTAAAGCTCGAGTGAAATGTTTACAGGGGAAACCCCTTACAATACTTTACTTCCCTATACAAGAAATTGATTACAGAAACCAACACATAAACAAAACAGAATATATATGTCGTTTCCCTCTTGCATATATGCAAGAGTGGAAAAACTAATGTATGCTGCATTTTTGTGACGCTATTTTCCCGCACATTTTTCATATTGCCAAAAAAGAACTTGATGGAAACTTTATTCTATGAATTGGCGGGTATATACATCAACACTATCACGTTAGCTTATTATAGGTTGTACCTATATGCCAAAATGTTTTTATAGAAAGAAAAGTTTACATACATTTTTCTTAAAATGTACAAGATAAATATTTTTTTTTAATTTTCACCATGGATAGTGGAATGCATTTTGAACAGAACTTAAAATTTTAACTAATAAGTAATATCTTGTTATATTGTATTCTAGACTAGGGATTAATATGTTAATATAAATTGCAGCAAACGTTAAAATTTACATTACATTCGTACATTTTTATTGTCGGCAAATATGTCGCAATAATTCTCCAGCAGTATTCGTTAGCAATTATTGCTAAGATAAAACGTCAAACTAGCTGTAATTTTTTTTACAATTAAAAAAAAGGCGGGACAAATAAAAAAAAATATATATAGAAAAACAATAAAAAATTATTAAATTTAAAAGAATTAAATAAATATTAAGGAAAAAAAATTTAAAAATTTTTTTTCACTCTGCAAGTGTATTTACAAGTAATCATAGAAGAACCTTCTTCATTGAAATTTTTCCAAATATGAGAACATAAATACGTGTTCTCCACCCTTAAACACAAGATCGCCAACTAGCAATTTTGTTATTGCTAAAATTTTTATTGCCAACATAGATGGGGAGTGTGGCAATGTAGGAAAACAATAGCTGTGTTTATGCGGGAAGCTAACGACGTGGCTTATGTCATTCCTATACACAATTGACATAAGCTAATCTTATGCGTTAACACTAAACGTTGGCTTATGTCAAATTTATATGGTTATGACATAAGCTAACTTTGATATCTTGCCACATAAACATAGCTAATACTGATGTATTGTATATTTCTTAGTTTTTCTATGAAATTTTTTTTACATATCGTTAGCTTTTTATTGTTGTATCCTTTTAATTTTATTGTCACATTCGTACCATATAAACCATATATATTCAATACAGTTCAATTAAACTAGTTATAGACTTGTAACTTTTTATAATTTTAGACTTGTATCGATGGTTAACAAGCTAGTTCAATTTAACTATTTACTAGAGGTGGCAATGATGATGTTTACGGCCATTCAGTCGATGATGATAATTTGTATATGTCCCACAGATATTCAACAGTGGTTATTTGATCGCACTAGAGGACAACCATCGACGACAGCATTTATGCGTGATAAGAAATAGCTGAAGAAGGAAATGAACATGGTGGTGACGTAGTCAAAACATTTGAAATATGACTTAAACTAAATTTAAATTAGGCTCGAAATCTACTTTAAACTGTATTTCGATCATATGGTACTGTATACTATAATGCACGACCAAGATTTCGAGCCTTATGTAAATAGAGTAATAGATATTTGGATAATTTTCAAATGTCCATATTAAATGATATAGAACAACCTCAATTAACTTCATGTATAGATCAAATACGTAGCGTGGTGGGCAACACAGTTTCCGAAAAAGTTATTGTCGAAACTTCCATTAAATTCGGTTATGACATCAATAAGACATTGAATGAAATACCGAACGAATGTGACAATAAAATTAAAAGGATACAACTAAAAAAAGATAACGATATGTAAAAAAAATTCCATAGAAAAACTAAGAAATATACAATACATCAGTATTAGCTATGTTTATGTGGCAAGATATCAAAGTTAGCTTATGTCATAACCATATAAATTTGACATAAGCCAACGTTTAGTGTTAACGCATAAGATTAGCTTATGTCAATTGTGTATAGGAATGACATAAGCCACGTCGTTAGCTTCCCGCATAAACACAGCTATTGTTTTCCTACATTGCCACACTCCCCATCTATGTTGGCAATAAAAATTTTAGCAATAACAAAATTGCTAGTTGGCGATCTTGTGTTTAAGGGTGGAGAACACGTATTTATGTTCTCATATTTGGAAAAATTTCAATGAAGAAGGTTCTTCTATGATTACTTGTAAATACACTTGTAGAGTGAAAAAAAATTTTTAAATTTTTTTCCTTAATATTTATTTAATTCTTTTAAATTTAATAATTTTTTATTGTTTTTCTATATATATTTTTTTTTATTTGTCCCGCCTTTTTTTTAATTGTAAAAAAAATTACAGCTAGTTTGGCGTTTTATCTTAGCAATAATTGCTAACGAATACTGCTGGAGAATTATTGCGACATATTTGCCGACAATAAAAATGTACGAATGTAATGTAAATTTTAACGTTTGCTGCAATTTATATTAACATATTAATCCCTAGTCTAGAATACAATATAACAAGATATTACTTATTAGTTAAAATTTTAAGTTCTGTTCAAAATGCATTCCACTATCCATGGTGAAAATTAAAAAAAAAATATTTATCTTGTACATTTTAAGAAAAATGTATGTAAACTTTTCTTTCTATAAAAACATTTTGGCATATAGGTACAACCTATAATAAGCTAACGTGATAGTGTTGATGTATATACCCGCCAATTCATAGAATAAAGTTTCCATCAAGTTCTTTTTTGGCAATATGAAAAATGTGCGGGAAAATAGCGTCACAAAAATGCAGCATACATTAGTTTTTCCACTCTTGCATATATGCAAGAGGGAAACGACATATATATTCTGTTTTGTTTATGTGTTGGTTTCTGTAATCAATTTCTTGTATAGGGAAGTAAAGTATTGTAAGGGGTTTCCCCTGTAAACATTTCACTCGAGCTTTAAATGCTTGAAATTTACATTGCCAGCAAACATTAAATTCAGACAGAAGAATTGATTTTAAAATAAATAAAATAAATAATTAAAAATTATATAAAATTAAAGAAAAGTTAACTTTTAAAGAAGAAGAATATTTTTAAACATGTAAGAATATATTATTAAAATCTAATATTATAAAATTTAATATTCAAACTACATTTAAAGCAAGCTACATTTAAAGCAAGCGGAATGATCTTCCGCTGCATCATCTGTGTTCAATGAAAAGATCCCGAATGCGATTAATTGCATTCCATTTATTGGAGATTGGATCGCATATAAATTCTGCAACTGATACTATTCAGTTTTATAAATTATAACCTCACTTGTTGTTGGTTGGTTAGCCCCAAGAGGCGTTCCAGGAATTGAAATTCCCAATAACAAGTTTAGGAGTTGTTATAGAGTTTCATAGATTTGTGAGTTCCTGTTTAGAGAAAGGTTGACATGGTGGTATAATTTGATGCTCAACTGTATTTCTATGATTAAAGTTTGTAATTTAATATTGATATGGCTTAGTTTATGCGGAATATTAATTTTCACTAGCACACCTATACCTTGTTTAGAGGTGGTGTTTAGTGGAGAATTCTAAAAATATGCAGAATAGTCTTAAAGGGGGTATTTGATTGAAATTATCTTAACAATGTGTTTCCTGAATGGATATTAAATCTGGATTGTGCTCCTTAATTTAAAGCTGCAGTTCATTGAAATTTTTAATGAAACCATTAATGTTCCATTGCAATATCGTAAAGTTACCCATGTTTAATAAAGTCGTAGAGTAATTGTAAAACTAAATTTACAATTGATAGACTTTTAGAGCATGGTGCCATTAATGTTAAATACTTAATTAGAATCAGTGTTAGTATCCACTGTGGGAGTTGGTACAAAATATTGATTTTTGTAATTGAAATGTTCTTGATTCCTGGCGTTTAAATTTTGATCACCGTAGTACAATTTCTCGTAACAATCTTGATCTTGACTTATTTCTTCCGGAGAACTTAAATTCATACAGCCGTATGCATAAACGTTTTATTGATTTTTATAACACACTTATAAATCAAATTAACATGTGATATAATAACAAATTTTCTTTATAAGACTGTTATAAGAATCAAAAAATTTTAATGCATTTGGCTGATAGAATATTGTTCTTCTAAATTTAAGGTAAAAAAACACATACATTTTTGGAAAAAGAATATCAATATTATTTTTATATTATAGGATCTTCATTTATAATAATAAATAAATAAATAATAAAAAATAAACAACAAAGTATGAATTGTTTCATTAAATGATGAGTCGTTGTACTATAATCTAAAAATAATATTAATATTATTAATAATAATAACAATTGGCAGATTTTTCCCAAAATTTATGTGTTTTTTTACTTTAAATTTGTTGCATGTAAATATCCCTTTTTTCGCACATAACTGTCTGTTTCAAACAGTATACAGATACAAAAAGGAACATTGGAACATGGCTTAAGTGACTTAAGCTTTGTTTTGGTATAAAACAAAATTTTGGAAATACAAATTTTTAATTTTAAAAATTTTTGTTTATAACGGATATACAATACCTAGTATAAGTCATTTAATCTAATTACGTTTCTGAACTTATGTTCACTTAAGAATTCATAATGTATTACCCCATATATGAAATAATATATGTACTCATATATGAACATATATGGCGTATATGAACCAATATATGGACCAACATATGCAATATATTACCATATATTGTCATAAATGGATTCATATATAACCATATATGAACTTCATCTTTAAATGTATTGGCCCATATATGCTTCCATACATGACATATATGTTCATATATGCTTATATATGAAAACATGAAGCCATATATGATAATATATGAACATATATGAACATTTTCACCTGAGTATTTATTTCTTATTAATTATTATTTTAGAAAGTACACTTGAAATTTAAGTAGAAATAAGAAAACACAATAGAGAAAAAAAAATAACTGTTATTAATAAAAATTTATTTATTTTATAAATAAAACCATATTACAAATTTTTTTTTTGGATTTTAGGGATTTGAATTTTAAGTGTGTCATCAGCGATGCTATACGTCAAGGATTGGTTGATGGACAAAATTTAATTAACCCACGGACATTAAATGAAGATTTTACTCTCATCATTGCAAAGCTAAATACAGCCCGGGACCAAAAATATAATAAAAATATTATAAAGTATGGCAATACCGAGCTAACTCGGAAAAAAATCTCCAGCAGTTATAAGCGCGTAAGTATATTTTAAAAATTCAATTATATTTTCAATTAATAAATTCTCTAAAGTCGAATTCGATTGACTATTTAATCGAATGAATTTCCTTTTAAACCCTCGCGGCAATTCAATGTATGGGAATTTTTTGAATGTTACAAGATTCTTTTACTTTTTAAGGAAATAAAAAAAAAACCAAAATAGAACAATTATTTTTTACATCATAAAACTTGAACGACGATTTAATTAAAATGCATTTTTGGAATGTTAGAGGATTATTTTTTGTTTTAAGGAAATAAAACAAACGAAGATTAAATTTAAATGCATGTTTCTGAAAAGAATGACACTGAAACACGAAATTAAAAAAATATACAATATAAAAGATTTAACTTTGAAACACGTCTTATTTTGTGTAATTGATTCAATTATTACGCATTGAAATATTTGAAAACTAATGGTTATTAAAAAGCAAATTGAAAACATTTTTAATTTTATTTTACTTAGGTCGGCAAACTTATCTAAAAGTGGAATCAATTTAAACCTGCTCAGAGATATTTTTACGCCAATTTTACTCGTGGATAAATTTGCATTAAAATATGTCTGGATAGTGTTTAATTGAGCTTTCTTTGAGGTAAGTTAGCCGACCTTGATTGTTTATTCATTTGTTTAAATTTTTACACAAAGAAATTTACTGATCTTTTCTTACAACATTGTGATATCGTTTCATATGACCATTAAGACCAACAAATTGATGAAATTTAGTATCGCACAATTTACAAGCATATCGTTTTATCTCCGCATGTATTTAAAGATGACGTCCCAATGAATGGCTATTGGAAAACCCTTTTCCACATTGTTCACATATCTTATCGCGTATATTCAAATGGGATTTTATGTGACGTGTGATCGGTTAAGTGACGTTTCTGAAGAAAATCCTTGGGACACATGTTACATTTTAAAGCACGTATTTTATTGTGAATAGCCGTAAGTACCCAGTTGGCTCTTCAATCGAAACGACTTGCCACAGTGCTCACAAACATGAGACTTTTCAGCAGAGTGTATCAACGAATGGTTTTTAAAATCACAGAGTATTGCAAATTTCCTATCACAAAATTCACAAGGATATTGTTTACCAAGGTGTGCTCGTTGTATGTGTTTTTGTAAATTATATTTCGAGTCACATTTTTCATCACATTGGTCGCATTGGAATGGTGTTCTGTGAGGAAATGTTTGTTGCATATATCACAAAACAACTTTTGTTTGGCTAATTTCGCTGGCAGGAATGTACATATTTCCAAATATTTTGTTTCGTTCTTATTTAATTTGTTATTTTGTTTTCCTATACGGCGTTTGGACTTATAATACCAAGACTGCAATTTTTGAATGCCATTGGCTATGTCATCTTTACTGAAAACTATAGTGTGCTGACTTAGCAATTTTTTTGCTAAATTCGACTCTAGCCTTTTGATTCTCTTCTGTGTTGCCATATAATTATTATCATTCCATTTCTTAAATTTTAATAGATACTTTTTTTGTTTAAAAACGAAAAAAAAAATAACACAAATAGAACAATTTATTTTCACTTTAAAAACCCTTTGCCGTAAAGAAAACTTTAGGGAAACGATGGAATTGTAAATTGTATTCCAGTGATGGAAAAGTTGATACAATTTTACTTTTTTTGATACTATTTGATTTAAGAATATACCGTGATACTCCCGAGACACATTTGATAATCTCACACACTTTTCCCAAATAAAACTTAAGAAT
Source organism: Eustalomyia histrio (assembly GCA_949748255.1). NCBI lineage: Eukaryota > Metazoa > Arthropoda > Insecta > Diptera > Anthomyiidae > Eustalomyia > Eustalomyia histrio. The sequence continues at coordinate 37,065,031 of OX456524.1, forward strand.
GCAGAAAAATAAGTTTCAAGAATTAAACTTTATGCACCGATATAGAAATACTCTTTATTAAAACAAATACATAATTCTGCATTAATAAAAAAGCTTTTTTGGGCAACTTTAAAATATGTTTCAAAAATTTTAATGAATTTTGGACAAATTTATTTTTTTTTTTGGATAATTAAAAAACTGGCTATACAATTTTGAAGCATTTTTAGACAATTTTAAAATATTTTTCAATAATTTAAATTTTTGACATAAGAATAATATAGATTTTTTAAGTTTTAAAATTTAAAATCCTTTTAAAGCAAAATGAAAACAAAACAAATAAATTCGATTCTATTTCACCATAGAAAAAATTATTTTTTCCCATGTCACTTTGCTACCCGTTTAATACACACCCTAAAAGAAGTAGTGCAGGCCATACAATATAATTGAAATATTTCGTGTTCCTGCGAAGTAAATGTATGAATACAACTTTCGTACAAAGGCTGCCGAAATCTTCAAATTATATTTGTTCAAATAAACTTTTTTATAAAATAAATAAAATACCATTAAATGTAGACAAAATTGACCAATAAATAAAAATTACAAAAAAAAAAAAAAAAAAAACACCGAAATAAAAGAACACAATTAAAATTAAAAAAATTACAAATAAAATAAAAAAATTATTGGCATCCAAAAAATATTTATATTATTTAATTTGGTGTTTTTAAATTACAATTGATACTTTATAAATTACATTTGGAGTCATTTCAAAAGTTTTTGAAACAATCTAACCGTTTTTGAAATCGTCTTTGGATTTTAGAAAATATTTTCGCATGGCTATTCCACGTTCCCATGATATCTGTGCTGTTTTTGTTTTTCAAAAATCACTTTTTTTTTATCTAAATCGAACACGTCTTTTTTTTAAATGTACGCAAATAAATAACGTTTTTCATTTTTGCAATATTTAAATTAGTTTAAATATGAGGTATTTATCCAACTTTGAGCCGCTAAAAGTATCCAACTTTTAGCATCGATACATCATGAATTTTAAAAGACAAGATTTCACAGCAACATGGAATATCCATGTCCAAATTTACAGTATATCCATAGAATGGCTCTTTAGTTTTTTTTGTCAAGGGCCTGTATACAAAATTGTTGACAGTTTTGTGTCGAAAGATCGTATTTTTAATTTTTATGTTCAATATTAAATGTATATGTTAGATCAATGTCATAAATAGGTTTTAAATAAAAATTTGATATAAACTTAAATGCTGAAAATTTTGTTTTAAATGCTTCAAATATATCTAAAAATGTAGGTTTTGAAATTACCAGCTATATAAAAAAAAAAAAATGAAAATATATTTTGGGCTGGGTTATATTTTTGCTCGGTGGAACCAATTAAATAATACAATTTGTGTGGCCTCCAATGAGGGTAAATTCATAAAATATTTAAAGCAACCTTTTCGATAATCCTCATCATCTGCCCGAGATGAGGGCATAATTTACGTTTTACTTTCCTACGTCTTTTTGCTCCTATTTTTCAAATCATCCGAAAATCTTTGTTTGTTTTCTCATTCAAAAACTAATTAACCCCTTCGGCTTTCATGACTAGTATACATGTTATGCCAAAAACAATTAATATTAAAGTATTTCGTTAATCTAATTCGGATATATATTTTGCAGTTGAGTATCGAAAAATTTTTACTATAGGATTCACATAGGAGTTTCTACTAACTTCAAAACCAGTAAAGATCACGCGAAACGCTTTAGTGGCTTCTTAATGCTGAAATATAAAATAAAAAAAAAAAAAATATAAAAAAATTTGGTGTTTACGAGGGAGCACTTACGATATATTTTTTTTTTGCAGATAATAGAAAATGAAAATAATAAGTTTCATAAGGAAGAAAATGTAAAAAGTGAGGTAAAGCCCAAGGATGTAATTTTCGGAAATTTAAAATCAAATAAAGTAAATACCGAAGAGGTAAGTAATGATGTTAATAATTTAAACAACGTCAATGAATTGCGCGAGTAAATACGTTCGGTAGCGGATTTTTTAAATGAATGTGGTGATTACGATTCAACTAATGAAAAGGGGTCACCATATCATGATTATAAAATAGCATTTTTAAAAAATATCCATGAAAAATATGGAATTCCAAACTCAAAACACCTTAACAGATGCGTTAGAATGGTGGAGGAAGGAAATAGTGAACCTGAAAAAAGTGGTTTTTTAAAGTGCAAAATTAAAGATGCTTCATTTTTTATGCCGGAGCTAAAAGAGGTTTTAAAAAATTCAACTATAAAATTTTCAAAAAAATCATCAAAGGAGAAATATTTGCAAGACATGGTGCGTGAGGGTTATTTTTCGAAAAATAACGCTTGCAATTTAAACTTTAAATTTGTGCGAATAAACAAGACATCATATTCCTGCTATGGATACTGCAATTATAAATATTGCAACGCCTTTGTATTTAAAGGCGATTTCGAAGGTAATGTTAAAATTTACCGATCAAAGGATGAACGTTCATTCAATAAATATGAAAAATATGTACCAACATCGAGGAATGCAAAGAATAAGAGAAAAGGAAAATCTTTTGCACCAAACTGCTCTATCTTACCATAATCAGAAAGTGAACGAGGAATCAAAAGAGCTTCGATTGGCTGGAAGAGATCAATCAATAATGAAACCGGCTAATGTTAGAAAAATAAGAGCCGAAGCATTTTCTGAACATGATAGAGACAATGACCCATTTATAGACACATACAAAATGTCAATATCTGATTACAAACATTACATCCAAAAGTTATCAGGTGGATCTGCTGGATTAGAAGTTTTAATGTGGTCGAAGGAACAAATTGAAATTTTAAATAAAAATAATAATTTCCTTCTGAAAAAGATCAATCATACTCTTCATATTGACGCCACAGGAAGTGTTGTTCAAGAGATTGATTGGGTAAAAAAGAGAATTTTCCTGTATTCTTTAGTTGGTTATATTAAAGAAAAAAAACATATATTTTCAATCGCTGATGCAGTACTGTCATCACATACAATGAATGACATAGGCAGATTTTTGTATTATTTGCATACATTCTGTGCTGCCAATAAAATAAAATGGCCTATATGTAAACGAGTGGTCTCTGATGTAAATTTGGTTATTATTGGAGCCACTTTAAAGGAATTTAATAATCAATCGTTGCCAGAGTATTTAAACGCCTGCTTTAATTTTATAAAAAAAGAGCAACGAAGAAATCTTCCATTTGTGTGCATTCAGTTTTGTGTCAGTCATTACACAAAAATTATGTGTAAAGATATTGACCAAACAGTGGGATTAGAAAATGTAACTTTAAGAAAATTTATGCGTGAGGCATTAGAAGTTGCATATAATTTCACAAAGATGGAAGAGTGCAAAGTATGGTTTAAAAATTTATGCGTAATATTATTTTCAAAATATTGCTCAGACGAGCTTAAAGCAGCACTCGAATATTTTGTTTATGAAACAAAAGAAGACAAATTCGAAATAGAAGTGGAAAATAATAATATAGAAATGTATGAAATCACACCATGACGATGTCTCTCACGTCGTAAAAAACGTTCTCTTAGTTTTGTATGTGCAGATTTCAAAGGTTCAGCATCTTTTTAAATTGGATTTTTTGCGATTCCAATTGAATTTCTTTTCAAATCCAATTAGTTTTTAGCAGCTTTCCCAATTGGATTTGGAAAAAAGGTTTAAAAACAGGGAAATTTACTCAAATTTTTGCAGAAATCAGGGAAATTTGCTCAATTTTCCCCTGTTTTCTCAAAGTTTCCGAACCTTTGTATTCTGTATAAAATTTTATTTGGCTGCTGACGGCGTTGCATCCTCTATACTATTCTTCCTCTATGATGAAATAGAACCAACAGAAAATGATAACAACTTAAAAACTATTGCAGAAAAAAGTCCTTTTCGCAAAGAATTTTTGAATATTATGCCACAAATTGATGACACCAACAAAAATAATGGAATAGAAAATAATTATATTCCCTTTATTGTTATGTGGACAAACCTACTAGTAAGATATATTTCGGTGGAAAATATCCGAGTTAGTAATGCAGCAATTGAAAATTATTTTAAAGACGTTAAAAATAATGAGCTGAATAAAGGCAAAAAAAGACTGGGACGATTTGTAAGACAGATGGAAAAATTTACAAAGGCCAAAACAAAAGAAGTAGCCATATTGTACAATAATGAACTTGGTAAAATAATCCCATCTGGAACAATTATTACGCCAAGGAGAAAGAACATTACCCCAAAAAGAAATAAAGATAATATTCCAGATATTACTTTGGGCGCTTCTTCAAACAGAAATATTTACAATATTACAGAACCCTGGAAAAAAAATACAGTACTAAGAAAATAGCTTATGGAATGTTTAACCAAAATTTTATTCAGGCAAAGAAATCGCTGAATTTTTTTAACAAGAATGTCGAAAAAGAAGTTGAAGAAGAGTTAAATATAATGTCCGAAAATACAGATATGCTGTTAGATTCAGCAATTTCAAAACCTACTGATGAAATAGATATAATGACTTTGGAAAATAAAAGAGACATTTCCAAAGCTTTAATATATGATATTGAAAAGGCAAAATTTTTAGACTGCGATTAGATACTGCGATTTTAAATGATTTTGATAATAAATCGAGTTCTGATCATTCAGATATTGAATTTGTAAGCCTAACTCAGTACGAATATCCTCCAATTGATCAAAATTGTAATATCTTTAAACGCATAATAAGTATAGATGCTAAATTCGATATGGAAGATAAATATAAATCTGCTTATATGATTTAAATAAAGCAGTAGAGGTAAACGCAGTAAGATATAATGTACTTAAAGTTAAAAAATTAATTGAAGCAGTACATGAAGAAATAGGTACTTTTGAGTGTTATGTTGAACTCACTGACTGGGCTTCACTAAGAGTTAGTGAAAATATAACGTCAGATATGTGGCTTACCAATACCATAATAAATGCTGCAATAAGTTCAATACTTTTTGAATCAAGAAGCGAGGAGATATTATATGTGCTGTCACAAGGTGATGAACAATGTTTCAATAATGATAACGTGTTAATACATAACTTTAATAAAAAAGCAAATTATATAATAATTCCTCACTGCATTAATCATCACTTTACTATAATATTTATAGATTTTATTAAACGCCAGATTATAAGTTTAGATCCAACAGGAAATATATATAATGCTTCCAAATTAGGATCATATTATAAAAAATTATTAACGGAAAGCCTGCAAGAAACATCATGGGCAGTTAAAGAGGTACAACACGATAAACAAGAGGATAATTATAACTGTGGAGTTTATGTAATACAATACGCAGAACGGTTTATATATTCTAAACCATTTACTAACCTTGTGAATCCGCTGCTATACAGAGAATAGATAAAAAGAAAATTGCTCCTATATGCCGATTCGTTAGAAGATGTATGCTTGCATTGTGGAATTTCAGCGTCGAGATACCCAAATTCACTTCAATGTGATTCTTGTGAAAGATTTGTGTGCAAATTTTGTTGCAAATATATTTATAAAATACCGGAGAAAAATATTTTTACAATTAAAAAAATTAAACAAACATTAAAGTGTATTTATTGCCCTAAATAAATTTAAAATATATTTCAAAATAATTTTATTTTATTTAATATTTACTTTTTCCAGCCATATAAATAAAAACATAACTTAATTTTTATTTTTTACAGACATAAAATACACATACTTGGGATTTTTTAGTTGGCATTGAAATTTCATTAGCATTAGTTGAATTTTTTGACATTAATATTTGTCCTACTAATGAAATCATACAAATGCCTTAAAAATATTTCCATTTGACCAAAAAAAGCATTTCTTTACATATGCTGTTTTTTAAATGGATCCTTCGGGATCTTTCCCGGACCAGCTCTATTTTTTATTATCGTAGTATATTAACACTCTTAGAGAGCAAAAATTTTACTCGTTTTAAGCTATATCGATTATTTTTCGTGGTATTCAACATTTTGTAAAATGGCCGTTATCTCGAAAACTAAGCGAGACAGGGCAAAACGACAAAACTTTGCTATAATAGAGTATTAATATAAACTAATATTTTTAATTGATTAATTATTAATTGCAATGGAATTAACAAAAAAAAAACATTACCATTTATCAATCAAATCAAACAATTAAAATCATTATTTAAAAAATGGTAATGAAAATAATTTCATTACAATTGATATCAATGCAATTCTAATGAAACCATCAATTAATTAGTCAATTCAATTAATTAGTCCTATGTATAAAAAAACATAAAAACATAATTTAGATATGTCCAAACTTTGCTGTGATATTTTTTTTATTTAATAAAATATGTCGTTACCTTAGTCCGAAAACCTGGTAAGTCACATATTTATGAAAATTGAGATTTTGTCACAGAAAAATAGAACAACTCAAAACACATCATTTACAACAAAAAAAGTTACCATTATGTTGTTCCAACTTGTTGTTTTGCAGTGGTACGAAAATCTGTTAAGTCCCATAAATAACAAAATATTAAAAAAAACACTTGTTAAGTCCAATGAATTTCAATATTTTTTGTAATCATGTTAAACTAGATTTTTTGTTCATTTAAATTAAACAAAGTCTTTGCGAAATTTACATAAAAAAATATTTAGTTGCATTAAAAACATACAAATCAGGTAACTATTACTATTACAACTTTTGGTCAAACATTGATTTGTTATAAACCTCATTAGAAATTTCGATGGATTCTGCTTATAAAACTAACACCAGTAGTAACGAATATGATTTGAATCAGATGACGGGGTTGTAGGCCTTGTTCCCTATGGATTCAATTCTGATGATTCATACGAGCTACCTTCTACATCAAAGCAGCGAAACAAGAGAGTCCGCGTTAAAAATTGTACATGGTTTGATCCCATAAATAAAAAGCGTAGAGAACAGGGGAAAAGTTATTTTGGAAGACAAAATGAAGGTAATCATTGGAATTATAAAAATATAAAAGAGAGACGTACAATGAAGGAAAGATGCAATTGTAACAAAAGTGTTACCATGAAATGTGAAAGTATTACTGATACTGATAGACAAAAAGTATTTACAGAATTTTGGCAAATGAGTTGGAGTGAAAAAAAATTTTTCTTAATACATTGATTCAAACTGTTCCATGTGTAAGGCCTAGAAATAGAAAAGCTGAAAACAAATCGAAAAGAAGTCGAACATTACAATATTATCTGAAGGTAAATAATACAAATATTAGAGTTTGCAAAACATTTTTCATTAATACTTTGGGCATTGGTCGACAAACTGTTATCGATTGGGCTAAAAAGCCTTTAGCATCAAGTATTAGTTTAAAGAAAACGGCTCCCAAAATAAGTAACATAACAGAAGAGAGACAATGCCTTAGCCTGTTTTTTGATTCTTTGCCATCATTGGAATCGCATTACTGCCGTGCTAGAACTAATAAAAAATATCTGCTCGCAGAGTGGGGCTCTAAACAAAAGCTTTAAGAGTTTTATGTAAATAACTGGTGCTGCAAAAAAGAAATTCGACCTCTATCAATTTCAGTTTTCTTTGAAATGTTTGATGTTAAAAATCTAGCCTTATTTTCTCCCAAAAAAGACCAATGTGAAAAATGTGCAAAATATTCAGTTGGAAACCTCTCACAAGAGGAATATACAATTCACCAAAAAAAGAAGGAAGATGCAAGAAATGAAAAAAACAAAGATAAAGCTGAAGAAACACATGTCTACACAGTTGACCTTCAAGCGGTTTTAATGGCTCCAAAATCCCAAGTGAGCAGCTTATACTACCGCACAAAGTTACAAGTACACAATTTAGTATTTTATAATATAAAAAACCAAAAAGCTTACTGTTTTTTATGGAATGAAGTGGAAGGTGGATTAGGTGCTGACGAGTTTGCAAGTATTTGGACTTATTTTATTGAAAAAAAAGTTCTTTGTGGAAATGAAAATCCAGGAAAATTAATTTTTTATAGCGATGGTTGTACTTATCAAAATCGCAATTGCGTGATGAGTAACGCCTTGCTTAATATAGCAATAAAACAAAACATTATGATTGAACAAAAAATTCTTGAAATCGGCCATACACAAATGGAGGCAGACAGTGTACACTCCTCCATAGAACGAGCTATAAGAAATAGAAATATTGATGTCCCCGCTGAATATATTAGTATATGTAAAACAGCAAGAAAGAAACCTGAACCCTATGATGTCACTTATTTAGATTATTCGTTTTTCAAAAATTTTAACAACGTTCAATTTTTTAAAAGTATTCGGCCCGGAAATGGTAAAGGAGATCCTAAAGTAACCGATATTCGTGGTATTAAATATACTCCAAATAGCGAAATATATTTTAAACTTACATTTTCTGATGACTGGAAAATTCTTCCTCAAAGAATAATACAAAAATAAGCGCTTTGGAGTTTTCAAATTTGCAACAACTCTACTTGGAAAAAAGAAAGATAACTGCTAAGAAATATGAAGATTTGCAATACTTAAAATCAACTCTTCCTAAAGACCACCACCAATTTTATGATAATTTACCTCATCAATGATTTTTTTTTTTATTTTTATTACTTTATTTTATAAAATGTGAATTAATTTAGTTATTTTTGTCAGCGGCAATGAAGTAAGCCTGCATTATGTTGTTATTTGTTTTAAAATAAGAAAAAAACAATATAAAAAACCACAAAAATCATTTAACAATAAAAAATCAATACTAAACATATTTACAGAAAATCTGGTAAGTCCATAGAAACTTTTGAAAAATATAAACTGTAAATCTGTTAAGTCACAAATCAGCTTATAACTCAAAAACTACTTTATTTTAAAATTTGAAGATTATTGGTATAAAAGCCATACAAATAGAGGAATAAAATGGCGTTTACGGATTTTAAAAATATTAACAACAAAAGAAGTTATTAAGTTTTTTGTGTTTGTGTTTTTGTAGTATAATTTGCATTAACAAATTGAATTATTTTTTTTTATTTATTGATTTTCAATGTTGAATATGTTATTATATAGTCTAAATATAAATTATTTAAATATATTTATAAAATTTGTAATGTAGTAGAATTTGCATGAAAAAGTGAAATGAAGAAATTTAATATTTATTTAGTAATAGTTAGTTCTTTTCCAAAAGTACTATATATATTTAACTATATATATTTAACTATATATAGTACTTTACGAAAAGATGGCTTAGGCCTACTGGGGATGCCGGCCATTATAAAAGGCAACGCACTTTGTGTAGTACCTCCAAAGCTTATTTGATACCTGCCAGATATGTTTTATTTTTTTATAAAAGTTAAAAAAATAAATAAATTTTCCAATTTTTACTTTTTAAAGTTACTTTAAGAAGCAAGTACCAGCTAAGCTTAAGGTAGTGTGGAAATCTACACAAAATAAATATACACTTTTTATACTTATATCTATCGACTTAGAATCTTATTTTGTACAGTGTCTTATTCATGACGAATTTAACCCATATCATTTTAATTTTATACAAAACTTTGATCAATCATATTTTAATTAATTATATTTGTTTTTACTCACTTTTATTAAAAGTTATTCTTTACCAGCGCCACGCTATTCCGTAGTCGAAATACAACCGCCCAAGGTGATGATGATGGAAAAGCTAGAGATGGTGAGAAAGAACGTGAAGAAGCAGCCGATGATGAAGATGGTGAAAGTGCGAAAAATGTGGAGGAAGTGAATGTAGCAGAAAATTGTGATAAGCTATTAAATTTCGCTTATGTCATTCCTATATAAATTTAACATAAGCTAACATTTTAGTGTGAACGCTTAACATTACTTATGTCAAATTTGTATGGGAATGATGCAAGCCAACGTTGGTAGCTAATGCGGCATGGTATTTTCTAGTCAATACTTTCATTTGATACGTATTTCTTTTTGGAACCCTCAGAAGTGCATGTACAAAAGTTGTCAGAATAGAAGTTTTAAGTAACCATTGAATTTTTTATACATAAAAAATATTTTATCTAAGGCATATTTAATAAGACACAATTAAAAGAAAAATCCTGAATAAATTAAAAAAATATTTATGGAGTTATTATTTAAGTTTTAACATAAAATATTTTTGCAATAAGTTTTTAAATGAAAAATATTTTGTTAAAAATAATAAAAATTCAATACACATTAATTAACCAATGAGGATCTAATAAAAAGAAAAATAATTTTTAAAACTTAATTCTGTTTTTAAAATAGCAAAATGTAAATAAATATAAAAAAACAATTCAATAAAAAAATACATGTCTACTGTGTTTATACTGGATTTGTTGTCGTGGTATTAGCCGAGTTGACTTATATCATTCCCATAGTTTGGTGTTGAAGTTTAACGTTACTTACGTCATTATGGAAATGAGACAAACAAACGTGCAAGCTTTCCACGTAAACAGAGTTATTGTATGCAAATTGGGACCATAAATTTAATTTTTGATTATTTCTCCAAAACTGCACCGTAGATTTCTTAGCACGGTAGTTTTTCTGATTCCTCTAGTCCATACCTTTCGTTTGATATGAACTTTTTTTTGCCACTATGTAAAGTGCATCTTTTAACCCACTCGGACCATAAATTTCATCTTCCAGCATTTTTCCAAAACTGTACCGTAGATTTCTTAGCACGGTAGTTTTTCTGATTCCTCTAGTCCATACCTTTCGTTTGATATGCACTTTTTTTGCCACTATGTAAGGTGCATCTTTTAACCCACTCGGACCATAAATTTCATCTTCCAGCATTTCTCCAAAACTGTACCGTAGATTTCTTAGCACGGTAGTTTTTCTGATTCCTCTAGTCCACACCTTTCGTCTGTTATGCACTTTTTTTTGCCACTATGTAAAGTGCATCTTTTAACCCACTCGCACCATAAATTTCATCTTCCAGCATTTCTCCAAAACTGTACAGTAGATTTCTTAGCACGGTAGTTTTTCTGATTCCTCTAGTCCATACCTTTCGTTTGATATGCACTTTTTTTTGCCACTATGTAAAGTGCATCTTTTAACCCACTCGGACCATAAATTTCATCTTCCAGCATTTCTCCAAAACTGTACCGTAGATTTCTTAGCACGGTAGTTTTTCTGATTCCTCTAGTCCATACCTTTCGTTTGATATGCACTTTTTTTTGCCACTATGTAAAGTGCATCTTTTAACCCACTCGGACCATAAATTTCATCTTCCAGCATTTCTCCAAAACTGTACCGTAGATTTCTTAGCACGGTAGTTTTCCTGATTCCTCTAGTCCATACCTTTCGTCTGTTATGCACTTTTTTTGCCACTATGTAAAGTGCATCTTTTAACCCACTCGCACCATAAATTTCATCTTCCAGCATTTCTCCAAAACTGTACCGTAGATTTCTTAGCACGGTAGTTTTTCTGATTCCTCTAGTCCATACCTTTCGTTTGATATGCTCTTTTTTTTGCCACTATATAAAGTGCATTTTTTGACCCACTCGGACCATAAATTTCATCTTCCAGCATTTCTCCAAAACTGTACCGTAGATTTCTTAGCACGGTAGTTTTTCTGATTCCTCTAGTCCATACCTTTCGTTTGATATGCACTTTTTTTGCCACTATGTAAAGTGCATCTTTTAACCCACTCGGACCATAAATTTCATCTTCCAGCATTTCTCCAAAACTGTACCGTAGATTTCTTAGCACGGTAGTTTTTCTGATTCCTCTAGTCCATACCTTTCGTTTGATATGCTCTTTTTTTTGCCACTATGTAAAGTGCATTTTTTAACCCACTCGGACCATAAATTTTATCTTCCAGCATTTCTCCAAAACTGTACCGTAGATTTCTTAGCACGGTAGTTTTTCTGATTCCTCTAGTCCATACCTTTCGTTTGATATGCACTTTTTTTTGCCACTATGTAAAGTGCATCTTTTAACCCACTCGGACCATAAATTTCATCTTCCAGCATTTCTCCAAAACTGTACCGTAGATTTCTTAGCACGGTAGTTTTTCTGATTTCTCTAGTCCATACCTTTCGTTTGATATGCACTTTTTTTTGCCACTATGTAAGGTGCATCTTTTAACCCACTCGGACCATAAATTTCATCTTCCAGCATTTCTCCAAAACTGTACCGTAGATTTCTTAGCACGGTAGTTTTTCTGATTCCTCTAGTCCATACCTTTCGTTTGATATGCACTTTTTTTGCCACTATGTAAAGTGCATCTTTTAACCCACTCGGACCATAAATTTCATCTTCCAGCATTTCTCCAAAACTGTACCGTAGATTTCTTAGCACGGTAGTTTTTCTGATTCCTCTAGTCCATACCTTTCGTCTGTTATGTTACGAGTTGCATATAATTTCACAAAGATGGAAGAGTGCAAAGTATGGTTTAAAAATTTATGCATAATATTATTTTCAAAATATTGCTCAAACGAGCTTAAAGCAGCACTCGAATATTTTGTTTATGAAACAAAAGAAGACAAATTCGAAATAGAAGTGGAAAATAATAATATAGAAATGTATGAAATAGAACCAACAGAAAATGATAACAACTTAAAAACTATTGCAGAAAAAAGTCCCTTTCGCAAAGAATTTTTGAATATTATGCCACAAATTGATGACACCAACAAAAATAATGGAATAGAAAATTTATACTACTGTCCGAAAATGGCAGAATTTGTTTTAAATAAATATATTCCCTTTATTGTTATGTGGACAAACCTACTAGTAAGATATATTTCGGTGGAAAATATCCGAGTTAGTAATGCAGCAATTGAACATTATTTTAAAGACGTTAAAAATAATGAGCTGAATAAAGGCAAAAAAAGACTGGAACGATTTGTAAGACAGATGGAAAAATTTACAAAGGCCAAAACAAAAGAAGTAGCCATATTGTACAATAATGAACTTGGTAAAATAATCCCATCTGGAACAATTATTAAGCCAAGCAGAAAGAACATTACCCCAAAAAGAAATAAAGATAATATTCCAGATATAACTTTGGGCGCTTCTTCAAACAGAAATATTTACAATATTACAGAACCCTGGAAAAAAAATACACTACTAAGAAAATAGCTCATGGAATGTTTAACCAAAATTTTATTCAGGCAAAGAAATCGCTGAATTTTTTTAACAAGAATGTCGAAAAAGAAGTTGAAGAAGAGTTAAATATACTGTCCGAAAATACAGATATGCTGTTAGATTCAGCAATTTCAAAACCTTCTGATGAAATAGATATAATGACTTTGGAAAATAAAAGAGACATTTCCAAAGCTTTAATATATGATATTGAAAAGGCAAAATTTTTAAACGATTTAGATACTGCGATTTTAAATGATTTTGATAATAAATCGAGTTCTGATCATTCAGATATTGAATTTGTAAGCCTAACTCAGTACGAATATCCTCCAATTGATCAAAATTGTAATATCTTTAAACGCATAATAAGTATAGATGCTAAATTCGATATGGAAGATAAATATAAATCTGCTTATATGATTTAAATAAAGCAGTAGAGGTAAACGCAGTAAGATATAATGTACTTAAAGTTAAAAAATTAATTGAAGCAGTACATGAAGAAATAGGTACTTTTGAGTGTTATGTTGAACTCACTGACTGGGCTTCACTAAGAGTTAGTGAAAATATAACGTCAGATATGTGGCTTACCAATACCATAATAAATGCTGCAATAAGTTCAATACTTTTTGAATCAAGAAGCGAGGACATATTATATGTGCCGTCACAAGGTGATGAACAATGTTTCAATAATGATAACGTGTTAATACATAACTTTAATAAAAAAGCAAATTATATAATAATTCCTCACTGCATTAATCATCACTTTACTATAATATTTATAGATTTTATTAAACGCCAGATTATAAGTTTAGATCCAACAGGAAATATATATGCTTCCAAATTCGGATCATATTATAAAAAATTATTAACGGAAAGCCTGCAAGAAACATCATGGGCAGTTAAAGAGGTACAACACGATAAACAAGAGGATAATTATAACTGTGGAGTTTATGTAATACAATACGCAGAACGGTTTATATATTCTAAACCATTTACTAACCTTGTGAATCCGCTGCTATACAGAGAAGAGATAAAAAGAAAATTGCTCCTATATGCCGATTCGTTAGAAGATGTATGCTTGCATTGTGGAATTTCAGCGTCGAGATACCCAGAATCACTTCAATGTGATTCTTGTGAAAGATTTGTGTGCAAATTTTGTTGCAAATATATTTATAAAATACCGGAGAAAAATATTTTTACAATTAAAAAAATTAAACAAACATTAAAGTGTATTTATTGCCCTAAATAAATTTAAAATATATTTCAAAATAATTTTATTTTATTTAATATTTACTTTTTCCAGCCATATAAATAAAAACATAACTTAATTTTTATTTTTTACAGACATAAAATACACATACTTGGGATTTTTTAGTTGGCATTGAAATTTCATTAGCATTAGTTGAATTTTTTGACATTAATATTTGTCCTACTAATGAAATCATACAAATGCCTTAAAAATATTTCCATTTGACCAAAAAAAGCATTTCTTTACATATGCTGTTTTTTAAATGGATCCTTCGGGATCTTTCCCGGACCAGCTCTATTTTTTATTATCGTAGTATATTAACACTCTTAGAGAGCAAAAATTTTACTCGTTTTGAGCTATATCGATTATTTTTCGTGGTATTCAACATTTTGTAAAATGGCCGTTATCTCGAAAACTAAGCGAGACAGGGCAAAACGACAAAACTTTGCTATAGTAGAGTATTAATATAAACTAATATTTTTAATTGATTAATTATTAATTGCAATGGAATTAACAAAAAAAAAAACATTACCATTTATCAATCAAATCAAACAATTAGAATCATTATTTAAAAAATGGTAATGAAAATAATTTCATTACAATTGATATCAATGCAATTCTAATGAAACCATCAATTAATTAGTCAATTCAATTAATTAGTCCTATGTATAAAAATACATAAAAACATAATTTAGATATGTCCAAACTTTGCTGTGATATTTTTTTTATTTAATAAAATATGTATATAGTAAATTTTAGGAAAGCTGGTCTTTCATTTGTAAAGGGTGTCCCAAGAAGAACGCAATTTTTAAATTTTAAATAAAACACAGATATTTAAAAAAAAATCGTGAAACTTTATTATATCGTAAAGTAGACAGAATGAGGTTATGTATGGAACAATATATCGTGCAGATGGCCGCCGCGGCTTTGCTGGCATGCACGCGATCTTTTAATGAAATTTCCAATGACCGTTTTGCATGAATGCTGCGGTATTTCATTAATGCAGCGTCCAATTTCCTCTTTTAAGGCTTGAGTCGTCGTCGGCTTATTCGCGTATACCATCGACTTCATAAAACCCCAAAAAAAAAATCTAATGGTGTTAAATCGCACGATCTAGGCGGCCAATTCTGATCTCCAAAACGCGAAATAACACGACCGGGAAATGACTGATGCAGCAATTGAATTGTTTCTCTGGCTGTATGACATGTGGCGCCGTCTTGTTGGAACCACATGCCCTCCACATTCATTTCTTCAATTCTAGGCAAGAAAAAACTGGTTATCATTTCACGATACCGAACACCATTGACTGTTTGCGCTTGACCTGCCGCATTTTCATAAAAAAAAGGTCCAATGATTCCTCCAGCCCAAAAACCACACCACACAGTGACACGTTGAGGATGCATTTGCTTCTCGTGAATCACTCGAGGATTTTCCTCACCCCAAATGCGACAATTCTGCCTATTGACGAAGCCATCAAGATGAAAATGGGCCTCGTCACTGAAGATGATTTTATCGGCAAAATCAGCATTTTCATGTTGTCTCTCCAATACCCAATTAACGAACTCCCTTCGCTGTCCATGGTCAGCTGGCTTCAGTTCCTGAGTCAATTGAACTTTGTATGCATGAAGATGCAAATCTTTCGTCAAAATTCGCTGCAAAGTGGATTTGGAGACACCAATTTGCTGAGCTCGGTGTCGAATTGAGGTGGATGGAGTTTGAGCGACATCATCACGTACAGCTGTCTTTACATCACTAACAGACCCAGTTTCGGCAAATTTATCCATTAATCTCTTTACAGTTGACTCTTTTGGAGCATTATTGTGACCCCAAATTTATCGCAATTTGCGAACTGTAGCCGCAAAACTTTCACCATTTTGGTAAAACAATTTCACAATGAGAATGCGTTGTTCATTCGTGTAGCGCTCCATTTTTACTAACCTCGTACCTTCTACTAGCAAACAATAACAATTGTTCAAATGTCAAACAATGACACTTCCAATGTTGCCAGATTTAAAAATTGCGTTCTTCTTGGGACACCCTTTAGTATAACTTGCATTAACAAATTGAAAATTAATGATTTTTTTTATTTAATTTATTTAACTGTACGAACTGTAAGAATTTAATTCATTTATGGTTCCATTATATCATATAATGAAGTCATAAAATGAAGTCATTATTTTAACATAAATATAATAAATAAGTTATTAAAAGTTAACCCACCGTAATTGGATATTATTTGTAATTTTTTAGTAAACTGTAGGAAAGCTGGCCTTTCATTTGTAGTATAATTTGCATTAACAAATTGAATTATTTTTTTTTTATTTATTGATTTTCAATGTTGAATATGTTATTATATAGTCTAAACATAAATTATTTAAATATATTTATAAAATTTGTAATGTAGTAGAATTTGCATGAAAAAGTGAAATGAAGAAATTTAATATTTATTTAGTAGTAGTTAGTTCTTTTCCAAAAGTACTATATATATTTAACTATATATAGTACTTTACGAAAAGATGGCTTAGGCCTACTGGGGATGCCGGCCATTATAAAAGGCAACGCACTTTGTGTAGTACCTCCAAAGCTTATTTGATACCTGCCGGATATGTTTTATTTTTTTATAAAAGTTAAAAAAATAAATAAATTTTCCAATTTTTACTTTTTAAAGTTACTTTAAGAAGCAAGTACCAGCTAAGCTTAAGGTAGTGTGGAAATCTACACAAAATAAATATACACTTTTTATACTTATATCTATCGACTTAGAATCTTATTTTGTACATGACGAATTTAACCCATATCATTTTAATTTTATACAAAACTTTGATCAATCACATTTTAATTAATTACATTTGTTTTTACTCACTTTTATTAAAAGTTATTCTTTACCAGCGCCACGCTATTCCGTGGTCGAAATACAACCGCCCAAGGTGATGATGATGGAAAAGCTAGAGATGGTGAGAAAGAACGTGAAGAAGCAGCCGATGATGAAGATGGTGAAAGTGCGAAAAATGTGGAGGAAGTGGTGAATGTAGCAGAAAATTGTGATAAGCTATTAAATTTCGCTTATGTCATTCCTATATAAATTTAACATAAGCTAACATTTTAGTGTGAACGCTTAACATTACTTATGTCAAATTTGTATGGGAATGATGCAAGCCAACGTTGGTAGCTAATGCGGCATGGTATTTTCTAGTCAATACTTTCATTTGATACGTATTTCTTCTTGGAACCCTCAGAAGTGCATGTACAAAAGTTGTCAGAATAGAAGTTTTAAGTAACCATTGAATTTTTTATACATAAAAAATATTTTATCTAAGGCATATTTAATAAGACACAATTAAAAAAAAAATCCTGAATTAAAATAATATTTATGGAGTTATTATTTAAGTTTTAACATAAAATATTTTTGCAATAAGTTTTTAAATGAAAAATATTTTGTTAAAAATAATAAAAATTCAATACACATTAATTAACCAATGAGGATCTAATAAAAAGAAAAATAATTTTTAAAACTTAATTCTGTTTTTAAAATAACAAAATGTAAATAAATATAAAAAAACAATTCAATAAAAAAATACATGTCTACTGTGTTTATACTGGATTTGTTGTTGTGGTATTAGCCGAGTTGACTTATATCATTCCCATAGTTTGGTGTTGAAGTTTAACGTTACTTACGTTATTATGGGAATGCGACAAACAAACGTGCAAGCTTTCCACGTAAACAGAGTTATTGTATGCAAATTGGGACCATAAATTTAATTTTTGATTATTTCTCCAAAACTGCACCGTAGATTTCTTAGCACGGTAGTTTTTCTGATTCCTCTAGTCCATACCTTTCGTTTGATATGCACTTTTTTTTGCCATTATGTAAAGTGCATCTTTTAACCCACTCGGACCATAAATTTCATCTTCCAGCATTTCTCCAAAACTGCACCGTAGATTTCTTAGCACGGTAGTTTTCTGATTCCTCTAGTCCATACCTTTCGTTTGATATGCACTTTTTTTTTGCCATTATGTAAAGTGCATCTTTTAACCCACTCGGACCATAAATTTCATCTTCCAGCATTTCTCCAAAACTGTACCGTAGATTTCTTAGCACGGTAGTTTTTCTGATTCCTCTAGTCCATACCTTTCGTTTGATATGCACTTTTTTTGCCACTATGTAAAGTGCATCTTTTAACCCACTCGGACCATAAATTTCATCTTCCAGCATTTCTCCAAAACTGTACCGTAGATTTCTTAGCACGGTAGTTTTTCTGATTCCTTTAGTCCATACCTTTCGTCTGTTATGTTACGAGTTGCATATAATTTCACAAAGATGGAAGAGTGCAAAGTATGGTTTAAAAATTTATGCATAATATTATTTTCAAAATATTGCTCAGACGAGCTTAAAGCAGCACTCGAATATTTTGTTTATGAAACAAAAGAAGACAAATTCGAAATAGAAGTGGAAGTGGAAAATAATAATATAGAAATGTATGAAATAGAACCAACAGAAAATGATAACAACTTAAAAACTATTGCAGAAAAAAGTCCCTTTCGCAAAGAATTTTTGAATATTATGCCAAAAATTGATGACACCAACAAAAATAATGGAATAGAAAATTTATACTACTGTCCGAAAATGGCAGAATTTGTTTTAAATAAATATATTCCCTTTATCGTTGTGGACAAACCTACTAGTAAGATATATTTCGGTGGAAAATATCCGAGTTAGTAATGCAGCAATTGAAAATTATTTTAAAGACGTTAAAAATAATAAGCTGAATAAAGGCAAAAAAAGACTGGGACGATTTGTAAGACAGATGGAAAAATTTACAAAGGCCAAAACAAAAGAAGTAGCCATATTGTACAATAATGAACTTGGTAAAATAATCCCATCTGGAACAATTATTACGCCAAGCAGAAAGAACATTACCCCAAAAAGAAATAAAGATAATATTCCACATATAACTTTGGGCGCTTCTTCAAACAGAAATATTTACAATATTACAGAACCCTGGAATGTTTAACCAAAATTTTATTCAGGCAAAGAAATCGCTGAATTTTTTTAACAAGAATGTCGAAAAAGAAGTTGAAGAAGAGTTAAATATACTGTCCGAAAATACAGATATGCTGTTAGATTCAGCAATTTCAAAACCTTCTGATGAAATAGATATAATGACTTTGGAAAATAAAAGAGACATTTCCAAAGCTTTAATATATGATATTGAAAAGGCAAAATTTTTAAACGATTTAGATACTGCGATTTTAAATGATTTTGATAATAAATCGAGTTCTGATCATTCAGATATTGAATTTGTAAGCCTAACTCAGTACGAATATCCTCCAATTGATCAAAATTGTAATATCTTTAAACGCATAATAAGTATAGATGCTAAATTCGATATGGAAGATAAATATAAATCTGCTTATATGATTTAAATAAAGCAGTAGAGGTAAACGCAGTAAGATATAATGTACTTAAAGTTAAAAAATTAATTGAAGCAGTACATGAAGAAATAGGTACTTTTGAGTGTTATGTTGAACTCACTGACTGGGCTTCACTAAGAGTTAGTGAAAATATAACGTCAGATATGTGGCTTACCAATACCATAATAAATGCTGCAATAAGTTCAATACTTTTTGAATCAAGAAGCGAGGACATATTATATGTGCCGTCACAAGGTGATGAACAATGTTTCAATAATGATAACGTGTTAATACATAACTTTAATAAAAAAGCAAATTATATAATAATTCCTCACTGCATTAATCATCACTTTACTATAATATTTATAGATTTTATTAAACGCCAGATTATAAGTTTAGATCCAACAGGAAATATATATGCTTCCAAATTCGGATCATATTATAAAAAATTATTAACGGAAAGCCTGCAAGAAACATCATGGGCAGTTAAAGAGGTACAACACGATAAACAAGAGGATAATTATAACTGTGGAGTTTATGTAATACAATACGCAGAACGGTTTATATATTCTAAACCATTTACTAACCTTGTGAATCCGCTGCTATACAGAGAAGAGATAAAAAGAAAATTGCTCCTATATGCCGATTCGTTAGAAGATGTATGCTTGCATTGTGGAATTTCAGCGTCGAGATACCCAGAATCACTTCAATGTGATTCTTGTGAAAGATTTGTGTGCAAATTTTGTTGCAAATATATTTATAAAATACCGGAGAAATATATTTTTACAATTAAAAAAATTAAACAAACATTAAAGTGTATTTATTGCCCTAAATAAATTTAAAATATATTTCAAAATAATTTTATTTTATTTAATATTTACTTTTTCCAGCCATATAAATAAAAACATAACTTAATTTTTATTTTTTACAGACATAAAATACACATACTTGGGATTTTTTAGTTGGCATTGAAATTTCATTAGCATTAGTTGAATTTTTTGACATTAATATTTGTCCTACTAATGAAATCATACAAATGCCTTAAAAATATTTCCATTTGACCAAAAAAAGCATTTCTTTACATATGCTGTTTTTTAAATGGATCCTTCGGGATCTTTCCCGGACCAGCTCTATTTTTTATTATCGTAGTATATTAACACTCTTAGAGAGCAAAAATTTTACTCGTTTTGAGCTATATCGATTATTTTTCGTGGTATTCAACATTTTGTAAAATGGCCGTTATCTCGAAAACTAAGCGAGACAGGGCAAAACGACAAAACTTTGCTATAGTAGAGTATTAATATAAACTAATATTTTTAATTGATTAATTATTAATTGCAATGGAATTAACAAAAAAAAAAAACATTACCATTTATCAATCAAATCAAACAATTAGAATCATTATTTAAAAAATGGTAATGAAAATAATTTCATTACAATTGATATCAATGCAATTCTAATGAAACCATCAATTAATTAGTCAATTCAATTAATTAGTCCTATGTATAAAAATACATAAAAACATAATTTAGATATGTCCAAACTTTGCTGTGATATTTTTTTTTATTTAATAAAATATGTATATAGTAAATTTTAGGAAAGCTGGTCTTTCATTTGTAAAGGGTGTCCCAAGAAGAACGCAATTTTTAAATTTTAAATAAAACACAGATATTTAAAAAAAAATCGTGAAACTTTATTATATCGTAAAGTAGACAGAATGAGGTTATGTATGGAACAATATATCGTGCAGATGGCCGCCGCGGCTTTGCTGGCATGCACGCGATCTTTTAATGAAATTTCCAATGACCGTTTTGCATGAATGCTGCGGTATTTCATTAATGCAGCGTCCAATTTCCTCTTTTAAGGCTTGAGTCGTCGTCGGCTTATTCGCGTATACCATCGACTTCATAAAACCCCAAAAAAAAAATCTAATGGTGTTAAATCGCACGATCTAGGCGGCCAATTCTGATCTCCAAAACGCGAAATAACACGACCGGGAAATGACTGATGCAGCAATTGAATTGTTTCTCTGGCTGTATGACATGTGGCGCCGTCTTGTTGGAACCACATGCCCTCCACATTCATTTCTTCAATTCTAGGCAAGAAAAAACTGGTTATCATTTCACGATACCGAACACCATTGACTGTTTGCGCTTGACCTGCCGCATTTTCATAAAAAAAAGGTCCAATGATTCCTCCAGCCCAAAAACCACACCACACAGTGACACGTTGAGGATGCATTTGCTTCTCGTGAATCACTCGAGGATTTTCCTCACCCCAAATGCGACAATTCTGCCTATTGACGAAGCCATCAAGATGAAAATGGGCCTCGTCACTGAAGATGATTTTATCGGCAAAATCAGCATTTTCATGTTGTCTCTCCAATACCCAATTAACGAACTCCCTTCGCTGTCCATGGTCAGCTGGCTTCAGTTCCTGAGTCAATTGAACTTTGTATGCATGAAGATGCAAATCTTTCGTCAAAATTCGCTGCAAAGTGGATTTGGAGACACCAATTTGCTGAGCTCGGTGTCGAATTGAGGTGGATGGAGTTTGAGCGACATCATCACGTACAGCTGTCTTTACATCACTAACAGACCCAGTTTCGGCAAATTTATCCATTAATCTCTTTACAGTTGACTCTTTTGGAGCATTATTGTGACCCCAAATTTATCGCAATTTGCGAACTGTAGCCGCAAAACTTTCACCATTTTGGTAAAACAATTTCACAATGAGAATGCGTTGTTCATTCGTGTAGCGCTCCATTTTTACTAACCTCGTACCTTCTACTAGCAAACAATAACAATTGTTCAAATGTCAAACAATGACACTTCCAATGTTGCCAGATTTAAAAATTGCGTTCTTCTTGGGACACCCTTTAGTATAACTTGCATTAACAAATTGAAAATTAATGATTTTTTTTATTTAATTTATTTAACTGTACGAACTGTAAGAATTTAATTCATTTATGGTTCCATTATATCATATAATGAAGTCATAAAATGAAGTCATTATTTTAACATAAATATAATAAATAAGTTATTAAAAGTTAACCCACCGTAATTGGATATTATTTGTAATTTTTTAGTAAACTGTAGGAAAGCTGGCCTTTCATTTGTAGTATAATTTGCATTAACAAATTGAATTATTTTTTTTTTATTTATTGATTTTCAATGTTGAATATGTTATTATATAGTCTAAACATAAATTATTTAAATATATTTATAAAATTTGTAATGTAGTAGAATTTGCATGAAAAAGTGAAATGAAGAAATTTAATATTTATTTAGTAGTAGTTAGTTCTTTTCCAAAAGTACTATATATATTTAACTATATATAGTACTTTACGAAAAGATGGCTTAGGCCTACTGGGGATGCCGGCCATTATAAAAGGCAACGCACTTTGTGTAGTACCTCCAAAGCTTATTTGATACCTGCCGGATATGTTTTATTTTTTTATAAAAGTTAAAAAAAATAAATAAATTTTCCAATTTTTACTTTTTAAAGTTACTTTAAGAAGCAAGTACCAGCTAAGCTTAAGGTAGTGTGGAAATCTACACAAAATAAATATACACTTTTTATACTTATATCTATCGACTTAGAATCTTATTTTGTACAGTGTCTTATTCATGACGAATTTAACCCATATCATTTTAATTTTATACAAAACTTTGATCAATCACATTTTAATTAATTAAATTTGTTTTTACTCACTTTTATTAAAAGTTATTCTTTACCAGCGCCACGCTATTCCGTGGTCGAAATACAACCGCCCAAGGTGATGATGATGGAAAAGCTAGAGATGGTGAGAAAGAACGTGAAGAAGCAGCCGATGATGAAGATGGTGAAAGTGCGAAAAATGTGGAGGAAGTGGTGAATGTAGCAGAAAATTGTGATAAGCTATTAAATTTCGCTTATGTCATTCCTATATAAATTTAACATAAGCTAACATTTTAGTGTGAACGCTTAACATTACTTATGTCAAATTTGTATGGGAATGATGCAAGCCAACGTTGGTAGCTAATGCGGCATGGTATTTTCTAGTCAATACTTTCATTTGATACGTATTTCTTCTTGGAACCCTCAGAAGTGCATGTACAAAAGTTGTCAGAATAGAAGTTTTAAGTAACCATTGAATTTTTTATACATAAAAAATATTTTATCTAAGGCATATTTAATAAGACACAATTAAAAAAAAAATCCTGAATTAAAATAATATTTATGGAGTTATTATTTAAGTTTTAACATAAAATATTTTTGCAATAAGTTTTTAAATGAAAAATATTTTGTTAAAAATAATAAAAATTCAATACACATTAATTAACCAATGAGGATCTAATAAAAAGAAAAATAATTTTTAAAACTTAATTCTGTTTTTAAAATAACAAAATGTAAATAAATATAAAAAAACAATTCAATAAAAAAATACATGTCTACTGTGTTTATACTGGATTTGTTGTTGTGGTATTAGCCGAGTTGACTTATATCATTCCCATAGTTTGGTGTTGAAGTTTAACGTTACTTACGTTATTATGGGAATGAGACAAACAAACGTGCAAGCTTTCCACGTAAACAGAGTTATTGTATGCAAATTGGGACCATAAATTTAATTTTTGATTATTTCTCCAAAACTGCACCGTAGATTTCTTAGCACGGTAGTTTTTCTGATTCCTCTAGTCCATACCTTTCGTTTGATATGCACTTTTTTTTGCCATTATGTAAAGTGCATCTTTTAACCCACTCGGACCATAAATTTCATCTTCCAGCATTTCTCCAAAACTGCACCGTAGATTTCTTAGCACGGTAGTTTTTCTGATTCCTCTAGTCCATACTTTTCGTTTGATATGCACTTTTTTTTTGCCATTATGTAAAGTGCATCTTTTAACCCACTCGGACCATAAATTTCATCTTCCAGCATTTCTCCAAAACTGTACCGTAGATTTCTTAGCACGGTAGTTTTTCTGATTCCTCTAGTCCATACCTTTCGTTTGATATGCACTTTTTTTGCCACTATGTAAAGTGCATCTTTTAACCCACTCGGACCATAAATTTCATCTTCCAGCATTTCTCCAAAACTGTACCGTAGATTTCTTAGCACGGTAGTTTTTCTGATTCCTTTAGTCCATACCTTTCGTCTGTTATGTTACGAGTTGCATATAATTTCACAAAGATGTAAGAGTGCAAAGTATGGTTTAAAAATTTATGCATAATATTATTTTCAAAATATTGCTCAGACGAGCTTAAAGCAGCACTCGAATATTTTGTTTATGAAACAAAAGAAGACAAATTCGAAATAGAAGTGGAAGTGGAAAATAATAATATAGAAATGTATGAAATAGAACCAACAGAAAATGATAACAACTTAAAAACTATTGCAGAAAAAAGTCCCTTTCGCAAAGAATTTTTGAATATTATGCCAAAAATTGATGACACCAACAAAAATAATGGAATAGAAAATTTATACTACTGTCCGAAAATGGCAGAATTTGTTTTAAATAAATATATTCCCTTTATCGTTGTGGACAAACCTACTAGTAAGATATATTTCGGTGGAAAATATCCGAGTTAGTAATACAGCAATTGAAAATTATTTTAAAGACGTTAAAAATAATAAGCTGAATAAAGGCAAAAAAAGACTGGGACGATTTGTAAGACAGATGGAAAAATTTACAAAGGCCAAAACAAAAGAAGTAGCCATATTGTACAATAATGAACTTGGTAAAATAATCCCATCTGGAACAATTATTACGCCAAGCAGAAAGAACATTACCCCAAAAAGAAATAAAGATAATATTCCACATATAACTTTGGGCGCTTCTTCAAACAGAAATATTTACAATATTACAGAACCCTGGAAAAAAAATACACTACTAAGAAAATAGCTCATGGAATGTTTAACCAAAATTTTATTCAGGCAAAGAAATCGCTGAATTTTTTTAACAAGAATGTCGAAAAAGAAGTTGAAGAAGAGTTAAATATACTGTCCGAAAATACAGATATGCTGTTAGATTCAGCAATTTCAAAACCTTCTGATGAAATAGATATAATGACTTTGGAAAATAAAAGAGACATTTCCAAAGCTTTAATATATGATATTGAAAAGGCAAAATTTTTAAACGATTTAGATACTGCGATTTTAAATGATTTTGATAATAAATCGAGTTCTGATCATTCAGATATTGAATTTGTAAGCCTAACTCAGTACGAATATCCTCCAATTGATCAAAATTGTAATATCTTTAAACGCATAATAAGTATAGATGCTAAATTCGATATGGAAGATAAATATAAATCTGCTTATATGATTTAAATAAAGCAGTAGAGGTAAACGCAGTAAGATATAATGTACTTAAAGTTAAAAAATTAATTGAAGCAGTACATGAAGAAATAGGTACTTTTGAGTGTTATGTTGAACTCACTGACTGGGCTTCACTAAGAGTTAGTGAAAATATAACGTCAGATATGTGGCTTACCAATACCATAATAAATGCTGCAATAAGTTCAATACTTTTTGAATCAAGAAGCGAGGACATATTATATGTGCCGTCACAAGGTGATGAACAATGTTTCAATAATGATAACGTGTTAATACATAACTTTAATAAAAAAGCAAATTATATAATAATTCCTCACTGCATTAATCATCACTTTACTATAATATTTATAGATTTTATTAAACGCCAGATTATAAGTTTAGATCCAACAGGAAATATATATGCTTCCAAATTCGGATCATATTATAAAAAATTATTAACGGAAAGCCTGCAAGAAACATCATGGGCAGTTAAAGAGGTACAACACGATAAACAAGAGGATAATTATAACTGTGGAGTTTATGTAATACAATACGCAGAACGGTTTATATATTCTAAACCATTTACTAACCTTGTGAATCCGCTGCTATACAGAGAAGAGATAAAAAGAAAATTGCTCCTATATGCCGATTCGTTAGAAGATGTATGCTTGCATTGTGGAATTTCAGCGTCGAGATACCCAGAATCACTTCAATGTGATTCTTGTGAAAGATTTGTGTGCAAATTTTGTTGCAAATATATTTATAAAATACCGGAGAAAAATATTTTTACAATTAAAAAAATTAAACAAACATTAAAGTGTATTTATTGCCCTAAATAAATTTAAAATATATTTCAAAATAATTTTATTTTATTTAATATTTACTTTTTCCAGCCATATAAATAAAAACATAACTTAATTTTTATTTTTTACAGACATAAAATACACATACTTGGGATTTTTTAGTTGGCATTGAAATTTCATTAGCATTAGTTGAATTTTTTGACATTAATATTTGTCCTACTAATGAAATCATACAAATGCCTTAAAAATATTTCCATTTGACCAAAAAAAGCATTTCTTTACATATGCTGTTTTTTAAATGGATCCTTCGGGATCTTTCCCGGACCAGCTCTATTTTTTATTATCGTAGTATATTAACACTCTTAGAGAGCAAAAATTTTACTCGTTTTGAGCTATATCGATTATTTTTCGTGGTATTCAACATTTTGTAAAATGGCCGTTATCTCGAAAACTAAGCGAGACAGGGCAAAACGACAAAACTTTGCTATAGTAGAGTATTAATATAAACTAATATTTTTAATTATTAATTGCAATGGAATTAACAAAAAAAAAACATTACCATTTATCAATCAAATCAAACAATTAGAATCATTATTTAAAAAATGGTAATGAAAATAATTTCATTACAATTGATATCAATGCAATTCTAATGAAACCATCAATTAATTAGTCAATTCAATTAATTAGTCCTATGTATAAAAATACATAAAAACATAATTTAGATATGTCCAAACTTTGCTGTGATATTTTTTTTATTTAATAAAATATGTATATAGTAAATTTTAGGAAAGCTGGTCTTTCATTTGTAAAGGGTGTCCCAAGAAGAACGCAATTTTTAAATTTTAAATAAAACACAGATATTTAAAAAAAAATCGTGAAACTTTATTATATCGTAAAGTAGACAGAATGAGGTTATGTATGGAACAATATATCGTGCAGATGGCCGCCGCGGCTTTGCTGGCATGCACGCGATCTTTTAATGAAATTTCCAATGACCGTTTTGCATGAATGCTGCGGTATTTCATTAATGCAGCGTCCAATTTCCTCTTTTAAGGCTTGAGTCGTCGTCGGCTTATTCGCGTATACCATCGACTTCATAAAACCCCAAAAAAAAAATCTAATGGTGTTAAATCGCACGATCTAGGCGGCCAATTCTGATCTCCAAAACGCGAAATAACACGACCGGGAAATGACTGATGCAGCAATTGAATTGTTTCTCTGGCTGTATGACATGTGGCGCCGTCTTGTTGGAACCACATGCCCTCCACATTCATTTCTTCAATTCTAGGCAAGAAAAAACTGGTTATCATTTCACGATACCGAACACCATTGACTGTTTGCGCTTGACCTGCCGCATTTTCATAAAAAAAAGGTCCAATGATTCCTCCAGCCCAAAAACCACACCACACAGTGACACGTTGAGGATGCATTTGCTTCTCGTGAATCACTCGAGGATTTTCCTCACCCCAAATGCGACAATTCTGCCTATTGACGAAGCCATCAAGATGAAAATGGGCCTCGTCACTGAAGATGATTTTATCGGCAAAATCAGCATTTTCATGTTGTCTCTCCAATACCCAATTAACGAACTCCCTTCGCTGTCCATGGTCAGCTGGCTTCAGTTCCTGAGTCAATTGAACTTTGTATGCATGAAGATGCAAATCTTTCGTCAAAATTCGCTGCAAAGTGGATTTGGAGACACCAATTTGCTGAGCTCGGTGTCGAATTGAGGTGGATGGAGTTTGAGCGACATCATCACGTACAGCTGTCTTTACATCACTAACAGACCCAGTTTCGGCAAATTTATCCATTAATCTCTTTACAGTTGACTCTTTTGGAGCATTATTGTGACCCCAAATTTATCGCAATTTGCGAACTGTAGCCGCAAAACTTTCACCATTTTGGTAAAACAATTTCACAATGAGAATGCGTTGTTCATTCGTGTAGCGCTCCATTTTTACTAACCTCGTACCTTCTACTAGCAAACAATAACAATTGTTCAAATGTCAAACAATGACACTTCCAATGTTGCCAGATTTAAAAATTGCGTTCTTCTTGGGACACCCTTTAGTATAACTTGCATTAACAAATTGAAAATTAATGATTTTTTTTATTTAATTTATTTAACTGTACGAACTGTAAGAATTTAATTCATTTATGGTTCCATTATATCATATAATGAAGTCATAAAATGAAGTCATTATTTTAACATAAATATAATAAATAAGTTATTAAAAGTTAACCCACCGTAATTGGATATTATTTGTAATTTTTTAGTAAACTGTAGGAAAGCTGGCCTTTCATTTGTAGTATAATTTGCATTAACAAATTGAATTATTTTTTTTTATTTATTGATTTTCAATGTTGAATATGTTATTATATAGTCTAAACATAAATTATTTAAATATATTTATAAAATTTGTAATGTAGTAGAATTTGCATGAAAAAGTGAAATGAAGAAATTTAATATTTATTTAGTAGTAGTTAGTTCTTTTCCAAAAGTACTATATATATTTAACTATATATAGTACTTTACGAAAAGATGGCTTAGGCCTACTGGGGATGCCGGCCATTATAAAAGGCAACGCACTTTGTGTAGTACCTCCAAAGCTTATTTGATACCTGCCGGATATGTTTTATTTTTTTATAAAAGTTAAAAAAATAAATAAATTTTCCAATTTTTACTTTTTAAAGTTACTTTAAGAAGCAAGTACCAGCTAAGCTTAAGGTAGTGTGGAAATCTACACAAAATAAATATACACTTTTTATACTTATATCTATCGACTTAGAATCTTATTTTGTACAGTGTCTTATTCATGACGAATTTAACCCATATCATTTTAATTTTATACAAAACTTTGATCAATCACATTTTAATTAATTACATTTGTTTTTACTCACTTTTATTAAAAGTTATTCTTTACCAGCGCCACGCTATTCCGTGGTCGAAATACAACCGCCCAAGGTGATGATGATGGAAAAGCTAGAGATGGTGAGAAAGAACGTGAAGAAGCAGCCGATGATGAAGATGGTGAAAGTGCGAAAAATGTGGAGGAAGTGGTGAATGTAGCAGAAAATTGTGATAAGCTATTAAATTTCGCTTATGTCATTCCTATATAAATTTAACATAAGCTAACATTTTAGTGTGAACGCTTAACATTACTTATGTCAAATTTGTATGGGAATGATGCAAGCCAACGTTGGTAGCTAATGCGGCATGGTATTTTCTAGTCAATACTTTCATTTGATACGTATTTCTTCTTGGAACCCTCAGAAGTGCATGTACAAAAGTTGTCAGAATAGAAGTTTTAAGTAACCATTGAATTTTTTATACATAAAAAATATTTTATCTAAGGCATATTTAATAAGACACAATTAAAAAAAAAATCCTGAATTAAAATAATATTTATGGAGTTATTATTTAAGTTTTAACATAAAATATTTTTGCAATAAGTTTTTAAATGAAAAATATTTTGTTAAAAATAATAAAAATTCAATACACATTAATTAACCAATGAGGATCTAATAAAAAGAAAAATAATTTTTAAAACTTAATTCTGTTTTTAAAATAACAAAATGTAAATAAATATAAAAAAACAATTCAATAAAAAAATACATGTCTACTGTGTTTATACTGGATTTGTTGTTGTGGTATTAGCCGAGTTGACTTATATCATTCCCATAGTTTGGTGTTGAAGTTTAACGTTACTTACGTTATTATGGGAATGAGACAAACAAACGTGCAAGCTTTCCACGTAAACAGAGTTATTGTATGCAAATTGGGACCATAAATTTAATTTTTGATTATTTCTCCAAAACTGCACCGTAGATTTCTTAGCACGGTAGTTTTTCTGATTCCTCTAGTCCATACCTTTCGTTTGATATGCACTTTTTTTGCCATTATGTAAAGTGCATCTTTTAACCCACTCGGACCATAAATTTCATCTTCCAGCATTTCTCCAAAACTGCACCGTAGATTTCTTAGCACGGTAGTTTTTCTGATTCCTCTAGTCCATACTTTTCGTTTGATATGCACTTTTTTTTTGCCATTATGTAAAGTGCATCTTTTAACCCACTCGGACCATAAATTTCATCTTCCAGCATTTCTCCAAAACTGTACCGTAGATTTCTTAGCACGGTAGTTTTTCTGATTCCTCTAGTCCATACCTTTCGTTTGATATGCACTTTTTTTGCCACTATGTAAAGTGCATCTTTTAACCCACTCGGACCATAAATTTCATCTTCCAGCATTTCTCCAAAACTGTACCGTAGATTTCTTAGCACGGTAGTTTTTCTGATTCCTTTAGTCCATACCTTTCGTCTGTTATGTTACGAGTTGCATATAATTTCACAAAGATGGAAGAGTGCAAAGTATGGTTTAAAAATTTATGCATAATATTATTTTCAAAATATTGCTCAGACGAGCTTAAAGCAGCACTCGAATATTTTGTTTATGAAACAAAAGAAGACAAATTCGAAATAGAAGTGGAAGTGGAAAATAATAATATAGAAATGTATGAAATAGAACCAACAGAAAATGATAACAACTTAAAAACTATTGCAGAAAAAAGTCCCTTTCGCAAAGAATTTTTGAATATTATGCCAAAAATTGATGACACCAACAAAAATAATGGAATAGAAAATTTATACTACTGTCCGAAAATGGCAGAATTTGTTTTAAATAAATATATTCCCTTTATCGTTGTGGACAAACCTACTAGTAAGATATATTTCGGTGGAAAATATCCGAGTTAGTAATGCAGCAATTGAAAATTATTTTAAAGACGTTAAAAATAATAAGCTGAATAAAGGCAAAAAAAGACTGGGACGATTTGTAAGACAGATGGAAAAATTTACAAAGGCCAAAACAAAAGAAGTAGCCATATTGTACAATAATGAACTTGGTAAAATAATCCCATCTGGAACAATTATTACGCCAAGCAGAAAGAACATTACCCCAAAAAGAAATAAAGATAATATTCCACATATAACTTTGGGCGCTTCTTCAAACAGAAATATTTACAATATTACAGAACCCTGGAAAAAAAATACACTACTAAGAAAATAGCTCATGGAATGTTTAACCAAAATTTTATTCAGGCAAAGAAATCGCTGAATTTTTTTAACAAGAATGTCGAAAAAGAAGTTGAAGAAGAGTTAAATATACTGTCCGAAAATACAGATATGCTGTTAGATTCAGCAATTTCAAAACCTACTGATGAAATAGATATAATGACTTTGGAAAATAAAAGAGACATTTCCAAAGCTTTAATATATGATATTGAAAAGGCAAAATTTTTAGACGATTTAGATACTGCGATTTTAAATGATTTTGATAATAAATCGAGTTCTGATCATTCAGATATTGAATTTGTAAGCCTAACTCAGTACGAATATCCTCCAATTGATCAAAATTGTAATATCTTTAAACGCATAATAAGTATAGATGCTAAATTCGATATGGAAGATAAATATAAATCTGCCTTAAGTTAATATGATTTAAATAAAGCAGTAGAGGTAAACGCAGTAAGATATAATGTACTTAAAGTTAAAAAATTAATTGAAGCAGTACATGAAGAAATAGGTACTTTTGAGTGTTATGTTGAACTCACTGACTGGGCTTCACTAAGAGTTAGTGAAAATATAACGTCAGATATGTGGCTTACCTATACCATAATAAATGCTGCAATAAGTTCAATACTTTTTGAATCAAGAAGCGAGGACATATTATATGTGCCGTCACAAGGTGATGAACAATGTTTTAATAATGATAACGTGTTAATACATAACTTTAATAAAAAAGCAAATTATATAATAATTCCTCACTGCATTAATCATCACTTTACTATAATATTTATAGATTTTATTAAACGCCAGATTATAAGTTTAGATCCAACAGGAAATATATATAATGCTTCCAAATTCGGATCATATTATAAAAAATTATTAACGGAAAGCCTGCAAGAAACATCATGGGCAGTTAAAGAGGTACAACACGATAAACAAGAGGATAATTATAACTGTGGAGTTTATGTAATACAATACGCAGAACGGTTTATATATTCTAAACTATTTACTAACCTTGTGAATCCGCTGCTATACAGAGAAGAGATAAAAAGAAAATTGCTCCTATATGCCGATTCGTTAGAAGATGTATGCTTGCATTGTGGAATTTCAGGGTCGAGATACCCAGAATCACTTCAATGTGATTCTTGTGAAAGATTTGTGTGAAAATTTTGTTGCAAATATATTTATAAAATACCGGAGAAAAATATTTTTACAATTAAAAAAATTAAACAAACATTAAAGTGTATTTATTGCCCTAAATAAATTTAAAATATATTTCAAAATAATTTTATTTTATTTAATATTTACTTTTTCCAGCCATATTAATAAAAACATAATTTAATTTTTATTTTTTACAGACATAAAATACACATACTTGGGATTTTTTAGTTGGCATTGAAATTTCATTAGCATTAGTTGAATTTTTTGACATTAATATTTGTCCTACTAATGAAATCATACAAATGCCTTAAAAATATTTCCATTTGACCAAAAAAAGCATTTCTTTACATATGCTGTTTTTTAAATGGATCCTTCGGGATCTTTCCCGGACCAGCTCTATTTTTTATTATCGTAGTATATTAACACTCTTAGAGAGCAAAAATTTTACTCGTTTTGAGCTATATCGATTATTTTTCGTGGTATTCAACATTTTGTAAAATGGCCGTTATCTCGAAAACTAAGCGAGACAGGGCAAAACGACAAAACTTTGCTATAGTAGAGTATTAATATAAACTAATACTTTTAATTGATTAATTATTAATTGCAATGGAATTAACAAAAAAAAAAAAACATTACTATTTATGAATCAAATCAAACAATTAAAATCATTATTTAAAAAATGGTAATGAAAATAATTTCATTACAATTAATATCAATGCAATTCTAATGAAACCATCAATTAATTAGTCAATTCAATTAATTAGTCCTATGTATAAAAATACATAAAAACATAATTTAGATATGTCCAAACTTTGCTGTGATATTTTTTTTATTTAATAAAATATGTATATAGTAAATTTTAGGAAAGCTGGTCTTTCATTTGTAAAGGGTGTCCCAAGAAGAACGCAATTTTTAAATTTTAAATAAAACAGATATTTAAAAAAAAATCGTGAAACTTTATTATATCGTAAAGTAGACAGAATGAGGTTATGTATGGAACAATATATCGTGCAGCATGCACGCGATCTTTTAATGAAATTTTCAATGACCGTTTTGCATGAATGCTGCGGTATTTCATTAATGCAGCGTCCAATTTCCTCTTTTAAGGCTTGAGTCGTCGTCGGCTTATTCGCGTATACCATCGACTTCATAAAAAAAAAATCTAATGGTGTTAAATCGCACGATCTGCGGCCAATTCTGATCTCCAAAACGCGAAATAACACGACCGGGAAATGACTGATGCAGCAATTGAATTGTTTCTCTGGCTGTATGACATGTGGCGCCGTCTTGTTGGAACCACATGCCCTCCACATTCATTTCTTCAATTCTAGGCAAGAAAAAACTGGTTATCATTTCACGATACCGAACACCATTGACTGTTTGCGCTTGACCTGCCTCCGTTAATTGGGTCTCTCCAATACCCAATTAACGAACTCCCTTCGCTGTCCATGGTCAGCTGGCTTCAGTTCCTGAGTCAATTGAACTTTGTATGCATGAAGATGCAAATCTTTCGTCAAAATTCGCTGCAAAGTGGATTTGGAGACACCAATTTGCTGAGCTCGGTGTCGAATTGAGGTGGATGGAGTTTGAGCGACATCATCACGTACAGCTGCGACATTTTCGGTCGATCGACCTGGTCGATGGCGCGTTGTTGTCTTTACATCACTAACAGACCCAGTTTCGGCAAATTTATCCATTAATCTCTTTAGAGTTGACTCTTTTGGAGCATTATTGTGACCCCAAATTTATTTATTGTTCATTCGTGTAGCGCTCCATTTTTACTAACCTCGTACCTTCTACTAGCAAACAATAACAATTGTTCAAATGTCAAACAATGACACTTCCAATGTTGCCAGATTTAAAAATTGCGTTCTTCTTGGGACACCCTTTAGTATAACTTGCATTAACAAATTGAAAATTAATGATTTTTTTTATTTAATTTATTTAACTGTACGAACTGTAAGAATTTAATTCATTTATGGTTCCATTATATCATATAATGAAGTCATAAAATGAAGTCATTATTTTAACATAAATGTAATAAATAAGTTATTAAAAGTTAACCCACCGTAATTGGATATTATTTGTAATTTTTTAGTAAACTGTAGGAAAGCTGGCCTTTCATTTGTAGTATAATTTGCATTAACAAATTGAATTATTTTTTTTTATTTATTTATTGATTTTCAATGTTGAATATGTTATTATATAGTCTAAATATAAATTATTTAAATATATTTATAAAATTTGTAATGTAGTAGAATTTGCATGAAAAAGTGAAATGAAGAAATTTAATATTTATTTAGTAGTAGTTAGTTCTTTTCCAAAAGTACTATATATATTTAACTATATATAGTACTTTACGAAAAGATGGCTTAGGCCTACTGGGGATGCCGGCCATTATAAAAGGCAACGCACTTTGTGTAGTACCTCCAAAGCTTATTTGATACCTGCCAGATATGTTTTATTTTTTTATAAAAGTTAAAAAAAATAAATAAATTTTCCAATTTTTATTTTTTAAAGTTACTTTAAGAAGCAAGTACCAGCTAAGCTTAAGGTAGTGTGGAAATCTACACAAAATAAATATACACTTTTTATACTTATATCTATCGACTTAGAATCTTATTTTGTACAGTGTCTTATTCATGACGAATTTAACCCATATCATTTTAATTTTATACAAAACTTTGATCAATCACATTTTAATTAATTACATTTGTTTTTACTCACTTTTATTAAAAGTTATTCTTTACCAGCGCCACGATATTCCGTAGTCGAAATACAACCGCCCAAGGTGATGATGATGGAAAAGCTAGTGATGGTGAGAAAGAACGTGAAGAAGCAGCCGATGATGAAGATGGTGAAAGTGAGAAAAATGTGGAGGAAGTGGTGAATGTAGCAGAAAATTGTGATAAGCTATTAAATTTCGCTTATGTCATTCCTATATAAATTTAACATAAGCTAACATTTTAGTGTGAACGCTTAACATTACTTATGTCAAATTTGTATGGGAATGATGCAAGCCAACGTTGGTAGCTAATGCGGCATGGTATTTTCTAGTCAATACTTTCATTTGATACGTATTTCTTCTTGGAACCCTCAGAAGTGCATGTACAAAAGTTGTCAGAATAGAAGTTTGAATTTTTTATACATAAAAAATATTTTATCTAAGGCATATTTAATAAGACACAATTAAAAAAAAAAATCCTGAATTAAAAAAATATTTATGGAGTTATTATTTAAGTTTTAACATAAAATATTGTTGCAATAAGTTTTTAAATGAAAAATATTTTGTTAAAAATAATAAAAATTCAATACACATTAATTAACCAATGAGGATCTAATAAAAAGAAAAATAATTTTTAAAACTTAATTCTGTTTTTAAAATAGCAAAATGTAAATAAATATAAAAAAACAATTCAATAAAAAAATACATGTCTACTGTGTTTATACTGGATTTGTTGTTGTGGTATTAGCCGAGTTGACTTATATCATTCCCATAGTTTGGTGTTGAAGTTTAACGTTACTTACGTTATTATGGGAATGAGACAAACAAACGTGCAAGCTATCCACGTAAACAGAGTTATTGTATGCAAATTGGGACCATAAATTTAATTTTTGATTATTTCTCCAAAACTGCACCGTAGATTTCTTAGCACGGTAGTTTTTCTGATTCCTCTAGTCCATACCTTTCGTTTGATATGCACTTTTTTTTTGCCATTATGTAAAGTGCATCTTTTAACCCACTCGGACCATAAATTTCATCTTCCAGCATTTCTCCAAAACTGTACCGTAGATTTCTTAGCACGATAGTTTTTCTGATTCCTCTAGTCCATACCTTTCGTTTGATATGCTCTTTTTTTTGCCACTATGTAAAGTGCATCTTTTAACCCACTCGGACCATAAATTTCATCTTCCAGCGTTTCTCCAAAACTGTACCGTAGATTTCTTAGCACGTTAGTTTTTCTGATTCCTCTAGTCCATACCTTTCGTTTGATATGCACTTTTTTTGCCACTATGTAAGGTGCATCTTTTAACCCACTCGGACCATAAATTTCACCTTCCAGCATTTCTCCAAAACTGTACCGTAGATTTCTTAGCACGGTAGTTTTTCTGATTCCTCTAGTCCATACCTTTCGTTTGATATGCACTTTTTTTTGCCACTATGTACGGTGCATCTTTTAACCCACTCGGACCATAAATTTCATCTTCCAGCATTTCTCCAAAACTGTACCGTAGATTTCTTAGCACGGTAGTTTTTCTGATTCCTCTAGTCCATACCTTTCGTTTGATATGCACTTTTTTTTTGCCACTATGTAAGGTGCATCTTTTAACCCACTCGGACCATAAATTTCATCTTCCAGCATTTCTCCAAAACTGTACCGTAGATTTCTTAGCACGGTAGTTTTTCTGATTCCTCTAGTCCATACCTTTCGTTTGATATGTACTTCTCCTTGCCACTATGTAAAGTGCATCTTTTAACCCACTCGGACCATAAATTTCATCTTCCAGCGTTTCTCCAAAACTGTACCGTAGATTTCTTAGAACGGTAGTTTTTCTGATTCCTCTAATCCATACCTTTCGTTTGATATGCACTTTTTTTGCCACTATGTAAGGTGCATCTTTTAACCCACACGGACCATAAATTTCATCTTCCAGCATTTCTCCAAAACTGTACCGTAGATTTCTTAGCACGGTAGTTTTTCTGATTCCTCTAGTCCATACCTTTCGTCTGTTATGCATTTTTTTTGCCACTATGTAAAGTGCATCTTTTAACCCACTCGGACCATAAATTTCATCTTCCAGCATTTCTCCAAAACTGTACCGTAGATTTCTTAGCACGGTAGTTTTTCTGATTCCTCTAGTCCATACCTTTCGTTTGATATGCACTTTTTTTGCATATCATATTGGACCATAAATTTCATCTTCCAGCATTTCTCCAAAACTGTACCGTAGATTTCTTAGCACGGTAGTTTTTCTGATTCCTCTAGTCCAAAACCTTTCGTTTGATATGCTCTTTGTTGCCACTATGTAAAGTGAATCTTTTAACCCACTCGGACCATAAATTTCATCTTCCAGCGTTTCTCCAAAACTGTACCGTAGATTTCTTAGCACGGTAGTTTTTCTGATTCCTCTAGTCCATACCTTTCGTTTGATATGCACTTTTTTTTGCCACTATGTAAGGTGCATCTTTTAACCCACTCGGGCCATAAATTTCATCTTCCAGCATTTCTCCAAAACTGTACCGTAGATTTCTTAGCACGGTAGTTTTTCTGATTTCTCTAGTCCATACCTTTCGTTTGATATGTACCTCTCCTTGCCACTATGTAAAGTGCATCTTTTAACCCACTCGGACCATAAATTTCATCTTCCAGCGTTTCTCCAAAACTGTACCGTAGATTTCTTAGCACGGTAGTTTTTCTGATTCCTCTAGTCCATACCTTTCGTTTGATGTGTACTTCTCCTTGCCACTCTAGTTTCACCCTTTTACGGACTGGAATCTTCCAGTGATATTTGTTGATAATAAAAGACTTATAAAGTTTATATTTTTTAAAAATTTCTTTATTTTTTAATTAATTTACATTACTAATGTTATTTTTTAAATAAATCACTACAATAAAGCCATTCCCATGACATAGCAACATAGTTTGCAATCGTTGTGGGAGCAGATACGGCAGTATAAAATGTTTCGCGTTGCCAACCTTAAAAAAATATAAATTCGATGCTAACTTTTCGATGCTAACGGCACGCACGTTAAAATTAGACATGCATAGAGTATAAAAGAAAGACGAAAAAAGAAAAAACTTAATATTTGATGCACTTTGTAATAAAAAACAGACTTTTAGTATAACGATCCTCAACAGAAAAAATGACTGTTAGCTGCTGCCTGTGCAATATGCACGCACTACATTTCTTTTTCTTTCTGGAATTTCACTTGAATTATTTTTAACTTCAGTTCGAGGTGACTCCCAAAATATTATGGTATCGCTAAATCTGAGAGAAGCGAAAGGCATGAAGACACGAAAGAAGCGAGTGGTAGGGTAAAAGAAATAAAAGTACAAATCCGAAGTAAATGGAGGAAAAAGACGAATTTAAAACATATATAACATTAGAAAAACATGAAGAAAATACATAAATCATCACCATCATGAACTAAATAAGAAAAAAAAAATGTACACGAGTTGTGGAAATATATTTTGTTTTGGGACACTCCTCTAATGACTGACGAATTTGTTTAGTATTTTTGTTTGTAAATTTATTGTAATTTTAAATCTTTTTCTTTACACTTGCCTTTGCAATACATTTTTCTTGAATTTTTTGCAAATAATGTAACATACTGGTTGGTGTACAACACAATTGTTTTTTTTACACTACAATTGTAGAAAAACAGCTGCTGCTAACTGCTCCGGAGAAGCGCAGTAATTTTTTTTTGTAATTTTTTGCATTTCTTTTGCTATACTTTGTCAGTTTTTTCTCTATATTAATCCCCGCAAATTATTCATTTAATCCTTTTTGTTAATCGAAATAGCTTTAATTTCTTCCATTTGTTTTCACATACCTGCGGTATTATTTGTTGAAATTTGTTGTTCACCCCCAAGACTCGCCATATTTTTCCACTATATTTTATTTTTTTATTATTTCAATGTGAAAAAATCACTTGAAATTTTTCTTTCACAATTTTTAGAACTAAAAATGACGAAGACAAAATCACTGTTGCCAACTTGGCGGTTTTTCCAACTGATTTTAAATTGTCTCTTAAGCAGACTATAGACTATTTAAGCATTTTGAAAATCGTGCAATGTCTTGTTTGACAAACTGACAAGCATGTTGGACAAAAATAAAAATTCTTATGTCCACATACGGAGGAACACTAGTAGAAACATGGGCATGTTCCACTTAATGTTACAATGGAACAGCATGGAGTAGCAATGTTTACTGTTAAAATTCGTGTTTCATTTTTGTTTCCGCAAATATCAAAATATTTTGATATTTTATGTTTCCAAACACAATGTTCCATAGTCTGTATCGATGGTTACTGTTTTCTCTGCCTTCTTTTATTGAGAGTAGAGTATTCAAAAACTGAAACCGAAAACCGGTCAACCGGTTTCTTTATTTTTAAAAACCGATCGGTTTCGAATATTTTGTAAATTCGAAGAAAACCGAAAACCGGTGTTTTTTGTTCGGTTAACCGGTTTTTTTAATTACATCACCAACTGGGTTACTTGGTCTCTTTTATTTTTTCCGAACACATAATCGTTTGTTTTGTTATGAAGATTTAGATGTAAGTCTGTTAGATTCCGATGATATTCCAAATTCAAATAGTTTAATTTGTGATCTAAGTAACACAATAAAAAGTATTCAAAATCCTAAAAAAGAGACTGCACGAAATCATTCATCATTATATGTGACCTTCTCCGAGAAAAGGGACCTAGTGTGTGAAAATGAAGTTTTGAGAAAAATGCATTTAAAGTTTCATAACGCATTATCACTGTGAACACACCTTCAGTTGGGAGATGCAATTTGATATGGTTAGTTTTGATTGGGTGCCGACTTTGGTGACGTCATGCCTATGTGGTGACTTATTTTTTCGCTTTTAGAGTGACAATTTAAAACCAAAAAATCAAAAAAATGTTTCTCATTTTTATCGATTTTCCCAAGTTCGATTTGTACGTTTTTATGGGGTAAATAAATTTTTATCAGAAATCTAAACTCATTTCATCTTATTCTACACACTTTTAGGTACCAAAATCCACTCTTAAGTCCAAACCCATTTTTTCACACATTAGGTCAATTTTCTCGAAGATGGTCACATATGATAATTTCATATATCTTGATAAATGCGACAAAAGAAATGAAAAGTTGGAAAATTTATATAATTGTCTTTTAACTACTTTCCCCTTCTAGCTTTATCAAAAGCAAACAAAAAAATCGTCTTAAAACGAAACATTTAAATTGCATATTTTTTCTAAAATATTATTTTAGAACTGAAAAATAGATTTTCATTTTACATATTTAAAATGTAATATTAAAAAAACTTATTTAATGCCAAGCGTTTTAAACGTTCAAATTACTAACGTACCTAATTTTACCTAAGTTTGTAAATCTTAATGTTCTCTATTCATTTGATATAAATATAGTTTTATAATAAAACAAAAAATATTGGTTTTAAGTTAATTTTTTGTTGAAATGAAATACAATAAAAAAATTAAATTTAAATGAATATATATATTATTCAAAGAATGTATTTTTTTATTTTTATTACTTTATATATTAAATTTGTTTTTTTTTTTGTAATAAATCAATTTAAAAAAAAACCGAAAAAAAACCGGTTTACCGGTTTTTTCTGCAAAAACCGAAACCGAAACCGGTTTTTTTAAAATTCTATTTTTCGAAGAAAACCGAAACCGGTTTTTTCAAAAGGCCGGTTTTTTGAATACTCTAATTGAGAGCAATACGCGTAGTAAATAAAATAAAAACAAATATGTTGACAATTGAAAATAATGAATATTGGAAGGACTTTATAATTGAATATAACAATTGAAAATTAAAAATAAAACTAAACTGCAGCATGAAAAATCAACAAAAAAATATATAGAAACTTGTTAAAAACAAATTTTAAATAGTTAATGTTCTTCCGCGTATATTTGTTTAGTAGTAGTATTTCCGAATACACGGAACTGAAATTTCGTTTTTGGTTCCAACTCTCTGTATTAAAAAATGAAACATTAATAGAAACACATGTTTTCACTAATGTTCCTTCGTGTGTGCGCAGCATTAGATTTTTTGCTTATTTGTCAAGCATGATGCATCGTACAATGTCGTGTTTGTCAAACACATCAATCTTTTAAAGTATTTTGCATATGCATTTATATGCTATAATTGTTTTACGATATCGCTGTGACGATTGTGTTGCTTCACGTAACTGAAATTTTTGTTATCATTTTTTCGAAATCTTTTTTTGGCAGCTATTTTGCTTCCTTTACGCACGAAATTATCGTCAAAATGATTGAATTTTCAGGATTGCAAAATAGGTATCGTTTTAAGAATAAATTTAAAAAATTTAATATTTCGACTGTTATTTTTAATTTTTTTCAGGGTTTATTAAGAAATGTCTGAGAGAAAATAGAAGTTTTTCACGTTTTGTAATAATTTTGGTGATGGCGGTTTTACTAGATAAACAACTTTCAGCTGTAGATAAAAGAAAACACCTAGTAAAAATTACAGAAGAACAAGTAAAGCTCGTATGACACCTGCTAGATTTCCTATAGATTTTATATTGAAGAAAAAATTTATGAATTTTCTTATGATAAAATAATGAGTGTGAAGAGAATAAGTGTGAAGAGAATAAATCGGTATCTGTCAAATGGATGTCGATAAGGCAGCGTTCTCGTTTTATTTACATTGCTGTTAACATGAATTCAACACATAAAAATCTAGGGTCATAAGGGTTTAACAGTACTAGAATGGTACTGTCTTTTTATATATTTGCTTAAAAATTCACATTTTTTAAAAATGCTGCCAAGTCTTGCAAATTCTTGGTTTTTCTCTTTTTTTTGTTAACATAAAAACATTTGAAAATTTTGTATATTTTATTTAATAAAATATTAATAACAACAAAAGCCAACAAATGATTTATGTGTTTATTAGTAAAGGCTAGTGTGTGCTATATTACGCGGTCCGGGGAAGTCCACATACGAAAACAGCTTGTGTACAAAAGTAGCAAACGATAAAGATGTTAGGTAAGTAGGGACAGTCGTTTTCTTTATATTGTAGATATAGATATAAAATTGGAAAAAAACAAATTTTATATGACTTTGGAAAGCCAGGAGCACAAAATTGTATAAAATATTTAAGCCGTTTACATTATCACATTTCGTCATATTATTTTAAGTACCAGAAATCTAGTGTGGTTATTATATTCAAAAATCTTACAACTTTAAAATTTTGTCAATTTACAATCATGCGATTTTCGCATTAATTGGCATCATTGATAAATATGTTTTTTTTTGTTCACTGCCGT
This sequence comes from Eustalomyia histrio, assembly GCA_949748255.1. Lineage (NCBI taxonomy): Eukaryota > Metazoa > Arthropoda > Insecta > Diptera > Anthomyiidae > Eustalomyia > Eustalomyia histrio. The sequence continues at coordinate 37,108,125 of OX456524.1, forward strand.
TATTGCCACGAGATTTAAAATGTGTGAGTGTAAAAAAGACAACTAAAGCTAAGTACTAAAATATAAAAAAATGGTTGTAAAAAAAGTATTATTCATGCTGCCAGATTGTTTTTCCTTTATGAAAAAAATACTGAGACTGAACTTGCAAAAATTTCTATAGAAATTGAAATTAAACAAAAATGTTATTATTCAAAAATTATTCAACGGTTCAATGGTTCCTATTTTCAATAATTATTCGAAAAGTTGAAATACTGGTGGCGGCAGAGACCATTTAGGTCAAAATAAACAAAAGTCGCTAAAGTGGGTAGGGTTGCCAATAAAAAGTGCCATCTATTATATACGTCCTATTTATGCGATGTTTTTCTTTTGCTCCAAAACCGAATGTGAATAAAACAACAAAAGAAGAATACATATGAGTGCACGAAAAACGAAAACGCAATAATTGCATGCAAAAAAGGCACTGTGAAAATTGGCTCATAGCCGACTTCTTTAAATGTAGTTATGTATATAAAATTGGAGAAAACCTACAAATAAAGAAAAATATTTTATTGATTTTTTTTAAGATTTTATTTACTTTTTGTAACTTTTGAATATTATTTTAAATTTGTTAACAAAAATCAGTTACCTGTTGAACAATTTAAAATAAAATAAAATTTTCCCCACAAAAAAATATAATTAACAGTTGAACCAAAAAAACGGTTTTATGAAAACTACAATTTACAACAATTAAGTGAATAGTTTAATTGAACTAGTTCGTTTACCAACAATACTGCTCTATTCTTATTAGACATCAGCTAAATTTAATTAATATTAGGTGTGTGTGTATTTTTTTATAAGAAAACGGAAGAAAATAAGTTTTTACGATTAATTTTAAAATGAAAATTGTTTAAAAACTAGAAAATACAAAACAAATGTCGAAACATAATACTCACGGCTGTAAAGGTTCATCACAAACGCAAACCTATAAATTGGTGGTAGTGGGAGGCGGTGGAGTTGGAAAATCTGCGATCACCATACAATTTATCCAGGTTAGTTTTAAAAGTGGAATTTATTACTAATTATTAATTAATAACATACAGAAAGGAATATTAGACAAATTGTAAGGTGAACAAGTGACTATTTAAGATGCTGTTGGTATTGTATAGGTCTTTCTTGGCGTGTTGAATATTTTTTTTTTTGGAGGTTGTCACGTCATTTGAGATATTTTTTTTTTGTTTTATTTATTTTGTCATCTGTTGCGCATTATAAAAGCAGTGGGATAAGCAAACAATTTAATATTTTCTTTGGAATATGATAATGAAGTTATTTTAAAAATAACTTGTTTTATTTTATTTTGCAATTTTCTTTTTATTATTTTTTTTTTAATATAAATTAATAAATCAGTTTCTATCTATAGAACTTTAAAAATAAAGCACCACATCACATACAATAACACTACTCAACAAAAATTTACCTTTTTTTTGCACAGGCTTCTTCTAAAACTTTTTAAAAGTATTTTTGTCTGAAAAAAATCTAAACGCTAAAAAGTTGCACTGAATTGTTTTTTGAGATGTGGCATTTCGACATACAGGCCAATAGTGTGGAGAAGTACTACGAAATGCTTTTATTAATTTTAAATTTTCATTGGGAAAGTTTTTATTAATATTTCTATGCAAAAACATTGTATTCTAGTGTAATCCACAAAAATTTGCTCTTATTTTGGACCTCTAAATGTCATTGAAGTCAAAAACTTTTGATCAGATCGATCTTCGAGACATGACTTTATTTTAAAAAACAATAGGGTCAAAATTTTAACCCATCTTTTAAATTTATCCCAACATTTTAATTATTGATGCGTCTAGTATTAGACAATTCAAATGCTTAGGGACAATTCTAAAAATGGCAATTTTGGGATCACTACGGGGTCCTTTAAGCATACTTGAAGATTTGCCAACGTGTTTATTTTCTAATGAAAGGTATTTTTTTGTGGAATTCAAATTAAAAGAAAAATAAAAAGATTTTCAGTGCCTCTGCGTAATATTGACTCATTAAGTCTTTTTGTTCTTAGGTTTTAAAAAAATATGGGGTCATAACTCGGAAAAGCGATTAAATATAATTTTTTGATTTTCAATTTTTAGGTTTAGGAGGTCAAAATACTTTCAAAAGTTTTAGTAGAAGTTTGTGCAAAAATCTTGTCGAGTAGTGTAATATAAATAAAAAAGTTTTGTAAAAAACCACACCTACACATTTGTTTATTATTCATAAATTTAAGCAAATGTTTAATTTTTTTGCAATTTAACCAAAAAAAAAATTTGAATTTTTTGTGTTTAAATTAAATTTGGAAACCGAAAATGGTCATTAACATCTTTTATTTTGATTGAAATGGTCAAGATCATTTACATATTAATATTTTTGTTATAAATTTCCATCTTCAACGTGATGATTATTATGATTATTATAATTTAATTCATACATCTCATACAGTGGGACTAAAAGCTTAAAATCTGGAAGAATTTATTTCCCAAAACTTTTAAACATTAGTGATGCCTACTTTTTAAAATTAGAAAATCACAGTGATTTTAAAAGCGCTTAATGAAAAATTTAGTTTAATTATGTATTTTTTATGCGACTGAAATTTTAAAAAATTTAACTTTATTTAATATTCTCAATAAGAATTTTTGCTGGAATTAAAGCTAAAATCAAGTGTTATTCAAGTCATGCTTTCCAATTTCAAGCTTTGATTTATACTTTAATTACACTTTAATTCAATCGAATATTCCATCAAAACGGACACTGGAATTCAAGTCAAACATTACATTGAGAATATACTTTAATTCAAGCCTTGAATCACAGTTCAATTCAAGTTCAAACAACATAATAATAACACTTGTTTTCAAGCCCTAACTTCAAGTTTAAACAAAGCCATAAAAACACCGTAATGATTGGTTTTGGTAAAATTTATCCTCTTCGGTTCTCATGTGCAGCCTGCTGGACATTGTCCAAACGTCTGCAGATGTGTTTAAAAAATAATTTTGCATCTTATGACCATTTATACAGCTAACTGGACATGTTTTTTGTACAAAAAACCAGGAGTTTTTTTAAAGCTGGCCACTATAGAAAATTTTGCTGGACATTTGTGATCAGTTGATCGTAGAACACGTTTTCTTGACCACTTAACCATTTCAATTAAATTTTTTAAAATTGTGAAATAAAAAACTAAAAGAAATATAGAATTTTATATTATAGCGGAAGAATTAATGGAATAAAATGAAAATGTATAAAAAATAAAGATTTCGAAAGTTTTAGTTAAAAATGTGCAGCCGGATGCAACTGCAATATCTTGCAAACCTTGTTGTCCTTGAACAACATTTTTTACTATTGTTTCTGTCAGAAGGATAAAAAAAATATTATTTAAGTCTTTTAACGCTGGAGTTTTTCTTGGAACTGAGGAGTTTATTAACAATTTATTAACATACATTTTTGAAATATTAGATTTTATTTATATTTAATATTGATTTTTTGACTTCCGATAGGTTTTCCACTAATACTTTTTTATTTTGAAGCTTCGAAATTTGTAGAACCTTCCTGAAATAAGAAAAAATATAATATAGAGACATAGTTTAGCTCCAAATAAATGTGGCTTACCTTTTTTTTAAATCCATTAAGAAATTAAGATTTTATAAAAATCTTCACATTAAAATTGCTAATTTGAAGCAATTTTTTATTATTTTAAAACATTGACAATAAACTAAAAACATTAATCAAATTATATTTATTTATGAACTTGATTTTGCCTGTGAAAATACAATTAAAATAAAGTTCAATACATGCAATATAAAATTTTAAACTTTTCAATGTTTATTGGGTTTTAAATGCTTTGAAATTGTTGAAAAATTTTATATAATTTTGATATAAATAAAACAAAAATATTGTATTAAATATTTGTATATAAACTAGTAAAAATTTACTAAAGTCTGCTGCCTTAAGTTAAATTTGTATAAATTTTTGAAATAGCAAAAATCGCCAATATAGCCCCTTTTTCGTCTTAAATTCTTGTTAATTTTTAATTTTTAAGAAGAAAAATATCAACTCTTATTTTTCCCCTAGAATTGAGTTTTTAGGATAGGGATGGGAAATATGATTCCAATTTCCAATTAAAATTTTCAAAAAATTTGCAAATGGAGAGAGAAGAAGAGAATTTTATGAGAGAATCAATATCTTGTTCTTTAGAAGATGATGAAGATATACTTGAACAAGTTTTAAAAAAGAAGGATCGATTTTCTTCTTTTTTTAAATGTTAACCCGAACCCTAAACCAAAACCGAACCCTGAACCAAACACAAACCTGAACTTTTTATTTCGATTAACTCGAACCTGAACCTGAACACCTTTTGTTTAATAATAGCCCGTTTTTTGTTTGCAGGCACAAAGTGTTAACAGGAGGTGAGATAATTACATACTCGTAGACATTGCTTAAGCTTGTTATGAAACTAACATTCAAAATTTTTTAAAATAAAATATTTTGTATTTCTAAATTTCATTTCACAAAAAAACAAAGCTGAAGTCACTTAAGCCAATTATGTTTTAGCCCAAAACACTTTTAAAATTTTAATTAAAAAATGCCCATGCTCTTTAAGACAATTACTCAAGTGGTATTTATCGCCCACTGTGCCTCGTTTGTGTTTAATACAGTGTTGTCTCTCATTTTTATATGAATTTTCTAATGTCTCATCATGTTATTTTGTTGTTGTTGTCGTTTTGTTTTCTATCTTTGTGCTCTATTTATTTTTTAGTAATTTACGTCTTTTAAACAAAACAAAAAATGAAACAGTGAATTCAAAAATAATGTTTATTTTAGTTATGTTTATGTTGTAGTTGTTTTTATCCATGTTTTTAATGACTTCATTATCAAAATCAAAGTTTGTTTTAAATAAGAATCATAGTTGGTAATCGAAACGATGCGGTTATCTGTATCTATTAAAAATAAAGCAATAAGTAAAATACGTCGACAGAAAAACGACATAAAATTGCTTATTGCCGAGCTTATGTCAAGGATATGAGAAGTATGTATTTATTTTGTCACATATTAAAAAAAAATATTCTGTGATCACTTGTATACAGAGCTTCGAAGATTAAATTCTATTCTATTTTGAAAGAATTAATTCTTCTTTATATATTCTCGAGAATTCATTCTTTGAAATTCATTAGATCGAATTCACATTTCAGGAATTCATTCAATTTATCTCATTCGATTTTAATAATTATTGAATTCAATCATTAGGAATTTATTGGATTTACAATTTGGAAATTCAATTGATTGAGCAATTTCTTTAGCGCGTTTAGTTTTGTATCTAAGCTATTCAATTCGATTAATTTTTTTTTTTTTTAATTTTGGAGTTTTAAAATCTAGCGTTTTTTATTGACGACTCTTTTTAAATTTTGGGAATTTGTTTTCAATTTGAGCGTTTTTTTTATTGTAGCATTTTTTCAATTTTGATTTAAGCGAGTTTTAACATTTTTTTTTAGCGATTTTTGTAATTTTGGCGATTTTTTCTATTTTAGCGATTTTTTCAACTTTATCATTTTTTTATTATGGGGTTTCTTTAATTTTGGGGACTTTTAATTTTCATGATTTTGGTGATTTTTTAATTTTTTTTTTATTTTATTTTTTATTATTTATTTTCTTAATTTTAAAATCAAATGAAGAAAGTCGATGTGGTCCAGGATTTGGTTTTTTTTTACAAAGTTGATAATACTAAAACCTAAATTTGTCGAACTATTTGAAGCATTAAAAATTCAAATAAAATTTTTATTTAAACTTATTTATCTCATTGTCGGGACCGGGCACTCAACTGGTCATTCCCAAATTAGTCGAATAAAACAAAATCAAATGAACAATAAATCATAAATTTGCAAATGGATTTAATTCCCAGCGATTGAATGCTGATTGAGACCAACTAAGAATTCATTCCCATTCAAAAATTGTATTTTGAGAATTCAATCATTCCACATAAAACTGTCATATCTTTTATAAATATCTTATCAATCAATCATATCTATTATAAATATCTTTTTTATACAATTTATTTATCACATTAACTGAGATCTAACGTTTAATATTGATCTTAAAAATTAATGCAACGATTTTTCGACATAAAACAGTTAACAATTTAGTCTGGGTCTACTTCTTCGCGATATGCAGACATTAGAGCCAATGCAGAAAATCTTACTCCGCCTATTGAATTTCTTAATTATGTTTATATTATTGTGTGTGTTGTAAATCTTCTCTCCGCTTTAAGATCATTTTGATTAAATTCTATGAGGATACAAAATTTTATTCACGAAACGTCAACGACTCGGCTTGGTACAATATTACCACATCATACACATCATACTTGAGATTATTTCATCTGAATATTGAATGAATAAAACTGATCTGTAGTAATCCGTTGGATCATATGTTTGTACAGGTTGGTTGAAAAGTTCCTGCGCTCGAAATGAAAGAATACTGTTTTTGTTACGAAATATATTTTTTTATTCAATATAATCTCCTAGAAGCTCAATACACTTATTCCAATGATCTTCCAATAATTTTATCCCATCCATATAATGGTTTTCCGGAAGCTCTGCAAAATAACCGTCTACGGCTGCTATGGCCTCTTCATTCGACGAAAAATGCTTTCCACGAAGGAATTGTTTGAGATTTCTGAAGAGATAGTAGTCACTGGGAGCCAAATCTGGTGAATACGGTGGATGTTCAAGCAATTCGTACTTTAATTCTTTGAATTTAGCCATCGTCAAAATACTTTTGTGAGCAGGTGCATTGTCTTGATGAAAAATTATTTTTTTCTTCTTTAAACCAGGTCTTTTCTCACGAATTTTTTCATCCAGCTGATCCAAATAGCTGCAATAATATTCAGAGTTGATTGTTTTACCTTTCTGAAGATAATCAATCAACAAAATTCCTTTTGCATCCCAAAAAACTGATGCCATAACCTTCTTTGCTGATCGTTGTGACTTCACCTGCTTTGGAGCTGAACAACCAGCTTCAGTCCACTGTAAACATTCTGTTTCAATTAAGGATCATGGTGGTAGATCCAAGTCTCATCCATAGTTATAAAACGACGCAAGAAGTCGGTTTTATTCGATCCAGTTTTTGTTGAATTATTAATGTGTGCGTCACTATCTTTTCAAACAGTTTTTTCATACGTAATTCTTCATGAAAATATGGAGTACTCTTTCGTCTGAGATCCCTATGGCATTAGCAATTTCACGCTTAGTCAAACTTGGATCTTCACTAACCATATTATTTACCTGCTCAATGATTTCTGTTGTGGTTGCAGTTTTTGGTTGTCCTTCGCGTGGATCGTCTTTAAGGCAGGTACGACCACGTTTAAATTCACCAGCCCAAAATTCAACGGTGCGTTTTGAAGGTGAGGACTCCTTATACACTTCTAACAATTGTTCATAAATTTTCTTTGCCTTTAAACCCTTCAAAACAAAGAATCTAATGACTGCACGATATTCAATTTTTTCCATATTAAAAAAAATCAATGACACGTCAACTTCAAATTGCTTTCAAACAAAGAAAGAATTGACAAAATGACTTGCAACTTTGCATGTGTTCTCAGGACAGTTATACCATATTGAGAAAAAAAAAAGTTTGGAGCTAGCAGTGCCATCTCTTGGTGAGCGCAGGAACTTTTCAACCAACTTGTATGTTTTAACGGTATTTTTGTGTTCTTACTCGTCTTGGCTCTATACCATACAGCTTTATGATAAATATAACAAAATCCTCCTCAGCAGTTCTCCGCATCGAATTCAGTATATCAATTACAAATTTATGGACTTGTTAATAATTAATTATTAATCACTACGTAATTTTAATTAATTTTTTTTAAATAGTATTATTTTTATTTAAAATTAGTAGCAATTGTAAATCAAAAAGTTACTTTGAAATTCACAAATATTATTTCAAATACTTTTTAAAATATAAAAATATTAATTGAAATTAAAAATATCAAATGCTATTAAAACACAAAAGTGTCATTCTATGAACATCATTAAAAATTTGAACATGGATATTCTGCGCTGTTTTGTTTTTCCAAAATGTACGGTGTAGGGTTGCTAAAAGTGGATACTTTTAGCATCTCAAATCGTATCTCACATGAAAGCTTAGTTCTTCTATTTTTAGATAATTGTTTCGAAAATAAGCGGCCCCTTTACAGAAATATTGCAAAATTGCAAAACGTTATTTATTCAGAATGTTAAAAAAACACGTCTTCGATTTAAAAAAATGTGACCAACTTTTAGCCGCGATACTATTTAAATTAATCTTTTTTGAATATCAATTACGAATTTTTGAATTTTATTTGTTATTTTCTTAATTTAAATTGTGTTTTATTATTTACTAACAAACACATAATTAATATGTAAGTTTTTCTTGGTTTTAATATTTTATCAAATTACAAATACAAAAATTTTAAATATTTTGATCACAAATATATTTGTTTACATTTTAAAAAGAAAAGCCAAGAATTTTAAAAACTTGGCAGTATTTTAATAATTTCTTTAATTTTAAGCAGCTATATCCATAACTACTTAGCAATTCTACTTAAATTTGTATGGAATATTTACAAACAATTAAAAAAAAGAAAACAAACCTAAAATCAATCGAATCGATAAAGGTATTTTAGCGGTAATGCTTGCCAACCCTGATAAGAATATAATTCAATATTTCTTATTGTTAGTCACTTTTAGGTACATATGCTAGTATTTCTAACTTCTTGTTTATGAATTCATTACTTTTTTATAAATTCGAATTTTTATTTCAAGAATTTTTCTACCACATGAGGGTCTATACTTATGTATTAACAATACCATTTAGCAATGTAGATTTGTTATTTATTGCAATATGTGTATACCCTCCATTCCATTTTGTTTGTAACTCATCATTCTTCGAATAAGTGTTAGAGGGAAATGAACAAAATCGGTAGGCGCACAGAGAGTTGAAATAAGTCCGATTGTTTGTCCAAATTTCAATAAAAGTTGAATATAAGATAGGGGAGACAAAAGAAATATAAGTTTGTTCCCAGCATCATATATCCAATTTTCATCGCAATCCCTGAATCCAGAGGCGCTTGCTGTCATTCCTGCCCAGCAAAACCACACATTACCAATTAATGGGTAAAGTAATGTATAGCCATAGGGGCCGATGGATTACTTTACACCTTACTTCATTGATGAATTTTGCAGGCGATGAGCCTCAAAGTAATACATATACCCATTACTTTAGAGGTGATAATGTAAGGGGTTACTTATATGGTTACGAGAATGGAAAAAGTAATGTGTTTAAAAATAGATTTTTAAAAAAGAGTAATTTTTATTAAAAAAAATTATTACAAATATTTTATTTAAAATATTTGTAATTAAAAATAATGTGGTCGAGATGGGAATCGAACTAGGGAATCTGGTTGCCAGCCAAGAACTCTACGAACTCTACCCACTGAGCTTTCGACGCATATAGTATTTGATTGCTTTAAACTTAAATGAATTGTTGCGCTTCGTTTTTTCGCTAGTGTTATCAAAACAAAAAAATACAAAGTAATGTATCTAAAAATAGATTTTCAAAAATATTTCAATTATTACTTTATTTAATCAATAATGAGTAACTTATTACTTTATTCTTGCAAATAATGAAAAAGGTAACGAGCTATCATTACAAGGTAACGCATGAGAATATCGCACCCATTACCAAAGTTTTGCTGGGTGGTTTAGCGTATAAAAAGAAAATATTTTACCGGTGATTTAATCACCATTTATTGAAAAATAATACAATTTCGTTCTTTTAATATTTTTGCAATATTCTTTCAAACTTGATTGAATAATAGTAATACGATACATTAAGGTGTTTTGCACATAATACAAAAAATAAACAGCTTGCATCGTCGTAACTATTCTAGGCTGAAAAAATGCAAATAGCAGACTGAGCTTTATGCGTCGTGTGCAAATCACGCATCCTCGATCGTAATTTGCACACAACTAAATTTGCACAGGCTAAATTCGGCTGTGCCGAATCTTTGAATACCCTCCACCAATATCCTAAAAAGATGCTGTCTACTGTTTTTGATGCAAATAATAAAAAAAAACTTTTGAAGTAAAATAATGTAGCGTAAAAATTTTTTTAAGGTGAAAAACTTTTTTGGTGAAAAAAAAAAATTTAGAGGTAAAAAAAAATTTTTGAGGTAAAAATATTTTTTTTGGTGAAAAAATTTTAATGGTGAAAAAATTTTTGAGGTGAAAACAAAATATAATTCACTTCTAAGCGACTGCTGAAAAAAAATGAGAAAATATTTTATGTACCAGTCGCTACTATGAAATTGTACCAAATTTGAATGGGCAATTTAGAGGCACCTTTACATTTTCACTATTATTATTAAGCATTATTTTTGGCAAATACTCAATTTTGTTACTGGCTAATGGGGACTAGCTCTGCAGCAGAATATGCCTAATGGAGAAAATGCACATTCTGATGAGCCACGTGTTGATAAATAGTTGCAATGAATGTTCTTTTTTTAAAAAAATTTAAGTTTGTTTGTAGGACAATATGCCTAATGGAGAGAATACAGCAAAGAAATTAATTTGTTAAAGAAAGAACACGAGTTGTAACTATTTGTCAATAGATGGCCCATCAGAAGGTGCATTCTCGCCATTAGGCATACTTAGCTGCAGAGCTAGTCTCCATTAGCCATATTGCAGTAGAGTATTATTGATTTTCTATTTTCTTCGTAACATAAATGAATATTAGCCAAAAACTAGAAAAATATATGTTTTATGTGCATATTATACCTTAATTTTTTAAATCAATATTCATTTAGATGTTTAAGAGCACAATATTGCATTTTATTAATGTGTTTTTTTTTATAAAAGAAAAAATTAACATAAATATACATTTGCCAATCCCTCTATTCTCAAAAATACAAATGGAATAAAAAAATACTATTTTCCTCTATGAAAATTTCTTTTTTGACATAAAAATGTGAAATAAATGCTTTTATTACGTCAAACATTAAAAAAATTGACTTTAAAATTATTAATAATAAATTATTTTAGTCTATTAGTAACATCTTAATGCATTTGAATTTGACGTATGTAGTTAATTTAATATTTTTGGTAAATAAATTAATTGAAAGCCTAATCCAAGGCTAGGGCCATGGGGCAGGGTATTGTTTTTTTTAATTAAGCGCCACCTATTCAAAAGAAGCGGCATAAAGCAATTATGTATTTTGCTCTTCTTTATATATAAATGTCTTTGGTTACAAAAACAAAAAATACATTGAATGAAAAACAAAAAATACATTGGAATGAAACGAAAAACCAACAAAGCTTAACAGAAAAAAAAAATAGATACAGAAAAATTGTACCAATTTGTATGGAAAATTTAGAGGTACCTTCACATTTTCACTCATAACTTTTGAAGCGCTGGACCGATTTTGCTCATTTTCAATACCAAACTGCTCGGGAGGATAATCTGGGTAAAAATAGGCACCCCCGCTTGCGTCTTTCAACAGACAGACGGACATCGCTAAATCGACTTAAAATTACATAAGGATCACGAATATATATACTTTATGGGGTCTTAAACCTATATTTCGACATGTTACAAACGGAATGACAAACTGGTGATGGTATATACTCACCATATATGGTGGAGGGTATAAAAACAGTAGCTTTTGCTCACATTCTCCTAAATAAAATGTCTATTTTTTATCATATGTATGTTGCCGGTAGCAAATATTTATTAATATTGTTTTAGTGTTATCAGAAAAGCACCTGCCGTGGTGATCAATTATAAATTTAACCAAACATTTGCATTAAGATCGTTTGTATTATATTACTTTTAATTTTTCTAATTTTTTTCAGAGTTATTTTGTAACGGATTATGATCCAACAATTGAAGATTCTTATACCAAACAATGTGTCATCGATGATGTACCAGCCAGATTAGATAGTAAGTTTAAAATTAAACTAAATAAGTGATAAAATTTAATTTACTTTTTCTTCTTTTTTTAGTTCTCGACACTGCCGGCCAAGAAGAATTCAGCGCTATGCGTGAACAATATATGCGTTCAGGTGAAGGCTTTTTGCTAGTATTTTCATTGAATGATCATTCCAGTTTTGAAGAAATACCTAAATTTCAAAAACAAATTTTACGTGTCAAGGATCGTGATGAATTTCCCATGTTAATGGTGGGCAATAAATGCGATTTAGAACAACAGAGGCAGGTGTTCCTGGAGGAGGCACAAAATGTCAGTCGTAGTTTGATCATACCCTATATCGAATGTAGTGCCAAATTGAGAGTAAATGTAGATCAGGCATTTCATGAGCTGGTGAGGCTTGTTAGGAAATTTCAAATAGCCGAAAGGCCATTAATTGAAGAACATACAAGGAATACTAGGAAACCGAAATGTTGTGTATTGTAATTTGCCAGAAAACAAGTGAAGAAAGTATAAACGTATCTTAAAAAAACAAAATAACTTTCAAACAACAAAAACACCAAATTAATTTTTCAAAAAAAAAAAAAAAACTGCCACAATTTTTATCAAAACTTTAATTTAATTAATGTATTTCAAGTTAAAAAAATAAGTTTGAAACCTACACCACCACTCACTTTTACAAACAAGTAAAAAACTTTTCGAATTATATTCATTTAAAATAATGAATGTTATATATTTAGATAAACAAAATTAAAACAACAAATAAGTATTTTAATTAATTTAATACTTTTTACAAATTATGCACTGTTTTTGTAAAAAAATCGTCATTTGTTTCGATAAAATAACAAACGAATATCAAAATTTCCATCCTTGTACGAAGAAAGCCAAAACAATGATGTAAAAATCAAGATATTTTCTCATACAAATTATTAATGACACAAAAAATTAATTATCAAAGTACTTTGGTAAAATAAAACTGCAACAGTTTTTTGTTGTATAAGTTAATAAAAATACTTGTAGATCTATTTTTGGTTTTTGTCAGCTTTCCTAAGTTTTTTGTCCCATTGCAATCCAACGTACCTAATAATTTTATTTTGTAACGTGTAAAAAATTTAACATTTTAGCTAAAGAATTGTGTAATTAAGCCCAAAAAAGTTGTATAGCTTACCTAAGTACCTAGTTTACCTAAGTACATCAATATTTTTTCTTTACGTGTAAGACTCCGATTTCTAAGCAATTCGTTTGATTTGAATTTAAATTTTTTTTACAAAAACAGCATGTTAATCTCCTTTTTTTAATATTTATAAATATGCCAAATATTTTTGTATTTTTTTTAATGAACACAAAAAAAAAAAAAAACTCAAATAAATTTTATTAACCAAACAAAAGTGCCTCAAACAAAATTTGTATTGCACGAAATTACATTATGCACAAACAAAAGTAAAACAAATATTTACAAACAAAAAAAAAAAAAAATCGATTTTATCTAAATTTTTTACTTGCTTAAAAATATATGCAATATTTTTTCTTTGTATTAAATTAAACAAACCTGCTAATAATATTATGCCCAAATTTTGTAAATCCCCTGCGTTCAACGCCTTACCTACACATCACTTTCTAACGCCAACGCGAGTGTAAAAAAATCAAATTTTATAAATCACTACGTCATTGCGTTGGACTTTTACGTTATCACTTTAATTGTCAAATTAAAATAATTTCAGTGTTACCTGCATTTATGCATATATGGAATTTGTGTTTGATTTGTTACATTTTTTGCTATTGGCAACACAGCTAATTGAAAATCATCTTTTTTCTTATGTAAATACTTAGGCCGCCTGAAACCTTAACCCGCAAAAAAAATGTATGGAGCAATTTTTAAGAATTTTTTCAGATATATCGACCCAAGAACAAAAAAAAAAAATCAAAAGCTACTTAATAAAAATAAAATTTTTTGCATACAGGTTTTAGAAATTACTAAAGAAGAAAATTGTAAGGAGGAATTTAATAAATAGATTATAGTGCTTTTATACTGAATTTACACTTTACACAAGTCTCGTTTAAAATCGTGTTAAATTCCATTTCATATTATCTACGTTTACATTACTAAATTTGACAGCTAAACAGGATTTGAAAAAGCTTATCATTTATTTGCATTATCTCAGCTTAGAGTAGTTATGACGATGTAAACTGATCATTTTTGCGTTGTTTGCTAAACACCATCGTGAGTACCCTTAATTTTAATAAAGCTTTTAAAAGTGTTTAATAAGGCTGACTATTTAGAAGCAAGATTTTTCACATTGTTGAATGATGTTTGCTAAGATGGAGCAAAAATAAGAAACTGGATGCTGCATTTAAATTATTTTCTATTAACAACGCAATCTTATTGAATCATACCCAGCAAAATAAAATGGATGTTATTCTTTGCGAATCTCTTTTTCAGAACATCCAAAGAAGTTAATAGTGCAAATTTTTTGATTTGTAAGAAGTAATTTTAAACAACTTCCAAAATGTTGATATTAACCCCTACTAGTAAAAAAAAACAATTATTTAGTTGGTCCATAAATGGTTAATTCCTGCAGTCATTAAATGCCTTATTGAAAACATATTTTGGTTACCAGTGATATTCACTTTTTCCTGGTAGGAATTATAATTCTTGGCGTGTTCAAAATCACTTAAAAAAAGCCACTCCCTATATTTATATTGTAGTTCCTATATTTAACAACCTCCGTAAACTAATGAAAGAGTCCATCTGCTCATCGATTTTTCATAGCACCGAAACAAACTACTTCCTCCCAATGAATCGCCAATGTTGAAATCATTAATGATTCACCGAAATTTTTACAACTTCGTGTTCAGTAGATGTAGTGTTTAACAACTTTTTCCGCAGCTCTTATTTTGCTGGGTATTAAGTTTTCTTAAAATTAAAAAACTTATTAAGCTAGGTGTATCCACACGTGACGAATCAGCTGATCCCATCTATCTGAAAACACAAAACAGTATTTAACCTGCGTAAAAACGAAACGATTTGGGACGGACATCTTGATTTTCTTTCAGTGTTTACGTAACAGCTGATATTGAATTGCATTTTAATTTAAAAAATGTGCAAAATACCAATAAAAAAGCAAAATACACACAAATAAAATGAAAAAATTAAAAACTTTTTGCAACAATACAAATTGGAAGTGTTGGTCAAAAACCGTTAGTACGTTTCCATTTATCTATAACTGTATAGTTTCTGCTTAGTCCTTTTGGGTTAGGGTACGTTACGTATACGTACAGCTAATGAAACCATTATTTGTTTACATTTTTTTTGCACAAGGTGATGCCAGGTTTTTACAATATTTTCATACATACAATTGCTGAATGCTGTGCGAACATAATTATAAAACTAGATTTTCCAAAAATCTGTTAATAATAAATACAATAATTTGGCCAAAATCCAGTTTAATCGAGATAGTTTAATGAATTTAACATAACGATTATATTTTCAGAAATTGAGAAAAAAAAAATCTATTCAAACTTCCATTAGAAGACCAAAAAGTTGATCAAAGTTGTAATATTTTGATATTATAACCTACTCGTAATACCTATTATTTTCAAATCTGACTTGCTAAAGACTTGATTTAAATTCAGCGTAAAAAATCTATAAAATCCATCTCTATTCTTCGCTGTAATTGGACCATGCGGGACAGTTTTATTAAGGATATACACCTATGGAAACAGATGAAGAAGTGACTTGTTTTCGTTTTACTCAATTGTGCTAACAAAAATTTTGTTGTAGTTTGCCAGAAAACATGAAGTAGAAAAGAAAATCTTAAAAACACTAAATTAATTTCTGTCAAAATTTATTTTTACACATATCAGAAAGTACCATAAACAAAATTCTGATTCATCAAAAAATTTTCAAAATGGCGGAGCTATTACATACAGTAAATTTAGTAAATTGATCCGCGGTACGCATAAAGTATTAATTTTTTATTTCAACTATTTTTGTTCTACGAAAGTACGTAGTATTTTTTTTTTGGAAATATTCATTTTTGACAAAATGGCGAAACTCAAGGATTTTCTTCCTCCAAAATATTCATAAAAACAGCCCCAAATCGAAAAGTGTTTGACTTTTTGAAAAATCCAACGTTCTTGATTATAAAATTTAGTTTTATAAATTGATACTGCATAAATTTCAAAAACTGTAGTTTTTGAAACGACAGTTTACCGTTAAAAAAATCTGTAGTTTCATCGAAATCTTTTATGTATTTTTTTTTACTTTTTTAATGTTGCTGCATTGCTAATTATTATTATTTTTTTTAGAATTATTTTGTTACCACAATGCAAGAAATGAAAAACTAACAACATCAAAAACAAGTTTTTTTCTCTAATTTCTAGTTCTTTTTTTATTCTTGTATTAATTATTAAAAAAAAAAAATATATGAATTTTTTATCGTATTAAATTTCTTTTTAAATTAATATATATTTTTTAAAGTGTGTTTTGACTATATATTTTTGTAATTTAAATGTAATCAAATTTTAAACAATATGTTGCAATATAAATGGCATTAATAAAGTGTAACATAAAAATAATATATTAACAAATGGAATCCTTATTTTTGACTTATTTTTTGAAAGACAACGATTGTCTATATTTTTGTTGGCCAGCACTATAATTTAGGTAATAAGAAATTTCATATTTCTGAAAAATATTTTTCTTCAGAATCTTCAGCTGTAACTGCATGCAACTCTAGATCTCAAAGTAATTCATTTTAGCATAAAAGCTAGATTCACAATAATGTAGTATGTATTATTCCACTCTGCAGAGTAAAGAAAACATTACAGAAAGTTTGTGGATAGAATCTGAAAATTACTGTTAAAACAAAAGTATAAATACCTTTTAAATACAAAAACTGACATTTTAATTATTTGTGAATGTCAAGGAACATCAAATAAATGCAGTATAAATAACTAATAATGTTGTAAAAATACGATAACTGACATATTTTTACTACAAAATTTTTAAAACAACTGTCAAAAATTGGTAACAACTTTCTTACAGTTACATCCTCAAAAAAATCTCACATCCACAAACAATTTTGTGGAATATTCCGTGTAAGAAATATTTATTAAACTATAAAAAACACAATTAAATGTTAAAAATTTGTAAAACATTTGATTCAAACATTAATAAACACTTTACAACACGAAAAAAAATATTACAGGGTTCTGACAATGGATTCTGGTAGAGGAGACAAAAAAAAACAACGTGTGTTGACGTGAAAAGATCACATCGGAATTTTATTTTTGTGGCGGTTAAAGTTTCCCCCCTTTTAAAAAATATGTTGCAAAAATTTCGAAAATATTGAAAAAGTTTGGCCTGTTTGTGCAGCATATAGGTATATGAAACTATAGCTCTGTTCCCTTACTTTCTGGGTAAAGTTCGGTAAAATGAGAATAAGCACAAAATACTCTCATAAAATGACAAAATTACCCAAAAGTACGGGAACGCAAAAAACCACTTTTCTAGCCCAAAAAAAATGTCAAAATGCATAGAGTATTCAAAAAACCGGCCTTTTGGAAAAACCGGTTTCGGTTTTCTTCGAAAAATCGAATTAAAAAAAACCGGTTTCGGTTTTTGGAGATAAAACCGGTCAACCGGTTTTTTAGGTTTTTTTAACTTGAATAAAAAGCTTATATAATTTGTTTATTGTTTTAATTACAAACAAAAAAAAAAAATAGAAATTTAATATATAAAGTAACAAAAATAAAAAATACATTCTTTAAAAAAAAATATATTTTATAATATTTTTTTATTTTTATTTCAATTCAACATTTTATTTATTGGTTTTAATATTTTTTTAATAGAATATCTTAAAAATTAATATTATAAAACTATATTCATATCAAATGAATAGCGATCATTAAGTTTGTAAATTGGGTAAAATTAGGTACGTTAGTAATTTGAACGTTTATAACGTTTTTTTAATATTACATTTTAAATATGTAACAAGAAAATCAATTTTTAAGTTCTAAAATATTATTTTAGAAATAATATGCAATTTAAATGTTTCGTTTTAAGTCGATTTTTTTTGTTTGCTTTTGATAAAGCTAGAAGTGGAAAATACTCTTTCACTAATACTAGATGTTGGACAAATAGTCAAAAGACAATTATATAAATTTTTCAACTTTTCAGTTCTTTTGTCGCATTTATCAAGATATATGAAATCATCATATAATGATGAATGATTTTGTACAGTCTCTTTTTTAGGATTTTAAATACTGTTTATTGTGCTATTTAGATCAGAAATTAAACTATTTGAATTTGGAACATCCAAAGTTAAGTCTTCATCGGAATCTATCAGACTTACATCTAAATCTTCATAACCAAACAAACGATTATAAAAGTGATCGGAAAAAATAAAAGAGACCAAGTAACCCAGTTGGTGATGTAATTAAAAAAACCGGTTAACCGAACGAAAAAGACCGGTTTTCGGTTTTCTTCGAATTTACAAAATATTCGAAACCGAACGGTTTTTTTAAAAAAAGAAACCGGTCGACCGGTTTCCGGTTTCGGTTTTTGAATACTCTAAAAATGCATCAGTGATGCCAAATTTTTAGGTGCAATAAGTGTAACACGACAAGTGAAAACGCGCTAATGGAGAAATGCGAAAATTGAAATAAGACTCAAAAAAATACATTAAAATTGCCCGCCGTTTACAGTGGCAGGAAATTTCGAGATTTTGATATTTTCCTCTTTGAAAAAACACACATAGTTATTTCTAATAAATATATTTTTCTCATAATTTAATGTTTATGAGCTTTTTTTTCATTGTTTTTTCAAAGTGGTGTATATAAAAATCTAGTGATTTCGTGCCAATGTAAAAGAGGGGGTTACAATTTTCAAAAAAGAAGCGGTAAGAAAATTAAAAAGGTGCCGATCTGTCCCTGTTTTATAAACAGAAAATATTTGCAGTTTTTAGAAAGTAAAAAACCGCTTATTGTAACACGAAAAAGGCTAACTTGGCATCGCTGAAGTTCCTTAGTTTTATTTTTTACAATTATAAAACAGCTGTTTTTGTTTATCAACTGTTCTTTTGACAATTTACCCAATTTACCCAAAGAAAAAGTTTGGGTAACTTTCGGTAAAAAGAGAAACACTAATACACTCTCATAAACGCTCTCATTTACCCAATTTTCGAGTACCGGAACGCTTTTGGGTAAATTTGAGTAAGTTTGGGAACCCGCGGTAACGTACGGGAACAGACTTTATGTGTTCTCTACATCTAAGCTGTGGGGTATGTTCAGCAACTTTGTATAAAATATTAAAGCAAATATTTTTGCGAAACTTATTAACGCTCTAACTCCTCCGCATAAAGATAATTTTTTTTTATTTTTTTTAAAAACTGTAAAAAATAACAGCTTATTTACTGCAAAAATAATGTTTTGGTGGTTGTTTAAAATGCATATTTGTGTTTCTAATTAACTTCAATAATAGTTCTTTTGTATTTTTTTTAATAGAAAACAACTGTTATTACATTAAAAAAGCAACAACTGCTGATAACTACACAAAAAAACTATCAGGTAGTAACTGTTAAACGATTTTGAGTGTTTGTATGGACATCGAAATTGAATGGAGCATGGAACAAGAAGAATTGAAACACTATCCAGGAGGACCGGCATAATCACCGGAGAGTACTCGCTTAATAGAGAAGCTACACTTGCTACACTCACCAAAAAAAGTCTGTAAAGGCAACTAAAAATTTTGCTGTTATAACGGGAAATTTTGCTAATTTGAGCCCAGCGGTATTTTTTGCTAATCTTAGCAACACATGTCTGCTGACGTGTAGTACAATGAAATTTATAGGAAAAATTAGCTGCCGCTGCTAAATTTTAGTACACTTTTTCTAAACTGGAATTTAAAATCTGTTTGTTAAAATCAGCAAAAAAAATTTTACAAAATATTATATTAGTACAAAATTTCCAATTTTTTTTTTATCGAGCATCAAAAAATTTTCTTTATTATTTTTTTTCAAAAAATATTTTAGACAAAATAAAAAAAAAAAAATCAAAGCCTTAAAATTTGTAATAAGAAACGAATTTATTTTGTTTATTTTTGTTTTAATTTGGTAATTTCTGTTTTGAAAAATTTTTTTAGTCTATTTTTTATTAACTAATTTTAATTGTTTTTAGGGCTGATTTTTAGAACTAAAAATCTTTTTAGTGCTATTTCCAGACATAAGTCGGTGTATTTACTTCCGATCCCTTTTTTTTAATCTACGTAACATTTTAAGGCAATTTAAGTTTGTAGGTGTAAGTTTTAATTAGAAATAACAATTCCTTCAATATCCACTTTTTTAAAATTAGTATTTTTTTTTTTGCTAATTTTAGCAAATCGGTTTTCGAAAATTTTTAAAATGGTTTCTGAAATTAGCAACGAAAATTTGTAAATATTCTGTAAAAACTCTGTAATTTGTAAAATATAAATAGCAATAAGATTTGCAAAATAATATTCTTTTTAGTAAAACTCAGTACAAAATAGTAAAGTGAGATTGGAGTAAGATTGAAAACCGTTTACAAATTTTTCTACTAACTTTTTTTTCTGAGTGTACAACTCTTTTTTAAGCGTTTTTAACTCCCTTTTTAAACTAAAAAAACATTTAGTACCAGCAAAAATATGTTGTAATTTACTTTTGAGGGAAAAAATTACTTGAAGTTAAGCTTAAAATTAGTTAAAATAGTTCGCGGCTTAATTAAATTTTTACTTTTACCGTCTTCTAGAGCTTTGGAAGTGGTATGATGGTGCTTTTTTAATCGAAAAGGTTTCCATCACTGCCGACGAATGACGTTGCATAAGCAAATGGTTTTTATGAATAAAAAGAGGTTTGAGCAAAAAGAAGAAATACAGATACCCTTTGCTTAACACAGGAAACAAAATGGAACCGAACAAAATTGGATTTTAGCAGACTCCATCCATATTACTCTTTCGCCTTCAACCTGTCCTCTTTTTTCGTTTTATTCGTCGTCTTTGTACAGCTCAATATTTAGCAAAAGACTAAAGCTTCTCTTAAAACTTGGTTGGAAGTTGGATCAATTAGGATGAAAGGTGAAAAAATTAGGTTTGAAGTGGAAAATTTGTGATGCCGTTAAATTTGACAAATGCACAAAAATAAATAATTAATTTTTATAATAGAATATAAGTTTATCTTATTTATGCATCTTAGAAAAATAATTTGTTTTTTTTTTTTTGGTTTGAATATAGCATACATGGGACTAATGCATAAATTGGAATAAATAATTGATGATTTCATTACTTTTACATTGATAACAATGGTAATGAAATAAACTTCATTACCATGGTAATGAAATTTATTGTTTGCATTAATAATAATGATTTAAGGTTCTGATTTCATTGATCAATGACAATGCTTTTTATTTTTATTACCATTATTAATGTATCAATTAAAAGAAACCATTAGAATTATTAACCGTCATGTTATGTGTTAATAATTATTTATGCGGGTTAACATTTGTATATTTTATATTTTGTTTTATTATTTTCTGTATAAAGCTACTTTAATAATTTTCGAATCGTATAAACTCTTTTGTAAACAAATGATTTTTCAATCAATTAAAACTAGTTTTTTATGCATTTGTGCTATTTCATTACCATTAGTAATGAAAGTTTTAAAGGAAAAAATTTCAATACCATTAAATGATAATGAAATTTTTTTTCATTTGCATTAGTGTCATCTAATGGTTATGAAATTTTAATGGTAATGAAAAATTCCCAAGTATGGAATATAGTAACAAAACAACCTAAGCTTGTGGTATTATTTGATTTTATCTGTTTTTTGTTTTTAGAATTGCACTTTAATTCGATTCAGAAACAGAAACTCGCTAAAAGCCGTAAAATTTTCATTCCCCATTTATTGAACAATATGGCAGTCTCATATCAAAACTGGTTGTAACAAAATGTTGCAACTCCACTCATTAATAATACAGTTCAACACAAAAAAACAAGTTAATAAAATTTTAAATTCGGCTGTGCCGAATCTTTGAATACCCTCCACCAATATCCTAAAAAGATGTTCCTGTTCTGTTTTTGATACAAATAATATAAAAAAACTTTTGAGGTAAAATTATGTAGGTGAAAGAATTTTTTGAGGTGAAAAACTCTTTTAGATGTGAAAAGAACTTTTTTGGTGGAAAAAAAATTTAAAGGTGAAAAAATTTTTTTTGAGGAGAAAAAATTTTTTGAGGTGAATACAAAATATTTACTGCTAAGCGACTGGTGAAAAAAATATGAGAAAATATATTAGTTACCAGTCGCTACTATGAAATTATACTAAATTTGTATGGGCAATTTAGAGGCACCTTTACATTTTCACTAGTTTTTTTAACCATGGACTGCACAAAAAACACATTTTAAAGCATAGTTTTTGTCAAATACTCAATTTTGTTACTGGCTAATGGGGACTAGCTCTGCAGCAGAATATGCCTAATGGAGAGAATGCACTTTCTGATGAGCCACGTGTTGATAAATAGTTGCAACGAATGTTCTTTCTTTAAAAAATTAAAGTGTACAAACACACAATTTGTTAAAGAAAGAACATGAGTAACTATTTGTCAATAGATAGCCTAATTTTGCTGCAGAGCTAGTCTCCATTAGCCATATTTTGCTACAATACGCAGTAGAGTATTATTGATTTTTTATTTTCTTCGTAACATAAATGAATATTTTCCAAAAACTATGAAAAATATATGTTTTATTTGCATATTATACCTTAATTTTTTAAATCAATATTCATTTAGATGTTTAAGAGCACAATATTGGACTTTATTCATGTGTATTTTTTTATGAAAGGAAAAATTAACATAAATATACATTTGCAATCCCTCAATTCTCAAAAATACAAATACAAATGGAATAAAAAAAATACTATTTTGCTCTATGAAAATTTCTTTTTTGACATAAAAATGTGAAACAAATGCTTTTATTACGTCAAACATTTGAAAAATTGGCTTTACAATTATGTACATTTTCTGGAATGAAACGAAAAACCAACAAAACAGAAAAAAAAATCGATACAGAAAAATTGTACCAATTTGTACCTTCACATTTTCACTCATAACTTTTGAACCCCTGGACCGATTTTCAATACCAAACTCCTCGGGAGGATGTTCAATAATCTGGGTAAAAATAGGCACCCCTGCTTGCGTCTTTGCGTCGTGATCTCCATTTCAACAGACAGACAAACGGACATCGCTAAATCGACATAAAATTGAATAAGGATCACGAATATATATACCTTATGGGGTGTTAAACCTATATTTCGACATGTTACAAACGAAATGACAAACTGATATATAGTTTCACCATATATGGTGGAGGGTATAAAAATGGGACTTTAAAAGGGAAAAGTACACAGGATAAAATTACAAAATTCTGTTTGTAATATTGAATATCGTCCATAGAACATTTTTGTAAATACAAAAAAAAAAAATATTTTTTAAAAAGACACCAACAATGGAATTTGTAAATACAAAAAATCTTTTGTTATTTTTTTGTAACTTAAATTTTTATTTTCAAAGAATTTTTATATGAAAAATAACAATTTACAAACAATCCAAACAAAAACTTGTTGGGAAACGAATTTGAATTTTAACAAATATTTGTACCTTCCTTAATGGCCTGCCCTAAACAATTTGGAATTTTCGATAGAAAATTTTAAGAGGTTCAAGCCGCTGGACTTAGGAGCTTGAAAATTTTTGCATGTAGGATCTTCCTCCAGCGTACACAGAAAAACTCGTCAGATTCCTCTGAAAAAACCCAAGATTATATGGTATGATTCTTTAAAAAATCTCAGGATGCTTTGAATTGTCCTAAACAAATATTTTAGAAACCAACACAATAGGTTTAACTTGGTATTTCAGCAAAAAGCAGCTCTTTGTGTTCTTATTGATGAAAGAAATACATTTAATTTGCATTAAACGATTAGTCGCTAATTTTTCCGATTAATCTACCCTGTTAATCAATTTTCTTCATTTTTCGAATAACGCTCTAACCGGGTAACCGGCAGGGTCAAATAATTGGAAACACTAACTAAAATATACCAATTTGTATGGAAAATTGAAAGGTAACTTCAGATTCTCACTCATAACTTCTTAACCGCTGCACCGATTTTTCCCCATTTTCAATATAAAACCGCTTGGAAAGATGTACCCCATCTTGAGTCATCGCGCCCTGATCACCATTTCAACAGACATACAGACGGACATCGCTAGATTGGCTTAAAATTTCACAAGAATCACGAATATATATATACTTTATGGGGTCTCAGACCTATATTTCGACATGTTACAAACGGAATGACAAACTGATATAAACCCTCACCATATATGGTGGAGGTTATAAAAATATTGTAAAATTAACTATGAACAATATAAGAAAATGTTTTAAAATATTTCTGCTTAATAGCTTACATCAAGAATCCTATTTTTCCATATCGACTAGTAATAATTTATTTTTGTATTTAGTGTTACAATCAGTTTTTTAACAAAATTGTAAATTGTTGCAAATTTTTCATTCGCGTACTTTCTTTTAAGAAAATGTTCTTATTAAGAGTAAAATTGTCTAAATCACTGTAAGTTTCTTACTGAATAATTCTTACTGGACTTGACTGAGAAGAGTAATCGAACGGACATGTTACCTGCGGACTTTAAATAAGCCCGGGTAAAACAACGTCTTATCTACGCTAACGTAGCGGAGTTGCCCAATAGTTGTTTAAACAAAATTAACAATTCTTTTAAGTACATTTTTGTGTTCTCGTACTTTTAGGCAATTTCGTCAAGTTGTGAAAACTTAAGCTAAAAAGTACGGGAACGCAACTACTGTAATTAAACATTCATTCTTTATATTTCATAAAATTGTTATATATTTGTTATTATTTTTAACATCCTTTAAAATGAAGCCTTTTCAATATACATATAATACGCAAATAGATTTTTGGATGCCATACAAATCAATTTATTTTCTAACATATCGAAAATAATTACAAGGACATTATTATCCTGAAATAAGAGTATAAAAGACATCATCATTTAATGAACAAACATCAGTAATCAAAATGAATTCGATTAGAAATTTCGTACCAGTCGTTTTATTGCTTTTAGTCTTAGCATGTGTAGAATGTCAATTGACATTTTCACCGGATTGGGGCAAAAGATCTGCTGGTGGAACAGGATCTAATACTGGAGCATTTTTTGATCAACAACCTGGTAATTGTAAAACATCAAATGAAATGTTATTGGAAATCTTTCGATTTGTGCAAGTGCGTATACAAAATTTTTAATATATAAAACACATTAAGAATTTTAATTTAAAATTTATGTAATTTTTAGAATGAAGCACAATTATTTTTGGACTGTAAACATCGTGAATAATTTAATCGATATGGTATATAAATGAACTATAAAACATTTTTTTTAACACACAAAAATCATCATATGTATTGGAAAAAATAAGTGGTAGTCGGCATATGTTTTAGAGGTTCTTTAATAACAAAAAAAAAATACACTTTCATTTTATTATAAATATTTAAAAATATATATAAATTTATGTAATTGGCAGTTTAAAAAAATTGATAATTGAAGTTTTATTGAACTAAAATGTGGGGATTTTTTTTAATAATATTTCAGAAAGTCAATGTCAATGTTAATTAAAAAAAAAAAAAAAATTGTTTATAATAATTTCCTTTGGATAAATTTTTAAATTAAAAGAATTATTATAATTAGAGTTACCAACCCAGAATAAAAAATAGTTTCTTCTTGATATAGTGATAACAGGGACTGAAACCTTAAAAAATGGTTTCAGGTTCGGTTTAATAAAAAGTTCAGGTTTAGGTTCGGTTCAGGGTTCGGGTTCAACATTTAAAGAAAGTATAAAAGTTTCATTAATATGAAATTTATTTATTTTTCACGGCATTTTTTTTTTTAATTTTGTAATTAATATATTTTTTAAGTTTTCTTCTTTTTAACTTTGTTCTTTGTGGCGACAAAATTAATTTCAAGGCTGAAAAGGCCTTCTCATTTGAAGAATTTGATTTAGAAAATCTTTTCTTCTGTTTTAGACATTGTTGGAGCATACTTTCATCATCTTTTGAAGAACAAGATAATGATTCTCTTATAAAATTCTCTTCTTCTCTTTCCATTTGCAAAATTGTTTAAAGTTATATTGTTTTTAAAATATGTTTTAAGCATTTTCAATATCTTTGGGAATTAGCATTAACTTAAATCTGGTATCTAGATAAAATGCTGCAATCAAAAGTGGATTATTATAATACTTAAATATAATTCTTTGTTTTGTCATCTTTTGTTAGCTCTAATTTACAACTAAGCCAGATTCTATAAAAATCGCCTAGAGTCATATGTTCTTCTTGTAGTTTCAGCATTAATTTTTAAACAGGTGCAAAAACTTCCACGAATTTTTCACAAATATTCCAAATATTATCATTCATATTTAACGCAGCATCCAGTAATTCCGAACAAAAACTTATGTATTCTAGTACGGCTTTTTTCAGGTTTAGCTTTTTAGCTAAAGAAGAAATTTTTAGTGTTCGCAATTTTTTGCAAATAGCTCTGTATTGATCAAGTATTTGCTTAAAAGAAATGCAAAAAATGTAATGTTTTCTTATGATTTTTTTCTCAAACATTATTGGCGCCATGAACAGCAAAAATATTTTTTTATATTTTTGAACCCGGAGCTGATTAAATTTTTGGGTTCAGCGGGTTCGGATTCAAAGTTTTTATAAACAGCGAACCTGAACCCGTTTGGGTTCGGTTTCAGTCCCTGAGTGGTAATATTAACCCTTCGTCAGGCACATATTTTGAGCCCTTAGTTCTGGCACATGGTGTCTGGCCAGACCCCTATACATTTACATGCATTTGTATGGAAATAAGGGCTGTTTGCCGTTAAATTTTTTACTAAGATAGGAAAATATTTGTTATATTTTGTGTTTCTATTTCTTTTTACTATGTTATTAGCTACCTGAGGAAGAAAAAATAGACCTGAAAAATTCTTTGGAATGAAAAGGGCAACAATTTTTTTGTTCTATATATATTTCTCTTTATTATGGGTAAAGTAATAAATGTTTATGACAAAATAGAAAATTATTATAAAGAATACATTGATTTTTTTTATTCAGAATTTTGCAGAAGGCAACAAAAACATAAATAATCTACTTTTTAATGTTGCTGACAAACAGGATTGTTGCATTTGCAGCAAAAAAAGCGTGTCTTACGGCGTATTTTGTCACCTTGCTGCAGGCAAATTCTGCAATCTTTTTTGGCAGCTAGTGTGTCTGGACCACTGCGTGAAGCCACATTACGGTTTGCTATATTGAGAGGTCTCCCAAAGTACGCTTCAAATGCTATACGAGTTGTTGGTTGAGCCACAATGTGCGGATTATTGATGCGATTTTCAACGTTGGCCAGTACCAATTGCTTTGCAAGTTTATATAAAAACATGCGTCTTCTTTCTTTTCTTGTATTTTCATTGACTTTGAAAATCACGCACTAATGCCTCTGACAATTGGCGTTGCAAATTCGCGCTACGCAAGCGTTTATTATAAATAAATTCCAGTTCATCAGCCATAATATACTAACAACGCAACAAATCTACCTGCGTAAAATTATTCACAAGTTCAAAATTACCGCACAAAAACTAGATTACTTCTTCACTGTTCAACGTTCAATGAATAACTAACTCACAAACAAAATCAGAAGAAAGAAGCATAAAAGAATAAAGTAAATACAAATTTCCAACTCGTGCCATGTGCTTTGCCTATGCGTTCATACAAAATGCATAGGGGTCTGGCCAGACACCATGTACCAAAAGTAAGGTGAAGATTTTTTATTTGGCTTTTTTGTCCTGTTCCAAGGACTTTTTTTCAATTATTAATTTATACATCGAAAGCCAACAATATTTTGGGAGATTACCTGAAATTACAGCCATGTACCTAAAATAGAAGTATGCTAAATTGAAGCATATAAATTAAATATGTCTGGCCAGAACCATGTGCCACTTCGAGGGTTAAATCCCTAGAATTGGGCGATTCGATATAGCGTAAATAAAAAATTTCGTATTTTGAAATTCTTGAATTAGGTGTATGTCTGTACCAAAATTGTAAAACTTGAACAAACATTTTCGTAAATTCAATTTAAAGTGTTATTAAGTTTTATTTTTTCTTTAACTACGTTTATACTGAATCTTCAAAATCCTTAATATATTTTATTTTTCAAGTTTTCGATTATCAAATTCCATACATATTTAAAATCGAGAACTTAAGTATGAACGTTTTATTATAAAGGGTGGTTAAATTTTAAGGGCTAATGTTGATTATGAATAAAACACAAATTATTTAGGAAATTATTGTCATTTCTTTTTATTATGATAATATGGTATGGTTTAATTATGTAAGGAACAAAATATCGGCCTATTGGCCGCCGCGACCTCGGCGGCACACCTCCATCCGATGGTCCAAATTTTCGATGACGCTTAAGGCATAATTGAGGTTCTATGCCGTTAATGTGCCGAATTATCTCATCCTTTAGCTCTTGAATTGTTGCTGGCTTATCGACGTACACCTTTTCTTTCAAAAAACCCTAAAGAAAGAAGTCCATCGGTGTCAAATCACATGATCTTGGCGGCCAATTGACATCGCCAGATCGTGAGATAACACGGCCATTGAATTTGTCGCGTAAAATAGCCATTGTTTCGTTAGCTGTGTGACAAGTGGCACCGTCCTGTTGAAACCACATATCGTCCAGGGTCATATCATCAATTTCTAGCCACAATAAGTTCGTTATCATCTCACGATAGCGAACACCATTCACGGTAAATGCTTGGCCGACCTCATGACACACTATCGCCAACAACAGCAATGTTTTCCGCAGAACGAACTGGGCGAGCATGCACAGGTGTTTTCACATACCCGGTTTGATGAAATTTGACCACAATTCTCCCCATTGTGGGCACATTTGGTCGATTATGCTGACCAAAAAAAATCACGAAGTGCACGAAATGCATTTTGATTTGAACGCCCATTTTCATAATAAGCCTGAATAACTTTAACGCGTTGCTCGATTGCGTATCTTTCCATGGTTCAAATTGAGTTAGTCTGAAATTGAGAAATGTCAAATAAAATGCAAAAAAAAAACTTGACGTTTAGGCGTGGTTCACATTCAACATCGGCCCTTAAAGTTTAACCACCCTATACTTTTTCAAGGTTTTGGTTAAATAATTTTAAAAATACAAACAAT
Organism: Eustalomyia histrio; assembly: GCA_949748255.1. NCBI lineage: Eukaryota > Metazoa > Arthropoda > Insecta > Diptera > Anthomyiidae > Eustalomyia > Eustalomyia histrio. Next base: position 37,137,406 of record OX456524.1, read on the forward strand.
TAAAAATTTTTTGAAAATTTCAAATAAAAACCCTTGAAAAGTTTACATCATAATATTAATTTTATCAGTAAGAAGTGCTACTAGCAAACTTTTTGTCGCCACTATTACATTTTTGACAAATATGAAAACAATAATTTTTACGATTTTTTGTTAAAAAAAATAAGATAACTTTTTTCTGCATTTATGACTTAAATTAACACTATAATATTTTTAAAATCAAACAATATTGAAATAAATTTTAATTTAGCAGTAAGATCTTTTATTTTCATGATATTTTTAAAAGATTTAAATGAACAGATAATTTTAATCGTTTATATCGACTATCATTGATTTTAAAGACATCATACAAATCAGTCCATTTTTTCCATTTTTTTTATATGAAGTCCATACCTTTATCAGTTGGTCACTTTAATATACTTCGAACATTTTGATAACAAATTATATGTTTTAAATCCAAAATTGTATAAATTTTGCAAGTTCTATGTAACTTAACATTTCATCTGTTAAATTGGTTTTGTATTATTTTGTGTACAGTCGAACCTCGAAACCTAATTTTTTTTATTTTTGCAAAAAAATAAAACTTTTTTTTCGTTAAAGTTTTCCACCGATATTTTTTTTTTTAAAGAGAAGCAATACTCAAAAAATTCTTCCTAGTAATTTATTTGTTGCTTTCTTTTAGAAAGGGGATAGGGAAGAAATGTAAGGTGACGAAAGAAGAAGGGCTTCAAATATGGCAATATTGTAATTATGCGAGATCATGAATCTAAGAACAGTTGTTGCCCGCCATATAATGAAGAGTTAGCGAAATTGTTGAAGCTTTTTAGTTGATAGCCCCCTGTTATGTTATTTTACTTAGGTGGCGTTAAATGATATGGGAACACTGAATGAGGACGTTGCGATACCCATCAAAACCACACATTACCAAATAATGTGTAAAGTAATGGGTAGCCATAGGGGCTCATGGATTACTTTACACCTTACTTCACTGATGAATTTTACAGGCTATGAGCTTCAAAGTTATGTATATGTCCATTACTTATGAGTTGATAATGTAAGGGGTTACTTAAATGGGTACGAGAATTGAAAAAGTAATGTGTCTAAAAATAGATTTTTAAAAAAGAGGAATTTTTATTCAAAAAATTATTACAAATATTTTAAACGTTATTAAAAATAATGTGGTCATGATGGGAACCGAACCAGGGAACTCTGGATGCCAGCCAAGAACTCTACCCACTGAGCTATCGACGCATATACACTCAGAAAAAAAGTTAGTAGAAAAATTTGTAAACCGTTTTCAATCCCACTTTACTATTTTCGTACTGATTTTTAGTAAAAAAAATTATTATTTAGCAAATCTTTTTGCTATTTACATTTTACTAATTACAGAATTTTTACAGAATATTTACAAATTTTCGTTGCTAATTTTAGAAATCATTTTACAAATTTTTGAAAACCGATTTGCTAAAATTAGCAAAAAAAAAAAATTACTAATTTTAAAAAAGTCGATATTGAAGGAAATGTTATTTCTAATTAAAACTTATACATACAAACTTAAATTGCCCTAAAATGTTACATAGGATTAAAAAAGGGATCCACTTCAAATAGCACTAAAAAGGATTTTTTAGTTCTAAAAATCAGACCTAAAAACAATTAAATTTAACCTTAAAAGTTAAAACAAAAATGACTAAAATATTTTTCAAAAAGGAAATTACCAAATTAAAACAAAATAATAAATTCGTTTATGTTTTAACAATTTTTAAGATTTTTTAGCCTTTGATTTTTTTTCATTTTGTATAAAATATTTTTTAAAAAATATAATCAAAATTTTTGATGCTCGATAAAAAAAAATAATCTTAATCTTTGTACTAATATTATTAGTATTTAGTAATTTTTTTTGCTGATTTTAGCAAACAGATTTTAAATTCCACTTTACAAAAAGTCTACTAAAATTTAGTAGCGGCTACTTATTTTTCTACTAATTTTATTGTACTACACGTCAGCAGACATGTGTTGCTAAGATTAGCAAAAATTACCGCTGGGCTCAAATTAGCAGAATTTCCCGTAGTAACAGCAAAATTTTCAGTTGCCATTACAGACTTTTTTTGATGAGTGTAGTATTTGATTTCTTTAAGCTTAAATGAATTGTTGCGCTTGGTTTTTTCGCTAGTGTTGTCAAAACAAACGTACATTACCCTCTTGCTTACAAAAAAACACAAAATAGATTTTAAAAATTATTTCAATTATTACTTTACATTTATAAATCATATATTACGTAATCAATAATCAGTAACCTATTACTTTATGCTTGCAAATAATGAAAAATGTAACGAGCTATCATTACAAGGTAACGCATGAGTATATCGCACCCATTACCAAAGTTTTGCTGGGTATGTATGAGGAATATAAAATTAATACATAGTACTTTTCTTGATATTGCTGGCAAATCAAATTTTTTTAAATGATTTTTTAAAAAATTATTTTTAGAAATTGTTTTTTACACATATTTAAAAAGTGTTTTTGAGCAAAAAAAAAATAATTAAAAAAAAAAATTTTAGAGCAAAAAAAATCATTTAAAAATTTTTTTGCGTACATTTTTTTAAAGAAAGTTAAATTCTTTTGCTAGAAATATTCATTTACTTCGCGTGAAAACATTCTTTTTTTCGATAGAGATTTTTTTCACAAATAAGTGACAACAAAATTCTATATTGGCGAGTTGATTTAACGGTCAGGTGTATAGGATTTTCTAATTTTTGGCACCCAGTGGGCAAAAATCGAGCAAAAAAAAAATCTCAAAAAAATTTAAAATATAGGAAAAAGGTAGAAAAAAAAAATAAAAATGAAAAAAAAGAGAAAAATGAGTAATTTTCTTCAAGAGCAAAAATCCATTATGAAAAAAAAAGAGAAAAATGAGTAATTTTCTTCAAGAGCAAAAATCCATTAGATCACAATAATTTTTATAAGTTTTTAATAGGGATGTAAATAAAGCTTCGTAGATCGGGGCTCGACTGTATAAGAATAAGGGCAAGTACAAAGCGGCATAAACAAAGTTTCAACTGGCGGCAAAATAGCACGAAAAATGCAAAATTGGCACAAAATAGGGGTTTTTAAAAAATATGTGTTGAATTGTTTTATTTTTTTTTTTGTACAATTTCCAAAGAAAACAATAATGAAGGAATTTACAGTTCAACACTAAGGCCGTGCTTTTAGGATGTCAGTTAAATTGAAAATAAAAACAGAAACATGACTGGTTTGAGAATTGCTTGATGAGTTTTATTTTTTTAATTTTTGTAAAAATTTTGTACAAACATTTTTGTACATGCGGTTTGACTATATTTAAGTACAAGGTTTAAAACCTAAAAAAACGTTTCTTTTTTGGCAAAGATTTTTAAGCAATAAATGGCAAAAGCAGGGACTCGATATTAATATTTTTAAAACGTTTTATTTTGTTTTTTCATCAATAAAAACACCAGTGTCAAAATAATTCATTTTTCAATATGCATTTTTGATTTTAATAAAAATTCAAAATGTTTTTTTTTCTTGTTTTCGAAAACAAAAATTTAAAAAATCTTTACTGATATCTATCAACAAAGTTGGAAATTATATTCATCATTGATGAAAAAAGTAAAAAAAAATAAAACAAATAAAATAACATTAAAAAATTATAAAAAAAGTTAATGCATTATGCGTTTTAAAAGCGTTTTTCTTGAACGTAATAAATTTAATACGAACAAAGAACAAAATCAATTATTTCAAAATTTTTGAATTAAAAAAAAACGTTTTTTTGTCACCTTTTTTTTAACTTTTTTTTGAACTTTGATATTTATCATAGTGGATTTTTTAAAATATTTATCATGAGGGATATTTTTGTTTGAAAACATATTTTTTTATTTTGTTTTTGGAATTGTTATAAAAAAAACTTTTAAAATGAAAATATATTTATTTTTGATGAAAACAAAAAATAAAACGTTTTCGGGTGCCTAGGCAAAAGTGATTTAATAGTAAAAGCAAAAAAAAAAAAACAACCTGCCCTGGTTATGATTTACACTTTTTGTTGTCACTTTAATTAAATGATAAATTAAATTGAAACAATTATATGATTTAAATAGTGTGAATTTTTTGTAACAAGTATTATTTTTGTTTAACACTTTTGAATGCAATGTTCTTAATTTAACGTTATGTGGTTTTAGTATTGTTTTGGAATTCAATTATATTTAGTAGTAGTAGTAGTAGTTATTCTTTATTTCCATTTTAAAGTTTTGCAATATATGTACATTTTTAACTTCAATATAAAATTGTTTAAGAATAGTTGTAAATCCAACTTTGACTCTATGTCGTCAGTCGGTTTGCTTTTTAATAATAACTTTATACATAAATAAATTTCCTTTTATACATTAAATTCAGCTATTAAATAATTTCGATATATTACACATGTTTTCATATAATTTGCCAATAACTTCCAAGAATGTGTTTTACCATTTAATAAATTTATTATTTCCTCTTCACTTAATACAGTTTTTCCAAAATTTGAAGCCCTAAATTCTCTTAAAGTGTAACAACGTCCTATAAAATGTTCTATGTCTTCTTTTTCTTTTAAATTGCAAAGTGAGCATAAAATTGATGTATTCTCATTAAAATTATTACCATTTAGCTTAATCATATCACTTCTTGCCTTAAATATCCATGCTATATCTTCAATCTTTGTGTCATCGGTCATATATTTAACTCCTGCAAGTGGATCTAGTTTTCTAAAAATTCTACTTGTTTGATATACTTGTGCCAGTTTATCTTGTTTGTATTTAATTCTTAACGCATTCAGTAAATTTTCACGATTTGTATTCCATTGTGTTTTGTTAATGTTTAGTTGTTGTGTCCATAACATTCCACAATCTGCACTTATTATGTTCAGATCTTTAACCCAAAACATTTGCTTCTGTACTAAGAGTTTAGTGAGCTGATTTGGAAGTCTTTGTTGGCCGTACTCAAACATAGTCCGATAGATATACCTTAAGTGTAGGTCCAATGTGTACAAATGCCCGTTTTCCATTCCAGTTTCTAACATAAGTATATAGGTTGGTGTAAAACTGGGAAGTTTAAAAATTTTCTTTATAAAAAATAGCTGCAGTTTATCCACCTCTTCAAAAAGTGAGAAACCCCATACCTGGGCCCCATAACTTTGAACAGCTCTACTGACTGCCAAAAAGAGTTTCCATTTGGATCTTAGCGATATATTAGATTTATTGAGAAAATTTTTCCACGTTATATTTATGCAATTTTTCGCAATTGTGTTTCTATTTTCCACATGTTTTCTAAAAATCATTGTGGGAGACAATACCACTCCTAGATAACAATACTCGGAAACTATTTGTATTTCTCCTCCATTAAAATACCATTTTTCGTTTCGTGACAGTTTTCCACCTTTTCTAAATGCCATAATTTTTGACTTGCTTAGATTTACTTCTACATCCCACATTTTGCAGTATGTTTCTAATTTATAAATCATTTTCTGTAGGATACAAACTTCGTCTGCGAGAATAACGATGTCATCAGCATATAGCAATAGACGAATATTTAGGCCTTCAATATTTATCCCTCCTTCTAAGTGGTCATGTAAGTCGTTCAAATATAACGCAAACAGTAACGGGGACAGAAGACATCCTTGCTTCACACCTGATACCGTTGAAAATGGGTCAGATAGCTCTTGGCCTGTCCAAACAGCTGATTTTGTGTTTTTATACATATTTTCTATAAATTTTACTGTTTTGGTCGAGATGCCCATTGTGTGTAACTTATATATAAGAGCATTTCGTGAGACTTTGTCAAATGCGGCTTCAAAGTCCACAAAGAAGGCATACGTTTTCTTCTTCCGTTGGCGATTTAAATGCACTAGTGCTGAAAGGTTATAAATATTATCAACCGTTGAGTAATTTTTTCGAAAGCCAGCTTGATATTCATTCAGACATTTGTGGCGTTCAACAAAATCAGACAGTCTGTTAGTTATTAATCCCACCATTATTTTTGGCAAAGAGTTCATGAAAGAGATTCCACGATAGTTGCTTGGTATTGAAGAGTCACCTTTTTTATGTATCGGATAAATTATGCTTAAAATAAACGAATCATCTATTTTACCACTATCAAAAATAACGTTACATGTTGTTGCAATTTCTCCAATTAATTCATCCGGAACATTTTTAAAAAATTCATATGGAATACGATCTTCCCCTGGCGCTTTGTTATTTTTAGCTTTTGCCACCACTTCTTTTATTTCGGCTGTTGTTATTACTCTATCTAAGTGACTATCTACTTTATGCAAGTAAGCATATTGTATGTCTATTGGGTTTTGTACAGGATTCAGAAGCTGCTGAAAATACGCCTTGAGATTCTCGGTCGGTGCCAATATACTTTGTAAATTATCACCGTTACTGATTTCCTTTGCGATCTTCCACCAATCTCTGCTATCACTCACTTTTTCTAACTTTTTATCTAGATTCGTTGAGTATTTTACTCTTTCTTCGTGACACACCATTTTAAATTTTTTATTGGCTTTTAAATATTTTTCTTTATTTTCATTGCTCTCATATTCTTTATATTTGCGTAACCATTTGAAAGATGTTTTCCTAGCATTGTAACATTTAACATTGAACCATTTTTGTTTTTGTTTAAAGTGTTGGTCTTCTTTAAATACTTTCTTATATGTTTCATTTACTACTTGAGCAATATCTCGAAAATCAAGCATCTCCTTATCTTGTTTTACTCTTTCTAGGACTTGTCGTACCTTAGCCTGATATTGAAATAAACAGTCGTTTTTCCATTTTAACTTTGGTAGTAAATTGGGATTGGTGCTACATTTATTGCTAGCTTTAATATGTAAATATAAGACTATTGGAAGATGGTCCGACCAAATCTGATTTTCTACTGTAAAATTTGTAACTTGGCTAAGAAACTCTTGCGACACTGCACACACATCATTTACAGAAGATCCAACTCCACTTATAAAGGTGAAATCTCCGTTTTCATCGCCACTCGTCATACCATTTATAATTACCATTCCATAATCACAACAGAATTTTATAAAAGTTCGGCCTCTATTATCTACAAAAGTGTCTTTGGATCTTCTTTCTGCATTAAACCCACAGAGGTTTGGTTGTAGAATATCATTAATATTATTTTGCAATACACCTAGTCTTACGTTCATATCACCGATTAAGATCGGGTTATTTAAATTGCACTCTTTAAAGAGAAACTCCAATTTTTCAAACTCCTGTTTCCATATGGCACCTCTTAAATAAATTGGTATAATTTCAAAATTGACTGACTTAACTTTTACATTAATAATTACAATTTGTTGCAAGTTAACATATGAGCAGCTAACACCAAATTTACACAACTCTTTTTTCACTCCCAACAAACTACCTCCAATTGCTCTTCCATATACATTTTCTCTTGTTGCTGGTATCCAACATAGCTCAAAACCACCAAAATATTTATTAAAATTTTTAGATTCTTCCTGAATGATATGGGTTTCAAATAAGGCAAAAATATCATAACACTTTATATAATTAAAAAAATCAGCATAGAGCAATTTATTTTTTAATCCATGAATATTGTATGATAATAATTTAAGGCTTCTAAAATCTTCTAAAACTGTATTATTACATATATTGTTGATATCTAGTTTTTTTTATTTTTTTTTTCTAACAATGCATCATAACTTAAGTTTAAATTATTAATTTTATCTTTATAAAGATCAGTTAATACCTCATATCCATCCTTTTGTCCACACATCAATTCTCGCTTGTTGTTCCATATCATCCATTTAACGCCAATCTTAATAGAATCGTTTTTAACAAAAATTTTATATGTTTTATCAGTATCTAATATGTCTGTTTTTATCTGCATCATCACCTTTCTATCCTGTTGCCTACTCTCATTTAAATCTTTTTCTACTTTTATTTTTGAGCCTTCCAAGTTTTTCAAATTTCTAAATATTTTGTTAGCCATGGCTTCCTCCTTCATTTCAGCTATCACACTGATTTTTTTATCGGCAGCGTAAAGAACCCTTACTGAGCTAATTTCAACTTCCGGTAGTTTCAATAGGTCTTTGCATATTTTTTCAACGGACGCTGTTGGTGTTCCTTCCCTTTCAATACCTCTAAAAATTACATTCTTTTTTCTAGCTTGATTAACGATACGTTGTAATTGTTGATGATCTTTTTGCATATCTTTCCTTAACTGTTCAATTTCCTCTCGTAACGCTATATTTTCTTTTTGCATTGATTCATATTTCGCATTGACTTGTTCTATTTGATGTTTTATTTCTTCAACATCTGTTTTGGTAGATATATTTTTTAGTTTTTCCTCCATTATCTCCTCCATCGAGTTTTTCATCATTTGCATTAAGTCTTTAAGTGCAACATTGCCAACTAAGTCATCTCCACTTTTTGCATATGGGGATGTCTCAATTAATTTACGTTTAGCTTGTTGGGTAATAGTTTTGTTTGAGCTAGACTTATTAGTAGGTGTGCGTTCCATACTTTAACGTATAAAAAGGAAGGTGATGCAGTGTGCGGTGTCAGAAATAACAAGCAGCTTTTATATATGTCAGCTTTTTGTAAATGTTAAATATGGCAGCACAACTAGTTTGCCAGTATTTTGCGAAAAAGAAGCAGCTGATGTTGTTTATTATAAAAATTTTGTTCGTGTAGATTATTTTGAGTGATTTTTTGCAATTTTTTATTTGGTTCACTTTCCAATAAAATAAAATTAATAACGAAAGTTAAAAAATGCAAATAAATGCAGTTTAATAAACCAATCCACTAATAACACAATTCACACACTCAATATTTTAACGTCTTTCAGATAAAGCAGTTTGTGTTGCAATTGGAAGTGTTTTAGTAATTTTTTTTTCACAAATGGCCGGAGCTCAATCAAAACACGTCTTGTTAATATGGCGGCAATACTTTAGATATTATATTTAGTAAATAGAGACATTTTCAACTGTGAAATCAAGATATGTTGAAAAATTCGAATAGTTTATTTGATTTGTTTTATCATTTTATCGTACTTAACATTTTATTAGATTTTGCAAAATGTAAGTATGAACATTTTTTGTTTTGATCTGATTCGGAATTTAGACCTGGCTTATACTTTACGAGTATCACGAAAATGGTATTAAAGAAAGCAATGTAACGAAAGTTTCTTTTTGTGTGCCCATGTGTTTTTATTTTAATCAAAGCCCTAAGAAATGTCACTCAAATAAGTTTGACATTCGATTTTAAAAACTCAATTTTTGGTACTATTTTAATAAAAAGGACTATTTTGATGAGCATGAGCGCACCGGTAGGCTAGTTGGTAGCGTGCCAGCTTATCAGTGCGGGGGTTGTGGGTCCGTTTCCCACCGGAGGCTCTGGTCTGTTTTCGCTACAACGAGGCGATGGCCTATGTTGGTAGTGCTCTGTTAGAGTATAAGGATAAAATTTTTAATTATATGATTAATATAAATAAAAAATAAATAAAAAAATAATGATGGTTGGTAATCAATTGAAATATTTGTCAATTCTTCCTGGTCCACCTTACTTGACTGATTAGTTTTCCAGGCGAAGAGCCCCAAGGTAATGTTAAAGTGAAGTGCTATTTATGTGACAACGACGATGGAAAAAGTAATGTGTCCAAAAATGTATTTTCACAAAAAAGTATTTTTTTTTAAATTTTTTAATTATTATTTTATGTTTAGAAACCATGAAATATTTAATTAATGATTAGTTAATTATTATTTTATGTGCCAGCTTAAGAAAATCAAAATTTTAACTTCCCAGCAGTGACATTTAAATATCTTTGAACACTTAAGGGTGAATTACGCAACCGTTAACGAATTTTTAATGGATCAGCTGTTTCGATACCATAAACAACAGCTTACATAAAAATTTATTAAACTATGGGACCTTTAATTAATAATAAGCGTTTAGTATATGAACCAATATTCCAGTTTCCAATGTCTTGCCGGTAAAACCTATTGAGAATGAGCGGCTTTGGCAGCTTTTGTCATTTAGTTGAAACGTATACAACAATATTTAATATTGCCTCAAACATGTCGAATTTCGTACCAGATAAAATTTTTACATTAATATGAAGAAAAGTGCTGCCGAGAGTGATGGAATCTTAATAGAAATTAACGGGCAGCATGCTCTATCTGATCAATCGTCTCGGAGGTGGTTTGGTCGCTTTTAAAGATGTGATTTTGAGCTCAAAGACAAGGAACGGGCGATTCAACCCAAAAAGTTTAAAGACGAAGAATTGCAATCATTGCTCTATGTGAACGAATGCCAAACATTTCAGGAGTTGTCAGAATCATAGGAAGTGGATGTGTCGACAGTCAGCAAACGCCTAAAAGCCATGGGACTGATTCAAAAGCAAAGAAGCTAGGTGTCACCCAGCACAAAAAGTCATAGGTTTTGCCCGAGCAGCCATCAACATGCTTCGTAAAGCCTTCATGGCATAAAGCTTATGCCATGACAAAGTGGTTTTGCAGCATGACAAGGCTCGGCCACATGTTGGTTAAGACCTACTTGAAAACGTTTAAATGGGAAGCCCTATCCCACCCGCCATATTCTCCAGACATGGCTCCTTCTGACTACTACTTGTTCCGCTCGATGAAACTTCTGCTTGTCGCAGCTAAAGTTCACTTCATATTAACAATGCAAAAAACGGGTCGATGATTGGATTGCCTCAAAAGACCAGTCGTTCTACCGAGCTGTTATCCGAACATTGCCAGAAAGTTGGCCAGCCATGGTCAATACTTTGAATAAATCCGTAAAACACGAAAAACCTCTCATTATGAATTCAAGGTCCAATAAGATATGTAAATTTTTTTATTTTAAACAAATATTAAATTGAACCCATTCATATTTTTATTGTCTTTTAAATATTTCAGTAAATATATTTTTTTAACATATAATTCTCATATTCTTCTTTCTTTAACTGTACCCAGCAAAAATAAATGGAAGTAATTCTTAAGGAATTAATTTTTCATTGATTCTAAAGTATCTTTTAGTTCTGATTTTTCTTTTCTAAGGAAGTTCTTTTTCACAAATTATAAAAATGTGATTTGTAATGAAATTAAACACTTTTCAAATCTATGACGCTACAAAAAGTAAAAAAATTTATTGTAGTAAAAGTTGCAAGCATTTCGAATAGAGATAAATAAGGCCCGATTGCTGAATTTCCCGCTAAAATTTAACGAATAGTAAAACTCAAACTTTGTATAGGAAACAACAACAAATGTGTCAGTTAAATTCCCAGGTAGAAGCTAACGGGAGATTGTGAAACTGAGGCTAAGGCTCGATTACTGATGTCCTGTAGAAATCTAAATTACAAATTCAAAATTTATTTGGGAAGAACAAAAGATTTAATTTTTCACTAAACCATAAGAAGGGCTTTAGATGCAATGAAAACGGATCATAAAAGAAAACTTCCACCCTATGATACCTCTATGTAATACATTTTGCAAAATGTAAGTATGAACATTTTTTGTTTTGATCTGATTCGGAATTTAGACCTGGCTTATACTTTACGAGTATCACGAAAATGGTATTAAAGAAAGCAATGTAACGAAAGTTTCTTTTTGTGTGCCCATGTGTTTTTATTTTAATAAAAGCCCTAAGAAATGTCACTCAAATAAGTTTGACATTCGATTTTAAAAACTCAATTTTTGGTACTATTTTAATAAAAAGGACTATTTTGATGAGCATGAGCGCACCGGTAGGCTAGTTGGTAGCGTGCCAGCTTATCAGTGCGGGGGTTGTGGGTCCGTTTCCCACCGGAGGCTCTGGTCTGTTTTCGCTACAACGAGGCGATGGCCTATGTTGGTAGTGCTCTGTTAGAGTATAAGGATAAAATTTTTAATTATATGATTAATATAAATAAAAAATAAATAAAAAAATAATGATGGTTGGTAATCAATTGAAATATTTGTCAATTCTTCCTGGTCCACCTTACTTGACTGATTAGTTTTCCAGGCGAAGAGCCCCAAGGTAATGTTAAAGTGAAGTGCTATTTATGTGACAACGACGATGGAAAAAGTAATGTGTCCAAAAATGTATTTTCACAAAAAAGTATTTTTTTTTAAATTTTTTAATTATTATTTTATGTTTAGAAACCATGAAATATTTAATTAATGATTAGTTAATTATTATTTTATGTGCCAGCTTAAGAAAATCAAAATTTTAACTTCCCAGCAGTGACATTTAAATATCTTTGAACACTTAAGGGTGAATTACGCAACCGTTAACGAATTTTTAATGGATCAGCTGTTTCGATACCATAAACAACAGCTTACATAAAAATTTATTAAACTATGGGACCTTTAATTAATAATAAGCGTTTAGTATATGAACCAATATTCCAGTTTCCAATGTCTTGCCGGTAAAACCTATTGTGAATGAGCGGCTTTGGCAGCTTTTGTCATTTAGTTGAAACGTATACAACAATATTTAATATTGCCTCAAACATGTCGAATTTCGTACCAGATAAAATTTTTACATTAATATGAAGAAAAGTGCTGCCGAGAGTGATGGAATCTTAATAGAAATTAACGGCCAGCATGCTCTATCTAATCAATCTTCTCGGAGGTGGTTTGGTCGCTTTTAAAGATGTGATTTTGAGCTCAAAGACAAGGAACGGGGGATTCAACCCAAAAAGTTTAAAGACGAAGAATTGCAATCATTGCTCTATGTGAACGAATGCCAAACATTTCAGGAGTTGTCAGAATCATAGGAAGTGGATGTGTCGACAGTCAGCAAACGCCTAAAAGCCATGGGACTGATTCAAAAGCAAAGAAGCTAGGTGTCACACGAGTTGAAGTGACGTCGAAGGAAGTTGAAGTAAGGGTTTTTTGCTTGGCATTGTGACTGGAGATGAAAAGTTAATCCATTACGACAACCCCAAGCACAAAAAGTCATAGGTTTTGCCCGAGCAGCCATCAACATGCTTCGTAAAGCCTTCATGGCATAAAGCTTATGCCATGACAAAGTGGTTTTGCAGCATGACAAGGCTCGGCCACATGTTGGTTAAGACCTACTTGAAAACGTTTAAATGGGAAGCCCTATCCCACCCGCCATATTCTCCAGACATGGCTCCTTCTGACTACTACTTGTTCCGCTCGATGAAACTTCTGCTTGTCGCAGCTAAAGTTCACTTCATATTAACAATGCAAAAAACGGGTCGATGATTGGATTGCCTCAAAAGACCAGTCGTTCTACCGAGCTGTTATCCGAACATTGCCAGAAAGTTGGCCAGCCATGGTCAATACTTTGAATAAATCCGTAAAACACGAAAAACCTCTCATTATGAATTCAAGGTCCAATAAGATATGTAAATTTTTTTATTTTAAACAAATATTAAATTGAACCCATTCATATTTTTATTGTCTTTTAAATATTTCAGTAAATATATTTTTTTAACATATAATTCTCATATTCTTCTTTCTTTAACTGTACCCAGCAAAAATAAATGGAAGTAATTCTTAAGGAATTAATTTTTCATTGATTCTAAAGTATCTTTTAGTTCTGATTTTTCTTTTCTAAGGAAGTTCTTTTTCACAAATTATAAAAATGTGATTTGTAATGAAATTAAACACTTTTCAAATCTATGACGCTACAAAAAGTAAAAAAATTTATTGTAGTAAAAGTTGCAAGCATTTCGAATAGAGATAAATAAGGCCCGATTGCTGAATTTCCCGCTAAAATTTAACGAATAGTAAAACTCAAACTTTGTATAGGAAACAACAACAAATGTGTCAGTTAAATTCCCAGGTAGAAGCTAACGGGAGATTGTGAAACTGAGGCTAAGGCTCGATTACTGATGTCCTGTAGAAATCTAAATTACAAATTCAAAATTTATTTGGGAAGAACAAAAGATTTAATTTTTCACTAAACCATAAGAAGGGCTTTAGATGCAATGAAAACGGATCATAAAAGAAAACTTCCACCCTATGATACCTCTATGTAAAAATCATTGGTTCCGATCCAAATTTTCACAACACCGGAATCAAAATCACTGCTTCTTTTTCTCTTCTTTTGCTACTTTTTTTTTTGCTGGGTATGTTTGAATAATAAAGTTTTTGTATTCAAACACAATGCATTTGAAATTAAAAAAAAAAAAAAAATACATCCCAGCAAAATTTTGGTAATGGGTGCGATATTCTCATGCGTTACCTTGTAATGATAGCTCGTTACATTTTTCAATATTTGCAAGCATAAAGTAATAAGTTACTCATTATTGATTACGTAATATATGATTTATAAATGTAAAGTAATAATTGAAATATTTTTGAAAATCTATTTTTAGATACATTACTTCGTGTTTTTTTTGTAAGCAAGAGGGTAAAGTATGTTTGTTTTGACAACACTGGCGAAAAAACGAAGCGCAACAATTCATTTAAGTTTAAAGCAATCAAATAATATATGCGTCGATAGCTCAGTGGGTAGAGTTCTTGGCTGGCAACCAGAGTTCCCTGGTTCGATTCCCATCATGGCCACATTATTTTTAATAACGTTTAATATATTTGTAATAATTTTTTTAATAAAAATTCCTGTTTTTAAAAATCTATTTTTAGACACATTACTTTTTCTATTCTCGTAACCATATAAGTAACCCCTTACATTATCACCTCTAAAGTATTGGGTATATACATTACTTTGAGGCTCATCGCCTGTAAAATTCATCAGTGAAGTAAGGTGTAAAGTAATCCCCTATGGCTATACATTACATTACCTATTATTTGGTAATGTATGGTTTTGCTGGGATACACAGGTACTTCACATACTTATACAAAGTTAACATAAAATTTTTGTTCAATATCATAAAAAATGTATTCGAATTTTCAATTAACAAGGGTATTCCCGATCGTGTTTTAATACATGCGGCTATAAAGCCCAGCCTGTTATTTGCTTTTTCTCATTTTCTCAGTGCTATAGATTTATTTTGTATCACATTTCCAAATTCTCTACATTTTGTAATGAATTGAATTTTTCTATTTTTGAAACACCCTTTTAGTTTACAACAAAACATGTAATTATGTCTTCACGCTTTTTACACCACTAAACTAAGGTGTAAAAATAAAAAATGAAAATAACAAACTTTTTAATAATAAGTTTTAAAAACTCAGTTAACTTTAGAACTTTATTTGTAACGCACGATTTTGAATAAACGGTTTATATTTAGTGAAAATCTTACAAATGTGAATAAATTTATGAATTTTTGAAATTTTGAAGTTTATTGTAAAAATGAACCCTATTTCAAAGTCATTGCCATGTATTTGTATCTCATGTCTTTATTAACATTACTGTTATCTGAACCTGAAGAAGTTTTCAAAACAAATTCTGATTTAAAGCTCGGAATTAAGAAAAGTATTGATTTGTTATTACATTTTTTAAAAGAGTCTGAAATGGAACAATTGTAAATTCTTGTAAGGCCAGAGTAAGGGAAAAATTAAATTTTTTAAAAGAATTTAA
Source organism: Eustalomyia histrio (assembly GCA_949748255.1). Taxonomy (NCBI): domain Eukaryota; kingdom Metazoa; phylum Arthropoda; class Insecta; order Diptera; family Anthomyiidae; genus Eustalomyia; species Eustalomyia histrio. Next base: position 37,152,912 of record OX456524.1, read on the forward strand.
GATTAAAAAAATTTGAATGTGTGTAAACCTTAGAGAGATTTCCTACGTTGGAGCTGGCGTTATAAGATATTTTTAGACATACTTTAAAATTCGATCACCATAAAGATGTTTTAAAAACTTGTCTAATTAATTTTTCTGCGCCAATACATTTAATTAATCGCAATTTGAAAATTTTGTTAAAACTTTATTTCTTATTTACTTTTACAGCTTAAGATTGTGTTGATTTTCGTTTACGTTCGGGAAAATGTATTTCTTTGACCCAATGTCCCGATATGATTGAAGAATTTTACGATGAAGCTCGTAAGACATCATATGGCATAGATTTTCAAACATTTGCGAGTAATTCGATATGTGGTTTTGATGGTATAAATTTTTTGGTGAGTACAAAATTATTACAGCTAAATAATTAATACTGCCATCCATATAATATTATACTCCTAAGTATAAGTACCAGATTCTAAGATAATTTTCCTATTGAAAATGTTTAAATTCAGGAAATTAAAAATCCCAGACAAATGGGTGTCTTATAACCCGAAGCTCTGCGGTAAGTGAACGATTTAAATCACATCTGGACCTGTTGCCTTATGTGGCTCATCCCACCTTCCTTAGGATTATGTTTGATTCAAACATTGTTTAAAAACGTAACGTTCCATAAACCTCGGTAACATACAGTAAAACGCGTTTTGCTATTAAAATCCTTATAATTTGCTTCATAGACTTCACTCTATTTCTATGTCCGTCAATTAGAGCTTCAATCTGGGTCTTAGAAAAGAACTTTTTAATCCCTAACACGTTTTTCACAAAAAATGTTTCAAGAGTTGCTTTGCCGTTCGTATCTTTCTATTGTACAGTTGCGAGCAAAACATACAACGCTGGGTTATATGATCTTTAAGTGTGTCTCTTTGATAATAATCGTATCCAATTTACCTCGTTTTTTTTTTGTTTTGGATTTTTGTTCTCTGCAGTTATGGTAAACTATTTAAGTTACTATATCTAAATAAGAAAAAAATAATATTTTTTTGGTTACACTATGGAACATTTTTGGGATTATTGTCTGGGGGGTGAGAATATTCCAAGTCAGGGTGATGGTACTAGGTCAGTATAGTAAAACCCTGAAAGGGTTTGGCGTTCGTATGTGTCAGTTTTTTTATGACCTTTTAAATTTTTTCCTTATCTTGATGTTTTTTCGCTTAGTTGTAACATTTTGGCAAAAACGTAGTTTAACATAACTCGAGAACCACTTGTCCGATTTTGCTAAAACAAACTCAAAAAAATTTAGAATTACAATTTCTTTAATCCGTTCATATAACGTTTTTCTTTATAATCGACAGTTTTGCCGGTAAAAATAAATTTGTGGAGAAAAAAAAATATTTTTTTGCCTAAAAATTAAAATTTTTTTTTTTTAAATTCATAAAAAATCCAAAGCGGAAAAAAGGATCAAGTGTTATTAATTTCATGTAAAGTCACATAACCTATAAACAAAATGCCACACAGATCATAGAAATCGATTAACGCGTTCTGCTTTTATTTACAATTAAGTGAAGGTATCCCATTTTGACAAGAATATTGATATTTGTTTTTATTCAAAAAAGTGTCATTTATCGCCTTTTTTATAAATTTTCCCCAATAACTCCAGACTTCCGGCCATAAACTACTAAAAAAATTAAGTAAACATTTTTATAATTTTTTATTTTTATTTTATTTATTTATTTTTATCTATATTTATTTTCCTTTATTCGATCTTCAATATTATACTATATTATTCTTTAAAATCGAGTTCAATAAAAAGGATTTTTATAAAAAATAATAATAATGATTCTTTATTATTTCTTTCTTTCCAATATTTCGTCACCACATTGGGTGACTTCTTCAGGAAATTATTATTTGTTTTTATTGTTGAAAAAAAAAAAATTATATAATTTCCCTGAAGAAGTCACCCAATGTGGTGACGAAATATTGGAAAGAAAGAAATAATAAATAATCATTATTATTATTTTTTATAAAAAGGATCTTGAACTCGATTTTAAAGAATAATATAGTATTTATTTTTATTTATTTTAATAAATATTGCCTAGACTTTTTCGATGGTGGTTGTTCGGGACTAGTGGCATCGCATTCATCGCTATCATCAGTTTCTGAACCACACATAATGTCAATGTGTGACTCCACTGTTGGCCCTTCTGCATCTCCTGAAAATTCTTTATCATCAAGATCATCCTTGTCTTGCCACACAAGCTTACTCCACCAGCAAATTTCCGCAATTATTGCACTCGGCGACTTTTTGCCTCTATATCTGTAAGTTTTTGTTTTATTAAAATGAGTTTGAAAAAATAAAAAATCAGTATTACCTCATTTCAAATGGCATAGCAACTTGATGATAGCGTTCACCTTGTTCATCAGATTCGGTAGCCAATTGTTTGCTGAAGTAGTCCAGATGATGATGTAAATAATGGATTTTCAAGGACATGTGGACACCAATTTCCGAGAATGCTCTTAACATCCTTGAGACAGAAACATCGTAGTTGTTAGAACGATGCTTTCCCAACAAGCCTTCTATTACTTCTTTGATTGCCTGCCATGCATTCAATTCAGCGTCAATCAAAATATTGTTGAATGCGTCACTTTTAATCAGCTTTCGTATATCTGGACCATTTACTACGCCTGATTGGAAAAAATTAATTTGTTAAGATGAAAAATCATGGGAAATGAATGTGATATTATAACTTACCTTCTTTAATTTTACTTTCGCTGAGTCTCGGGTAAATTAGTTTCAAACACAAGAAAACTTCATCTCTTTTGGCGACAGTTTTGATAAAATTCTTAACAATTCCAAGTTTAATATGCAGTGGAGGCAGCAATATCTTCTCCTTCGGCACTAGAGGCTCACGAATAATATTGGCCGTTTGTAACCTGCTGTGCTCTCTGAGTTTCCATCCGTGGCATGCATATTGGTCACCGGAAAATCGTGTGTCCCAATCGCACAAAAAGCACATATATTTTATATAGCCGCTTTGAAGACCGCAAAGCATTGCTACAACTTTTAAATCGCAGCATATGCGCCACATATGTTTGGCGTAGTTAACCATTTTTAAAACATTTTCCAGTGCATCATATGTTTCTTTCGTTTCTGTACTGTAGGCGATTGGAACTGAAGGTTTTTTATTGGTCTTATGCAGTAAAACCGCCTTCAAGCTGAGTTTTGAACTGTCAATAAATAATCTCCAGTCATCTGCTTCATATTTTATTTCCATTGCGTCCATCGATTTTCCTACATCCGGGCAATATGCAGAAGTTTTTTCATCATTCACAAGGAATAAACTTTGGAGTGTTGCCTGACGACTTCGATAAGCTGTGACTTTCACACCGGGTGCCAACAAATTGTTTGATTTCAAAATGGAAGCCAGCTCTTCCGATTTATGCTGTGTTAATTCCAACTTGGCAACAATTGAATCAAGCTTATTTTGATTTATTAAAATTGGCTCATTGGATACTGATGGCTCATATGGGGGATCATCACGTGCATGATATGTCGGAGCAGTCATAGAAGAGAAAATATCTGGGCTAGAAGCTTTTGGCACAGGAATGTGGGCCGAATGAGGCAATGGTGTTGCGGCACTTGCAACACCAACGTAATTATACGATTTTCTTATCCTTTTTGCGGCTCCTTTATTCGCACATGCACAGCAATTCAATGGATTGTGACCTTCGCCAGGATTAGTCCAAGTCATTGGAATACCGAATGGCATACTTTCACGTCTTCTATTTTTCCAATCCATTAGACGGTTGTAGCAGCTTTTACACACTATATTTGGTACCCAATTTTCGTTCACTATAACATTTTGGTTGAAGTACATCTCGTATGTTTGAACAAAATCAGTACTGAAATTTTCCCTTTTTTTATGTGTTGAGACTAATTGACCACAGCAGTAGCAAAAGCTATTTATATATTCAGCGTACACAGTTCCATATTCTGTTGAGTTTTGTTCACTTTTAAAAAACTGGAGAAAAATCACTTTTACTGTTCGCGTTCGTCGGCACTTGTTGAATGACAAAAATCACAGAACCAGTGTGAGAAAGAGAAGAAGTATAATGACAATGCATGTTTTATGTGAACATTACAGAACCAGTGTTGCCACATCAATATTTCTCTTTTAGTACAGTAGAAAAATATGAGAAAGTTCGGCTTGTGAGTGTCAACCAATGTTTTCTCCAAATAATGTTGTGCATAACTGGAGCAAATTTTTGAAATTCATACATTTACCTAATTGTGAATAAATGAAAAAACGCGTGCATCGATGTTCATGATCTATGCCTTTTTTTGCTCATGAGTTATGTGACTTTACGCGAAAGTAATTAGTATTGGCACTTTTTTCCATTTTGGATTTTTTATGAATTTAAAAAAAAAAATATTTAAATTTTTAGGCAAAAAATACTTTTTTCCCTTCATACATTCATTTTTAACTTCGAAAGTGTTGCACATATAGGAAAAACAGATTAGAGAAATTGTAATTCTTAATTTTTCTAAATTTGTTTCATCAAAATCGGACAAGTGGTTCTCGAGTTATGTTAAACTACGTTTTTGCCAAAATGTTACAACTAAGCGAAAAAACATCAAGATAAGGAAAAAATTTAAAAGGCCATAAAAAAAACTGACACATACGAACGCCAAACCCTTTAAAGGTTTTACTATACTGACCTAGTACCATCACCCTGACTTGGAATTTCTCACCCCCCAGATTGGCTGTTGTACTGTGTTATTTAATTAAATAATAGTGCGACAAAAAAGAAATGCAACTGCTTGTATTTCATTATGTTTATTTAAATTAAGATTTCTTATAAAACTGCATGCACTTAAACTAATATTTTGTAGCGTATCCATTATTTTGTATTACTGCTTGTAATCTGGAAGGCATAGAATCAACTAATAATGTGATGGTGTTAAGGAATATTTTGCTCAATTCTGACTTCAAAATTGATTCTAATTCATTTTGATTAGAAAGATTTTTCATTAAAAATTCCGGATAAACAAGCTGCCATGGGTTTTCTATGTGGTTGAGATCAGCGGAGTGTGATGGCCAATTCAAAACATGCACATCATTGTTGCTTAGAAAGCTGCGAGCTAAGCGTTTTGAGTGCTTGGGATCTGGGATTTATTTGTGTTTATAATCCCTTAGATTTTGATCAATAGACTGACACTGTTAAGAGAGAACGCACCTATAAATATATGGCATATAATGAATGATTCAATTTTAAACATATAGCTTCTTACCCCACACCATAATAGGTCCTCCGCCATATTTGACTATTGGTAACTGATATCTAGGTAAGTATATTTGTTTAGGTGGTAATTTATTCAATCGGAACAAAAAAAATAAATAAATTTGTTTTCGTCGTTCTACAAGATCTACCTAACTGTTCACTTAACCAATGCTGATACCGATACGCAAAGTCAAAGTGCTTCCTTTTGTTGACTCTATTAATGAGTGGTTTTTTTGCCGGTTGTCTAGCAAGAACATTTGCTTAATTTAATCTATGGCGCGCAGTGTGGCACCATTATATTAATTTGCGAAACTAGCAACTACCAACTGCCGTTTTAATATCTGACGGTCTTGGCGGTCGGTAGTTTTTCGTGGACGACCACTATCTACTTTTCTACACTTTTTCTCAAGTGAGAGCTATTTTGCTATCAGTTGACAACTGTTTCAAATACAAAAATAGTATTGCACAAATTCTTTAAGAAGGTTTTATTTGAAAAGCAATAATTCTTTCTTTTACTGTAAATTCATTACGTTACATTTTTTTGCTCACCAAAATTTGTCACTTTTAAATTTAAATATAAAATATAGAAGTCTGTGCAATAGAAATTTAAACAGAATGTTGTTATTTGAAGCAGAGCGGCGAATAACGTTGTAAGCGACAAAATTGAAATTACTGAGAAATCGAAAAAAAGTTTTAGAACATTTAAAAACATTTAAAAAACATTTTTTAAACTTAATAAACTAAAAAAATAATATCTAACTACTCAAAATATATGAGAAAATGCCTATTGATTGTTTTTAAAATGAAAAAATATTTTATATCCACTACGCGTAACATAAAGCACGACGGCGCTTACAACGTTATTCGTACAATGATATCAATCTTATAATAGAAATTTATTTTTGTTAAAAGAAACAACTTTTTTAACTTTACTAAAACAGATAAGTTTTATTTCAACAAAACCGATAGTTTTCTACATTTGTGTGAAAACCTATTAGGTATATGTTTTATATATGTAACTTTGATAATCATATTGTACATTTTAATATTTTTAATTTCCTTGGCAAATCTCTTTATAGAATTCAGCATATTTTTTTGGTAAAAAGGACGCCATTGCAAGTATATCCTTTTTCTTTTCATGGCTTATTGCGATTGGTCGATCCCTAAGCACGGGCAGAGTATAATTTGACAAGTTCTTCCTTTTTTTGGACCACAAATTGTAGTACGACCATGTTTTTGCAACGATATGATTTTTACGCATCCTCAGCGTGTTTGGATCATCCTTTGAAATTTGATGCTATCGTGCTTCCTTATTTTACACATTGATTTTTTTTTTAATTTTTTATGAGAACATTGAAACTCTTAAAGTCATCCGAGACCATTGCATGTACTTGGAATGGATTCGATGATATTGCAGATTGAGTCATATGACACACGTCTTCGGGTGTATAGAGTTGTGCTATTTTTTCTTTTTTTCAATAAGGCAAAATCACGGTCACATGGCAGAAAGCTGTGTCCAGAAGTTAGAAGTTTCTGATTTACTTCAGAGAAGTATTTTGTTAAAAAGGCTGTGGCATAAAGTTGTTATTCTGCTCTACGCATCTGTCTGACCATATACAGGGTGGCGCAAAAATAACCTTCCGATGTTTTTTGGCTGTAATTTAAAAAAAAAAATGAAAAACTTTGATTCTTCTTGTGGATTATTTTTATTTCGTCTTTTAATTTTTTTTACATCAAGTCGAGAATATGATGTCATGTAAATGGCCGCCGCCACAGTTGATTATCATTTGAGCCCTTTTTATGGCATTTTCCATCACTTTGGCCAAAACTTCCGGCGATAGGTCCTCACATTCTTGACGGATATTGTCTTTAAGAGCTGCAAGAGTCTGAGGCTTGTTGACATAAACCCGCGACTTCAAAAAACCCCACAAAAAGAAGTCTGGAGCGGTCAAATCAGGCGATCTTGCTGGCCAGTGCAAATCGCCAAAACGGGAGATTAAGCGCCCGGGAAATGCATCCTTCAGCATAGCGGTTGTGGCACGTGCAGTGTGTGGCGTTGCACCGTCCTGTTGGAACCACATGTTTTCCAATCCCAATTCATCAAGTTGCGGCAAAAAGAACTCGTTGATCATTGCTCTGTAGCGCTCACCATTCACAGTAACCGTTTGGCCCGCGACGTCTTCGAAGAAAAAAGGTCCTTTGACTTTGAGCGGGTGTAATGGCTCTTCGTGGATTACCCGCGGATTTTCAGTGCCCCAGAAGCGTAAATTTTGCTTATTTAGGTACCCGCAAAGATGGAAATGGGCCTCATCACTCATGATTATTTTTGATGAAAAATCATCTTCATTATTGCTCAAATAAATAGTCACCAATATTCCGCGTTCTGGAGCAGTGTAGCGTAACACTGTTTATTAACGTGTATTTCGCATGTGTTTACTACACAAATGCCAAAACAGAACTGACATTAGGGGCCAATCGCAAAATTTATAGCATTTTCTGATAGGAGGATTACTTTTGCGCCACCTTGTACTTAATTTTCTAACTTCATCTTTTCCAAGCCTATTTTACTTAGAAGAAATGTGTTTGAAAATACATGATGCGATTTCAGCAGCCCCTCTTCTTCCAACTGCTTCGTGCCATGTATACATATTATAGTTCAAATTATAGTTCTAATACTGACGCTAATAAAAAACATCAGAATGTTTAAGATTGGGAGTGAAAATCACTTGCTGCAAGTCGACGCAAATGACCACAGTATTTTGCGAATTTTTGGCTGTGTTTAAATTATCTCTGAGTTGAGAATAGCCTTTTTCTGCCTTCTCATGATGGGCTTTTGCCATCTTTTATATGCTCTCGAATCGTTCCGTTTCTACAGCTGCTATCATTTCAATATAAAATTTATCACAAACTTTGCAAGTATCACTTCTTGGAAAACCAAAACGTAAATTGAGTTCCGTGTTAAAAATATATCTATATGTGTTGTATGAAATTCTAGTATCGGGGTATTTTACTTTGAACAAATTATACAATGTTCGAATGTTAAAATCAGGGCTTAAGCAACTTTTCTTCGATGATGAACGGCCATAGAGCCTTTCCTGGCTAAGAAAACTTGCAATGTATTCCATAAAGCTTCTTTTTTCTTCGCCAACGATTTTATGCGGGCGATTCTCATGCTTGCCCCGCTGATAATCAATAACTTTTCCATTTTTTAATGTTTCACACAAAATTTAAAGTCTTCGTTGCGTTATCTAAATTGTTTAAAATAAAAATGTGATAGGATATATATACATATATATAAACTAGTACACTTAGCTGGCTAGGAAATATTTACCTGAAATGTGTGGCAAATCATTTTTTTACACACTCTCTCTCTCTCTTTTTCCGTTTGTGGATAATAAAAATAAGAAATTGTGGTATTTCGCCGAGAAACACCTTCTTTAACTCTTCTTCTTTGAGGCTCATTCAACTCAATGAGAGACGATAACAGTACACTTTGTTCATTATAATTTTTTTTTTTATAAAAATCATCAAAAAGTTCGTTCATTTGTGTTCTATTAAACTTTTGGCAACTAAAGTTACAACGCCAGTCACAAGTCTATATTAATTAAATGGAAATATATATATGTATGCATAACAGCAATTTATGTACTTACAACGTTTTTCCACTTTACCTGTTCTGGTGCATTTTTACATGCTATAATGTTATGTTTTCGATTTCGATTTCTTAAGTCTTTCCAATGTTCTATATTAGCTTTCCTTTTTTTGCCTCTAGTACACTTATTAATGTACTTGACTGGTTAATATTTGACATGATTGCTACCACATATAACGTTATTCCACTGACTGATTTATATTGCATTTTGATAACGAAAACATGAATAATTTTGGCTAATTTAATTTTTAAGTTATTAAAGAAAGTTATTCTAACAGTTATATGTAAAAAACAGGTTTTGTAAAAATTGTCTCTTAAAACTTTTTTTCGCGGCTCTGCTTCAATGTGTATACTTTCAAATAAAAGAATAAACAGCCAAAAGAAGAGATGAATTGGTTATTATGGCCCAGAAATGGCCCAGCATTGCATTTTTTATGCTCGCAACTGTAAAGCCCTAGTTTCGAATGATAATCTTTCCAATGTACTCAACCCTTTTTCGTCTAGCGCTGTTTAATTGCTTATAATTCTTGAACTGGTTTCACTAGAACCGATTCCAAAACTCCTTTCACAGCTTTTAAATAAAATACTACGTTCATACTAAACAACCCAAAAATATAGCATTTAATTTTTATCAAGTTTTTAATTTAAAATTTGTGTAGAATTTAAAATCCAAAATCTTGAAAAAAAAAAAAAGAAAATAGTACGTGTTTTGAGTTTCAGTATAAACGTGGTATAAGTTTTAATTGAGTGGGAACTAATTCTAGAACTGGGTTTAGATGTACACTTCTCTTGCGTTTTAACAATAAAGTTTGGTACCTAGAATTATGTATATTATGCACTTAGTCAGCAAGGAGTTTTTTCAGGATTAAGTACAGGTAGAAGTCACAGGCAGCTATTGTTAAAACACGCTAATGCGCTGGTGCTTGGTTTTGCTAATTTTTTTTTGTGTTATAAACCAGGTCGTTTTTTCACACATAGCATTGCAACAATTGTTATGTAATTACATTCATTATCATTTTTTAAATTATGATAATAATTTTAATTTCATTTATTAATGGTAATGTTTTTTAAATTTCATTGCATTTAATAATTAATCAATTAAAAACAAATAATAATAAAAAAATATAATTTTTTATTGATACCCAACTAGACTAAAATTTTATCCGTTTTGCCCTGACTCGCTTAGTTATCGAGATACCGGTCGTTTTACAAAATGGCGAACACCTCTCAAAATAATCGAGATAGCTCAAAAGGGGCGAAATGTTTGCTGTCCTAGAGTGTTAATATACTGCGTTAAAAAAATAGGTCAGGTTCACGAAAGATCCCAAGGGATCCATTTAAAAAAACAGTTTATGTAAAGCAATTTAAACATCCCCCTAAACAAATTAATTTTTTGGTTAATTGTAAATAGTTTTTGAAGCATTTGTACGTTTTCATTAGCATTAGTAGAGCACATGCTAATGAAATTTCAATGTCAATGAAAAAATCCCAAGTATGCTTTTTCTAGAATTTACACATTCAATTTATTCAAAAGGCTACAATTATATACTGAATTATTGTTTTATCTTTTTGAACAAAGTCGATTATTAAAATACCTTTGTAATACCAGAAAACCGTTGTCATAACCTTACCATCCGTTGGTACACTTCCACCAGTCTATTTAGTCTATTGTTTTGATTGTTTTCTGAATCCATGTTAAAATCCATTTTATTTTGCTTAAATCGATGCGCGTTTTTGATCAACTGTTAAAAAATGCGACATCCATCTTGCAGAAAATTTTTTCATCTGTAATTCTTGATGCAAAATAAAATAAAGTCGATTATTTGAGATACCTATGAAATTATCTATTTAACACAATTTCACTCGTAGATCGTCTAATGCAATATCATGTACCAAACCAATTTTTACTGTTTCATATAAAGGACCTCTTTCAATTAACACATTCAACATATCATTATAAATTTCTTGTCCCGATAAACCTTTCTTATATTAATATTTAATGACACTACGAATTTATAATTTTCGATTATAAAAAACGTTTTTTTTTAATAGCTGTTACTATACGAATGAGTTTTCAGTAAACCTAACTTTTTTCTAATTATACTGCAATAGCAAAAGAGATTATACTTTGTAATAAAGGATCAGTTTTGGGACAATTTTAAACGAAATTCGGTTCCTTGGAAAAATAAATTGACTGAAGTTTTCACATATTATATTTAGAAGTTTTCACATATTTATTTATAAATATAAGTTATGAACAGGGAAAGGAATTTCAAATAAGTAAAAAAGGCTTAAATTCGATTGTGTCAAATCTTTAAATACCCTCCACCAATATCCTAAAAAAAATTTTCTCTTCTGGGCTTTATACAAATAATGTAAAAACTTTTGAAGTAAAATTATGGAGGTGAAAAAAGTTTTTTGAGGTGAAAAACTTTTCTGTGAAAACAAATTTTGAAGGGGAAAAAAAATTTTGAGAAAAAAAATTTTTTGAGGTGAAACACTTTTTTTTAGATGTGAAAACAAATTTTGTGATGGAAAAAAAATTTTGACGTCAAAAAAATTATTCTAAGCGATCTATATTCCACATGATACAACCGGAATGACAAACTGATATATACCCTCACCATATATTTTGAAGGGTAAAAAAAAGATTTTTTCACGACAATGAATTTCACGTGAAAATTTCGTACTATTTGTTTTCACGCAAATTTAATATACAAGACTATTATATATGTTGTGAAAAAGTAACATTTTGGGTTTATTGTGATTTTAACTATCTTACAAAATAAAAAATATAAATTGTTACAAAATAAATTACATTCGAGTGAAATTTATCCACGGGCAAAACAATTTAATATACTTTAATAACGAAAATATTCGCAAACCAATTGGGGCTATGCTATGAGAATCGGTTCTAAATCCAATCTAATCTAAAACTGATTTTAATAGCATCGATTGCATGAAAAAATATAAGGTTTAATTGGTTGATAACTAGTTCTAGAACTGGTTCCAGTTTGTAGTAAAACATCATCGATGATTGAACTTAAAGTAGAACTTTTTTTTCCAAAGATTTGTTGCAGATCGCGTACATCATATCCCATGACCTTGATAACTCCACCGCAACAATTACAAAATACTCCTCCAGTGCAAACCACTAATACAAATACATTTCAATTTGCTCCACTCACTGGTTATAGTGACAATGTGATAAGCACACAAATGACAACTCTAGCACCTGCATTAAGTCCCTCCTCGCCCATAATTAATATTCCACCAATAATATATCCTCCTTTTAATTCGGGAAGTGTCAGTAACCCTAGTGCCACCATGGGCAGCGTAATTGTTCCACCAACAAAACAAACGCCGAACAGTATGACAACAGCATCAGTATTTCAACCAGTGCGGGAACAAGGTTCAACACAAGGTCTTATATCTCAGCTAATACAACAACCGGGTACAATGATAACAATTCCAATGCCAAATATGGGTAATGCTAACACCTGTGGTATTAGTCATGGTACCACAAATCGTGTTGTCGGTGGTGTTGAAGCCAAACGGGGTAAGTTTGAATGAAGGTTATTTCACTCCACTAATCTTCTGATTGGGTAAACATTTTATAATTGATCGAGGACATAGAAACCAAAGAATTTTTCAGAAAAGTATCAATAGTTTCAAAACCTAATGTGTTGCAAAGCCTTTTCAAATACCTTTCATTTGATATTTAATCCCAGCAAAAACTTGGTAATGACAGTCTCTTTACTATGTAGATTACCATGTAATGATAGTTCGTTACTTTTTGCATTACTTTTAAAAATAAATTAATGACCTTAAGATAATGGGTGAAAGAAGTACGCAAAAAAATGATTAACTGGTAGTTGTTTTTTTACTAATATGTTTGTTAATTTGTTTTGAAAAACTTTACAACAAAATAAAAATTTTTTTGCTGTAATATTGAATTATAAACTTGAATTTTTTAATGCAAAAAATAGGTATTTTAAAGACTTTTTTTTATAAATTTATATACAAATTATTCTTGTCGATTTTTTTAAGTAAGAAAATTTCACTTGATTAAAAATTTAATTATTAAGAGTAACTACTTACTTTATAATTGTAGGTAACACATTATTTCTTTACTATGAGCAATCATGCTGGTAACTCATTATTTTCACTTTTTTGTAAGCGAGATGGTAATAATCACCCATGAATTTTGGGACATCTTGAACAAAAGTAATTAAGCGAGTAAATAGTCTGGTTACTAGTGAAACCCTTTGCGTGCTACTTACTCCTTTAATTACCTGGTAATGTCTGTTTAGTACAGTCATGTGTTCTTTCTCTTAACAAACCTTCTTGGTATTTTTTTTTATCATTTAATATTATTTTAGGTACCTATCCTTGGATTGCTGCTTTGGGTTATCTTCATGAAAATGATCCAAGTTCTTTGAAATTTTTATGTGCTGGCAGTTTGATTTCATCGAAATATGTCATCACTTCGGCCCATTGTGTCAATAAATTCTTAACATCGGTGCGTTTGGGAGCTCACGATCTGAGAAATGCTGCCGAATTAAATGCTCGCGATTATCGGGTTAAACGTACAGTGGCTCATGAAAGTTTCGATTTAAAGAGTATTTCTGATGATATAGCTTTAATTGAGTTAACAGAACAAGTTGTTATGACAAGTAAGTACTAATATATCGTCAAATAAAATGCAAATAGGCGTATCCGACATTTTTATTTCTTTACACCCAAAAAAATGAACTAGAATAAAGAAAAATTAACTTATTGGTACACTCACCAAAAAAAGTCTGTAACTAAAAATTTTGCTGTTACTACGGGAAATTTTGCTAATTTGAGCCCAGCGGTATTTTTTGCTAATCTTAGCAACACATGTCTGCTGACGTGTAGTACAATGAAATTTGTACAAAAAATTAGCTGCCGCTACTAAATTTTAGTAAACTTTTTGTAAAGTGGAACTTAAAATCTGTTTGCTAAAATCATCAAAAAAGTTTACTAAATATTATTACAAAATTTAAAAAATTCAAATCGAGCATCAAAATTTTTTTATTTTATTTATTTTTTTCAAAAAATATTTTAGACAAAATTAAAAAAAAATCTAAGGCTTAAAAATTTTAAAAACGTACACGAATATATCATTTTGTTAAAATTTCTTTTTGAAAAATATTTTAGTCAATCTTTTTACTTTTAAGGTCAAATTTTAATTGTATTTACGCAATCAATTATTTTAACATAGGGGTGTCATAGGGTGGAAGTTTTCTTTTAAACTTAATCCATAGTTATAAATGTCAAATTTATATAGAAATATCTATGATAAATGTTTAACTTTGGTTGTTTTTAAAAGAACTTACCCGTCATAGATTTGGAAATTGTTAAATTTCATTAAAAATCACATTTTTAGAAGTTGTGAAAAAGAACTGCCTAAGAAGAGGATTAGCAGAACTAAGCGATACTTCGGAATCAATGAAAAATTAATTCCTTAAGAATCACTTGCATTTATTTTTGCTGGGAAGTTAAATGTTTTCCCCCCAAAAACTAATTTATTGCACGATTTAAGAAAAATTTACTCAAGTTTTACTTTTAATTTATCTGAAGAAATTTTTAGGAAAAAATCCCATACCTAAGCTTATTATTTCCCAATAACCAAATAAAGTTTTATTATTACATAGGAAAAAAATGTATTACTTTTTGTTTTTAATTGCCTGAATTAATTTAAAAATAAAAAACAATTCTTAAAAATTATAAAGTGGTACATAGACTTAAAAACTGAATTTAGGTAATTTTAGTACTCGCGAGAAATGAACCTACATTAAGTT